>VDFB02047230.1:292007502-292111852 GCA_007258455.2 Sequoia sempervirens
AATGGGGAAAGGAAAATTTGGTTGGTTTTGTCTATTCTTATTTGCATCACCCATGCTTGCTTGACGTGGTTCCAAGACAAAGTGGTTCTCAAGCTAATTTTGATCTTTAGAGGAGACTTCATAACTAGTCAGATCAAGATATGCATCAACAAAGGGGTGTGGATCTTCTTCTTCTTCTAGTAGTTTCTGATATTCAACTAGTTGGAATGGATGAGGATTGATAGGAAGGAATCTCCCATAAGCATCCCTTCTCCTTCCTCTATGCATGTGATATCACTCACTATCAGTCAACTCACACAAAGAATTGGTAAAGAATAAGGGGGATCATTACTTCCTAAATGAGGATATACTAAGAACAACTCCTAGAAACTCTACAACAAGAAAAACTACCAATGACTCCAAAAGACTCCCTAGCTTGACACCATCCCTG
Source organism: Sequoia sempervirens (assembly GCA_007258455.2). NCBI lineage: Eukaryota > Viridiplantae > Streptophyta > Pinopsida > Cupressales > Cupressaceae > Sequoia > Sequoia sempervirens. The sequence goes on from VDFB02047230.1 coordinate 292,007,933, forward strand.
GCAACGACGCCAAAAATGTTGGCCTCCTACAATGATTTGATAACTAAGCCCTTATAACCATGATTCAAAGATTGGACATCTAATCTGAAAAGTTATTTCAATCATCACGAAGGTGCTAACTTGTCAACCCAGGGACATGAACTTGAAATGGGTCAACATAGTATGTGCACTAGGAACTTAAAGTAGCCATTGCATTCTATAGCTAAGAAACACAATATTGAAAGTAAAATGCTTGAAAGGGAAAGAGACAAATGTTGAACACCAATCAATGACTATTCTAAGTTGAAATGCATAATGGGAATAAAAATCTGAGCAACAAACAAGACACTACTCTGTCTGCTTTGGCTACAGGAACAGTCATAGAATGGAATTCTAGTGGTTGCAGGAACAGTCAATGCCAAATTTCTAACTAAGAACTAAGCAACAAGTAATACTAAACTAATGCTAAACTAAGAAGATAGATTACTCACCAAGTGGTCCCCCTTGGATAAGTATCCTCTAAACTAATAAGAACTCAAGTGCTTGAACTCATAACTTTATTTCATTCATTGTAAACCATGCATACAAGAGAGTAATGTATTTGTATCACTGAAACTAGAGAATGAGAGTACAATATCAAATCATGCAACCTTTTGAAGAAGGAGCATCAAATAATTATTTATACTATAGCTAAACAAGCCAGTTAATTCCACGACTAGGAGGATGCCATTAGGGAAAACAAGGGAAAGTGGAGCGATGGCGGTTACACATGTAGGGAATCTGGTCAGACATGCAAATCCAAACGTAGATCCAACACAATAGTAACACCCATGCATGCTCAATCATTAAGGTCCACTATAAGGCGGTTATGTTCAGTTGCACAAAGAATCTTTTGTCGTTGGCTGCCTTTGACTCAGAGCAATTCCTCAGCTAGACATTATGGTGCATGCCCAACTGGCAATGTCTTCCTCAACTTAGCACATTAAATCTACATGGAAAAGTCAGTATGCATAATAACTGCACATCTATAACCACTCTAAGAATCATTCATTAATCACATGCAAAATTATTATAGATAACCCACATAATATGCCAAATGTCATTAAAGTTTGCAGAGATAGGATAATGTCAAATTTCAATGGTTTGAGGGAAAAATTATACAAATACCAACATTTAATCATCAAAGTTCATGACATCAACCAACAAATAGACTATGAATTCTACCCAAAACTAGACAAAAAACTAGGCTCATCATCGTTGAGGTATCAGAATCTCATCTCTATCATTGATTTCATTGACTATTATGGTAGACATATTCATTTACACATTATGCAACCTTCTACATATAAACCCTACTATGAAAACCTTGTTTTGAGTACTTACAAATTCAAACACCTATATTTAAGGATGAAAACCTATGGATTTGTTAATGATTAGAGGATAAAAACCCTTTTGGATTGTGTGTAACAAACGACAAAACCCCTTTAGTTAAAGGATGAGTTCATATTTTAAATTCATGGTTGCAAATCTCACATGTATCAAGTTTACATTGAACCACAATGGTAGTGGGTGTAAGAATGAATGTTTCATATTGTAATAGTTGTCAACCTCCTATAATGATTTTAATAACCAAGCCCTTCCAGCCATGATTCATAGATTGAACATCTAACCTAAATGACTACCTTAATCATCATGAAGGTACATTTACTTTGTCAACCCAGGGATGTGAACTTGAAATGGGCCAACACAGTATGTGCACTAGGAACTCTTAAGTAGCCTTTTCTAATCTATAGCTAAGAATCACAATACTAGAAGTAAATTGCAAAAAGGAAATAAAACAAATGTTGATTATTAACCAACAATTATGCCAAACTAAAATGCATAACAGGAATAAAAGATCTGAGCAACAAACATGGACTACTTTGTCTGCTTTGGCTACAGGAACAGACATATAATGGACTTCTAGTGGCTGCAAGAACAGTTGATGCGAGATTTCAACTAAGTATAGAACATAAAATGATAATTAAACTAATTACTCTAAGGAAAGGATTACTCACCAAGTGGGCCCTGACTACCTTAATCATCGTGAAGGTACATTTACTTTGTCAACCCAGGGACATGAACTTGAAATGGGCCAACACAGTATGTGCACTAGGAACTCTTAAGTAGCAATTTCTAATTTATAGCTAAGAATCACAATACTGGAAGTAAATTGCAGAAAGGAAATATAACAAATGTTTATCATTAACCAACAACTATGCTAAACTGAAATGCATAACAGGAATAAAAGATCTGAGCAACAAATAGGGACTACTTTGTCTGCTTTGGCTGCAGGAACAGACATAGAATGGACTTTTAGTGGCTGCAGGAACAGTCGATGCCAGATTTCAACTAAGTACATAACATAAAATTATAATTAAACTAATTACTCTAAGGAAAGGATTACTCACCTAGTGGGCCCCCTTGGATGAGTATCCACTAAGACTAATGCAAACTAAAATTCTTAAACTCAAACTATCATCTTATTCATTGGGAAATGTATAAACAAAGTAATAACATGGTTATATTGAAAAGTAGAGAATGCTTAATACATTATCAATGTTATTTGCCAATAATAATCAAGAACTATGAATCCTTAAGATTCAAATCCTTATTTATTCTACAAGCTAAACAGGGCAGTCGACTCCCACTAACTAAGAGGACGCCATTTAGGGAAAGCAAGGAAATAATGGCAGAGTGGTTACGTCTGCAGGGAATCCAGTCAGACATGCATGTCCAACCGTGGACTTAGTGTTACAGTAACACCTGCGATTGCTCAATGCCATAAATACAAGGCAGTTACATTTGACTGTCGTGGGGAAATTTCCGCCACACTCAATTGACTCCTTTGAATGATTCCCCTGCATGATCATCTAATGGTTTCCTTTCTCAACTATCCACAAATGGTATCCTATAGAACAATGTCAATACACATAATAATTGTACATCTATAATCACCATAAAGAACATTTATCAACCATGCACAAAATTGATACAAATGATCCACATAATATGCCGATGTCATTAAAACTGCACAAAGAGGGAGTTAAACCCAAAGTCAATATTTTAAGGGAGACATTATGCAAATATTAACACTTAGCTACTAAAGTTCATGATATTGCCAACAAATGGACTATAAATTCTACCCAAAATTTGACCAAAAACTAGGCTCATCAATAGCTACTATAGAAGTGAAATTTAATTTTTATATAGGGCATTTTAATACAATAGATGTTATGCAATGTTTTATGCATTTTATGAACTCGATTATTTCAAGTTAAGAATTGTAGGTTTGGTGTAATCTCAGTTACTATTTATACCATTGTGTTGCAATGTTACAACATTTTGTAAATTGTTTGCAGACCCGAGTAATAGGGAAAAACTCTACATTTTATTTAACAATCTTTTGGACCCAATTTGTAAATTGGATGTTCTTTGTTAATGCAAAAAATCATGTTTTCTAATATAGGTTTAAATGTTAATGCGTAAATGTCAAGGAAGATTTAAGGCCTTTGCTAAATCCTACTAAAAAATGTTAAATCTAAATTTTATCAATTCAAACACTTTAAGTTTGGGTTGGTTAGTTCAAGCAACTACTTAGATTTGTAACATTTTTTCTTTTGTTGGTCAACCTATAATATTAGGGTTTGAGTGTATTATGTAAATGCAAAGGGAAAATTGAGTTTTTGTATGATATTGGAAAAATATTTAAATCAAAAATTAAATCTCTAAGTTTTAAGTATAGGTCATTGTAGTGATATCACAGTAATTGATTAAATGACATTTGGAGAAGGTTTTAAATGTGATTGCATTAATATTTTAACTAAGGTTGTTACAATGGTATCAGAGTATATCACTAAAAATATTTTTGTAGAGAATTTAAAGAATATTAGCATTAATATTTGTTGGGGATACTACAATGGTATTAAAGTTGGTTTTTTGTTAGAGTTGGTCAAAGTATTTAAATCTAAAAAATATTAACAAAGGCTTTTAAGTAATACTTGCATTAATAATTATTCAGGACATTACTTAGGTATTAGAGCATATTAGTAAAAATATATTTACAAAGGATTTAAAGAATATTAGCATTAATATCCATTGGGAAACTATATTGGTATCAAAGCCAATTATTTGTTAAAGTTGGCTAAAGTGTTTTAATTTGAAAAATCTTAGTAGAGGGCTTTAAGTAATATTTGTATTAATAATTGTTCGGGACATTATAATGGTATCAAAGCTAGTTTCTTGCTACCTTTTGAATCATGGAACTATCAAAAATTGTTTCCAATCTTAATTTGGAGCTTCAAACCAATCATAATGCATATAAAATATTATGTACAAATCTTAAAAGAGATTTATTCCCTACACTTCAAGGAATTGATGAGATTTTCAATAGAAGAAACTGCTAAATTATTTGCCAAGTACCAAAATTTATGCCCCTAATGCTAAGGTTACTGGAGTTCATCTTTGGGATTCTTTATTAGCTCTTATCTCTAATAAAAAAAAAGGATTACTGGATGCTTGGCAGGGGATTTCAATACTTCCCTATTCCTTTCAAAAAAGTTGGGGGGTTTGGAGGACTACTTAGATAGTATGATGAATTTTTCTAATTTTATTTCCTCTCAATGTTTGTTGGATATTGTTCTTGAGGGCTCCAAGTTCACATGGTCAAATAGGCGACAAGGAAACAATCATATCCAAGTGAAGCTGGACAAAATCCTTATTTTTGGTTGTTGGGACATTCTTCCAAAGCTACATTTATCTGCCCTTCTAAAATATGGGTTTGATCATAATGCTCTTATCTTAGCTTGGGAGGAGGTGAGGTCTAGGGGTTCCTCCCTTTCAGGTATGAAATCATGTGGACCTCTCACCTTGATTTTAAGGATCTCATTAAATGGAGTCTCCCTTGTCAGGGTACTCCGATGTACTGCTTAGCCCACAAATTGAAAAGGATTAAAGATAAAGTTAAAGGATGGAATAAAATCTCATTTGGTAACATATTCCTTAAAAATAATTTTATCTTACCTAGCCTGAAGGATATTCAAGTAAGGATGGAGAATGGAATCAACGATGGGGAAACCTCAACAAAAGAAAGGGAACTTCAAGCAAAATGGTTTAAGATCACTAAAATGGAGGAAACATTCTGGAAAAAAAATTCAAGGATTTAGTGGTTATAAAAGGGGGATAGAAATATAAAATTCTTTCATCAGTCTACAATGAAACATAGAAAAAGAAACAATATAAGATCACTGGTTAAAGAAGATGGTTCCATTTTGACAAGCGAAGAGGAGATAGTAGATATAGTTGTTTCCTTTTTTAAAGATACTGTTAGGAATCATGATCAGGCTTATGTCGGGATGGAGGATCTTCTTGAGGTTATCTCAAAGGTGATCTTAGAGCAATATCTAAGGGAATTGGGGAAACCTATTATGTTGTAAGAAGTTAAGAATGTGGTTTTTTTTCTTTTGGAGCTTTTAAAGCTCTTGGTTGTCACGACCCTATTTTCAATAATTAATTTTCAATTTAATATTACTATTTTAATGATTGTTGACCAAACTTTGACTCATGTGCGTAATAGGAATATACTCTCTCTTAGGTTCCATAGTGCCCATTCAGAAAGATGTTATGCATTGCTATTGCGTTATCTTTGTGTAAGCCTACATGGCTAAATTTTGTAAAGGCACAATCTTGGGTTGATATACATATTGACTCATTAATGTATGTAATTCCATTTGAAAATAATGATGAAGTTATTTAATTATTTCCTTTTAGCACCATTTAATAACCATCTTATACTATTTAATTATGTTGGTATTGATTTGCTTATTGAAGGTTATTTTAGTAAGTGAGATTTGTGGACCTTACATTTGGTATCAGAGCATTCGGGTTCAACTCTTGGATCCTAGGGCTCATTGTGAGATTGTATATAGGATATGTTAGTAATAATATGTTATTTCTTATGCCAGAATGGAGGGAACATCGTGAACACGAGGGTGAGTCAACAAAACCAAACATAATGAGAGGCCTAGGTCATCAGGTGAAAAAGAACAACCTAAGGAACCTAAGGAAAGGGGGTGAAGGATGAAAAAAGAGAGGACTCAAAGACATTGGCAGAAGCGGTTAAGCATATTGCCCTTGGGAAGAAGAAAAAGAACAAGGAAGCAAAAATGCACAAGAGGGCCAAAAGTAAACCCTCGACCCACCGGGATCTTCCTATTGGATGTGGTCAAAGTGCAACCATGTTGAATGAAGAAAAGATTAAGGAGTGTTCACAAATAAACCCAACCTCCAAATTGGTAACCCTCGAGTCCGAGGAGGAAGAGGAACCAGAAGAGTTTCCCTTCTTTGAGAATGATATGTAAATTTTTATGATATGTTCAGAAAAAACTAAAACTTTTATATACAATAAGGATGTAAGAATCCACATATAAATAAAACGAGACCTTGGTTTTAGAACACATGGAGGTTTTGGAAATTCAATGGTATCTGTGATTCAATGCAAGCAGATGTTGGAAATAATCTTTCAATAGATGATACAAACGCGTAGTGTCTGTAAATACGATAACATAGTATTGCCAACCCTGAAATGGAGTTGCTTTAGAGTTGTCATTCGTAGTTGGAAGATCCTAACTAGAGGATGATAGGTGAGCATTATGATAATTGACTCATGTTACTCATGTCTAAGATGAACTAGATTAGATATGTTAGTGTGCTTGGATGGTGAAAATTCTCTTTAAATGGAATAGTGTGACTGCACTCTGACAAGGGGTATTGTATGTGATTGGTGTGTTTGATTTAATCTATGGAAGATACATTATTGTAGATATATGATTTATATTGGCCATTAGGCCATGTGTGTACCTTATATCGATTAATTTATTTTATTGAACTCTAAATGTGGTGCGAGGAAACCGCTCAAATTCAAAATAGTAGTAAGGCATTTAACTACCTAGAGTATGTGCAATGCAAGGTCGAGTAGGACCAGCACACAACTGAAATAGATAAATGTTTACTTCATTAGGAAATTAGTTGAAAATAGTAGGAAATAATTATACTAATGTGTGTGATGCACATTCATATCATTGTTGTCGTGTGCGAGTGATGCACTAGAGTAAGTCATTGACTCCTTTGTGTGAGATACACTTTTTATACTCATTGTGTTTATTGGATCGAGTAATGATCACTATAACTATACTACTGTGTGAGCGATGCACTTGTGCGAGAGATGCACTTACCATATTTATTGCACATAAACTTGAACGAGAAATTTTCATTGTATGCGACGCATATACCATATTTTATGCGAGTGAGGCATTGCAAGTAAATCATGTATTCATACCTTGTGCGAGTTATGCACAAAGGGTTCATGTTTTTTTTGTTGTTAATTAATTATTCTATGTACATTGGTGCGTGTTATGCACTATCATGTTATCTGATCTGTATTTTTATGCAATTTGAGATAGATTATTCTTTTTGAATGTGTTGTGTGTGATAAGCTTTAAGCTTACCTTTTGGGACAGGATGTTGAATGTGAGTTAACAGAGAAGGTGATCTTCTTTTTCGAGATCAACCACTTTTCGTATTATGCTTTGGCCAAAGCTATACTATACCATTGAAATAGATGGGTAATGAACGCCTAGCTTCTATGTTATATGTTTCTCTGCCACATCTTGTATGCAAGAAATATGTCCATTCTAGTGTTGAATGCATATAAAGCATCAGGCATGCATCGAGAGTTTCCCTCCTGCCCTTTTTATATAGGTTCTAGGCGCCTCATGCAGGACTTGACTTTCCTCTAGGTTTTTTTCAAGATTTCTAGGATGTCATATCTTTTTATCTTTTAAATTTTGTTAGGGAATTCTTTAGGTCGAGAAGACTACTAAATCAAATAAACTCTACCTTTATTGTGTTAATTCCTAAAAAAGAGGATGTTTCCTCTTTACAAGATTATAAACTCGTAAGATTATGCAATATAGTCTACAAAATCTTCTCTAAGATCATGGTTAATAGGTTGAAAGGGGTTCTTGGTAGGCTGATCATTGTGAATAAAAAAGGGTTTGTTAAAGGTAGACAAATCCTTGATGCTTCTTTAGTTACCAGTGAATACATCCACTCTATGGAACAAAGTAAGAGACCAGGCATGGTCTTAAAAATGGATATTTTGAAAGCTTATGATATAGTCTCTTGGTCATTCTTGACTGTTGTCCTTAAGAAATTTGGTTTCAAAGGTGATTCTTAAAGTTGATAAAAGCTTGCATCACTTCCCCAAGTGCTCTATTTTGATCAATGGGATCCCTAAAGGTTTTTTTTTCATATGGAAAGGACTTAGACAAGGAGATGCTCTATCTCCTTACCTATTCATAATTGCTATTTAATTTCTTGGGATAAATATTTAGAAAAAACTTGATCAAGGATCTCTCAAAGGGGCTTAAGTTGCTTCTTCCCATCTCCTTTCTTCTCACAAACAATTTATTGATGATACCATTCTATTTGGAGTTGCATCGATGATTGAAGTTGCTCATTGGAAATCTACTCTTCAAGATTATGCTGAGGTTTCATGACAACACATTAATTATTCTAAAAGCAAGGTCTATTTCTTTAATATGGACGAGATATTAAAACATAGGGTCAAGAGGATCTTAGGTTGCCAAGATGTTATTTTATCAACCTCTTATCCTGGCCTTCCGTTAAGTACTAAAAAACTAACTAACAACTATTGGAATGGAATTACATAAAGGATTAAAAAAAAGTTGGTAGAGTGGAAAGGTAAGCTTTTAAGATAGGTTGGTAAGCTTCAACTTCTAAAAGCCTCTCTTCAAAACATCCTTGTCTACTATCTTTTTCTCTTTAAAATCCTAGCATTCATTGCTAATAAAATAAAGGAAATTCAAAGGAAATTCCTTTGGATTGGAACGAAAGATAATTATAGGATTACTCTTGTTAATTGGGAAAAAGTGTGCTCTCCTAAAAATTATGGGGGCCTTGGTGTAAGAAGATTAAAATTATTTAATAAAGCCCTCCTCTCTAAAATTGGTTGGAACTTTCTAGAAGGTAATAAAGGCTAGGTGGATATTTTAAAAGCCAAATACCTTGGAAATTTTGACCCTGGATGTTTCTTGTTCTCTTTGGATTGGCCTAGTGATTCAATCATATGGAACAACATTATGAAAATAAGAAATACTCTTAGATAAGGAATCAAAAGGAGAGTGGGCAATGATATAAAGATAAGATTTTGTGATGATGCTTGGAACAAAAGTTGAGTTTTATCCTCAATTAATCAACTAAATTAAATTAAGTAGAGGCTTATAAGAATCAATAGGAATTACTTGCGTGATTATGTTGATTGGAGAGGTATTACTCTAAAATGGAAAAACTTTAGGGAACACCTGACTAGAGGAAGAAACCTAAGATGAGGGAGACAATATGCAAGGATTGATACTTCTCAACTCTTATGTCCCTTTATTGGTGATTACCTCTTCTCATATAACAGGGAGGACCAATGGATTTGGAGTGGTCTCCCTTCAGAGGGTTTCTCTATTAGATATGCTTATGATAGGATGGAGCAACTTGTGTTTCCCCCTCTCAACTTTGATTGGAATAAGGTTTGGAATGCCAAAATTATTCCTAAAATAAACTATTTTTGGTGGGAATGAATCATGGTAGCATTCTCACCATAGATGTTTTCAATAAAAGAGGTTTCAATTTAGTAATAGATGTTCCCTTTGTTACGAGGATGTCAAGAGCATTGAGCACCTATTTTTCCACTACTCCTTTGCTAGAGAGCTTTGGACTCATGTCTTAAGAATTATGTTGGTTGATTGGGTTTCCCTATTCTCTTAGGGAATTTATGGAACAATAGAGTTGATGCCATTTTGGTTATCCCATTATTGAAGATATGTGGAAGAAAATCCCTCCTTTTGTGTCATGGGTACTATGGAAAGAAAAAAAAATAGAATATTTAGAGATCAAAAGAGAAGTAGTATGGATGTTTTCTTGAGAATAAAATAGCAAATTTAGGACAATATAAACTCTCAAAACTATGGGTTCTCCAAAAGGATGCCTTCCTATGGAAACCTCAGGGTCAAAAAAAATTACTTAATTACACAATACCTATCCAAAATTAATTGGGCTAAACTTTAAGCAAAAAGATAACTAAATGGCTCCCTTCAGACGAAAGTTGGATAAAGCTCAATTTTGATGGTTATTTGAAAGGGAACCGAGGGTTGGATACAATTGGAGGTGTAATAAGAGATCATAAAGGTTATCTAACTGAAGGTTATGCAAATAATCTGGGTATTAACACTAGCAATGTAGCAAAAACAATTGTTGTTTGGTGGGGATTGAATAAATTGAGAGAGAAAGGTAATAAAAAAGTTGTAATTGAAGGAGACTCTAAATTGGTTATAGATATCCTCAAGGGATTCTATGATGCTCCCTGGAGAATAAAGGATCTGTAAGCACAAATCTGCAAAATAGCTTAAACCTCAACAAACATTAGCATGGGTTAGTTTAAACCAAACAAATAAAATGCTCCTATGAGATATTCAAACATACTTAATAATGCAAACCAAACAACAAAAGATTAAAGAAACCAATTGCAAGCATGTTCATACATATCCCATAGTGGAATTGGTGCTGCTTTGATGTGGAAAGTATCCCTTTCCCAACCCCTTTTGATAAGCTTCTTGATCTTGATAAGAAGATGCAAAGATGTAAAATGATCATAAAAATAAGCTAAGATGTGATGAAATGCAAATGATGATTGCCTATAGTGGAAATACTAAAATTGTGGATGGATCGTGGAGTAGAAGTGGCTTCTATTCATAGATTGAAGGGTTGAAGAATGGAGAGATGGGAAGAATGTGGGATTAAAGAAGAGCCAATGATATTGTGACACTTGTCACAAGGCTAGTGGAGGAAGGTGGAGCACATTTTGGAGAATGTGCATGGTTAATGCATGTAGTTGAGGATTTGAGAGGTGTAAGAGAGATTAATGCACTTGTAAGAGGCATTAAATGAATATGGTTGAGGTGTTTTGGAGGGAAATGGTTTGGGAAAGAAAGTCAAATAAGTGGAGTAAATGAAGGAATATTCCTTGGGAATATGCCTTGGTGAGGGAAAATAAGGTAATTAGATAATTAAAGAAATTGATTTTCATGTGCAACTAGGGTAGTTGACCATGGGTTTGCTTTGACCAAGGTTGAGTCAAAAGCTAGAGAAATGAGGGATTAGTATTAGAAGTTAATTAATTTAGGATTAATTAACTTGGATGGAATTAGTTGATTTATGACATTTAATTTAAATGTTTGGGTTTATTTAAATCAAATGAGAGGATGTTAGAACAATAGGATTTTAATTAAATATATTGATTTATTTAATTAAAAGAGATGACATTAGTTAGCAGAAAGTGAATTAATCAAATAAACTTAGTTAATTAATAGCAGAAGTAATGTTAATTTGACATCTACATTTTTCCCATCTTTGAAGCAACGTACTTGCTGCGTTGGTTCAAAGAATGACATCGCCAAGATTGAAATTCAAAAAAAATATAATTTTTGTGGATGTCCTATTGTTTCCCCAACAAAAGGAAGTATGCTTTAACACTGCCCCCTCGAGAGATCAGGCGAAAAAGTTTGATTTTAGGGTCGATCTTGCAATAAAGAGGTTCAAGATGGATGTATAGATGGTTAGACTAACAGATCTATATGATAATGACGATGCAAATGAGATGAATTAAGATGTTGAGGATAACAAATCTATATTATCCTAAACGTCTTAAATGATAATGCAATGCATGCGAGATGAATGATGTTTCCTATGATGATGATATGAATGAGTATTTAGGATGGGTACATGCTGACATTTTATGAATGTAGGATGGATGCATGCCATGATAGCATGTTAGCGTGAAAGAGGATAGAAGAATGAGAGGGATCAACCCTTGATTATGAGAAGATGCAAAAGTTCAACAAGTCTATGAGTCGTCGAGACTTTATTAGATACGATGATGAATGATGATGATGTATTGCTTATCCTAGGATTGGGGATGTAAAGAGCATAACTTTCCTTATTTTTTGATCACACACATAGATACGATGCATCAAGGTATAGAAAATTAGGATGGCATTGTATCTAGTGAGATGGACTTTGAATTGAAAAATAGATAGGAGTATCCCAGTTCACACCTGACATACAAAAACCTCACCAAGATGTATTTCAATGGTTGCAAACATCTCAGACCAAAACACAAAAAGGCATAACCTATCAATGAAATAGTCAACAAGTTGTCCAAAACTCCCTCCATACACACCTACCAAAGCAAGTATTGCCAAGTTATATTACAAGAACGTCCAACAAGCACAACAAACAAAATATAGTGATCAATGCCCCATTCCTTTCTCTCTAAATCATTTTGATTAGACATCATCGAGAGGTCATTGGAATGAGTTCAATAAGAAAAATCAAAAGAAAAGATCAAGCAAAAAAACAAGACAATGTTCTTCATACCTATAGCCAAAGGGATTTGTTTTGAGGATAAGTATCCAAAGTGTTTTTCCAATAGATAATGCCCATTGTAGGAAGGATGCATCCTAGGACATGTTAGTGGATGGTGGCAAGTTGATAGATTTTTCAAAAGGCTGTTGATATAAGGTTAGATTGCATGTTTGAGAATGATCAAGAGTTTGATTTTGCATTTAAAAGTTTGTTGTTTTGATTTTGATTTTGTATTTGAAGTTTGCTTTTGTTGATTGTTGTGGTTGTTTCTATTTGTATTGCCAAAGGATGAAGGTGACGATTGATTTATTATTGTGGGTGAAGCGAAATGAGACAGATGGATTTTTTCAAATTTTTGGATGTTTTGGATGTTTTTGAAATGTTATGAGGCTATTTTTTTTGGTATTCTTGAGATGTTTCACGAATGTTTTGATTTTCAAATTTTCTAATGTTTTTTGTGTTTTTTGAGATTTTAACCAAGAAACTAACCTAAGGACCTATCCTAGGGGCCTTGGGGGTTGATCAAAGATTAGCCTTGCCTATGTTATACACGCAGAGACCACATAGTTCGACTGACACAAACTTGTTTATTGATGAGATATGAACAATTGGATTGTCAGTTTATTGTGATGGACACCTAAAGGACCTAACCTAGGGGCCTCGGGGGATGATCGAAGATCAACCTTGCCTATGTTATACACGTAGAAGCCTCGTAGTTCAACACGACGACTCTATTTTTGACTTTTTCCTATCTTTTTGACCCATTTTTTTTATTTTTGATATGTTTTGGATTTTTTTGGGATTTTTCAATTTTATGAGTATTTTTTGATTTTTTGATTTTAAGGAAGACTTCAAGAATAATTATGAATCCGATCCAATGTAGGTATAAGAACATGCCCCCAATGTGGTGCGATAGAATACTCCGATATAGGCAAGACAAACTGACCTTAGGAATGTGCCAAGTAGTTCTAGGAGGTAACATAATACAAACACAGGATCAAGCTATGATGCAGACCCGAATGGGTGTCAGAAGGATCAATGGAATGTGATGGATGAATGATGTAGAACAAGCCGTATAGATCATGGTGGATGGAAAGTGCTTATTTACATGAGGTGCTTGTTTGCCAAGTTTTCACCAAGGTACTTGTCCAAAGCGCCACCGAAGTGGTTTTCATTAGAGGACAATTTTTTTCTTTATTGTTTTCAATCCTTTTTTTGATTTTTGATATTTTTTGTATTTTTGGATTTACACCTTGGAAGTTTAGGCATAAATTTATTTGAGATGGGAGCTATTGATAGGCTCCTACAGAGGCTCACCTTTAGGTGTAGATAACTGATATGCTGTTGATTTATAACTTGTCGTGATGATGAAGGGTCCCAACCCGTTGGGTTCAAAGTTCTCCTTGCTATTTGGATTTGGCACATTCTTCTGATTCTCTTTCAACATGAGCTCTCTGAATTGAAAGGTTCAACTCTTGATCTTCTTATTATAGCTCCTTTTGAGATAGTTCTGGTACACCTATAGATAGTTTAAAGCATCCATATGTCGCTCATTCAGTAGTTCTAGCTTGTTCAACTGTGACACCCGATATTCTTCATCAATAATGAGATTTTGCAGTGATATTCTTAAGGATGGGAGCTCGATCTCAATGGAAAGTATGGATTATGATCTGTAGACTAGGGAGAATGGGGCTGCACCAGTAGGCGTGCAAATACTCATTTGGTAGGCCCATAAGGCGAGATTTAGTTGTATGTGCTAGTCACTACCAGCTTCATTGACTATTTTCTTGGTCGTTACCCTGGGGGTAGTATGGAGTAGAGAAGCGATGTTGGATATTGAATTTTTGGCATAGTTCTTGAACATCCTAATTCTTGAAAGGTGTCCCATTATTTGAGATAGGGGCTTTTGGGACATCGTAGCGACAATTAAGGTAGTTCAAGACGAACTTCGAAATCTTCTTTCCTGTGATATAGGTCATGGGAATGGCCTCTACCCACTTTGTGAAGTACTCAGTGGCGATGATAATGAACTTATGTCCATTGGATGAGGTGGGAGTGATTTTACCAATGAGATCAAGCCCCCATTGTGAAAAGGGCCAAGGTGTTATAATTGGTTGTAGCTCTTGAGTTGGTGGATGGATGACGTTCCCATGTTGTTGACATTGCAAGCACCTTTGGACATAGTCATGAGCTTCCTTCTCCATCGTAGGCCAATAGTACCCAGTCCTCAACAGTTTCTTAGCCAAGTTCATACCACCCGAATGTGATCCACAAATGCCATTGTGTACCTCAGTTAAAGCAGTCAAAGCTTCCTCAGGGTTAAGGCATCACAACAAGGTTCCTTCGATACTCCTATGGTATAGGGTGTCTCCTAAGATAACAAAGCAGGATGACTTCTTGACAAATTTTCTTTTAAGGTTTAGGGTGATATTAGCAGGGAGGACCCCTATTTTCAAGTAGGTGTAAATGTCATGATACCAAGGGTCACTGTGACCAACAATTTCAGACATGAATTTAGACTCTGGTACCTCAAATGTTGGTATGAGAAGTTTCTCTACCGAGAATTCATGTTTATGGACATTGCGTGGAATATCCAGTAGCAATTAGATTGTTGCCATAATATCAACTGCTCTATTGTTTGCTTTGGGTATTTGCTTAAACGTGATGTTAATGGAGAATTTTTCCACCAGTTTCTTGTATGGTGTCAATTTGTCATCTTTCATTTGGTATTCATCATTGACCTGGTTGATGATAAGCTACGAGTCTCCATAGACCTTGAGTGCCATGATCTGCCATTGTACTACAATTCTGAGTCCTATAACAAGAGCTTCATATTTTGCAATGTTGTTTGTGCAAGGAAAATAAAACTTATATGACTTTTGTATGCAATATCCTTGTGGTGTAATGAAGAATACTCCAACTCCTGACCCATGTTGTGTGTAGGATCCATCAAAATACACTTTCTAATGATCTGTCGCACTTAGGTTAAAGATTGACTCATCGGGGAATTTTGATATTAATGGGTTCTCTGAATATATCAGTGCCTCTACCAGCTAGTCTACAATTACTTGTCCTTTAATGGCCTTTCGTTCTACATACTTAATGTCATGTTTGTTAGGATCATGACCCATTTAGTTGTTCACCCTATAAGTTTTGCTTTAGAAAGTAGATACTTGAGAGGATCTATCTTGGCAATGAGTTTTATTTGATGTGCCAACATATAGTGTTTGAATTTTTGTGCGGCGAACACTACTGCTAGGTAAGCCTTCTCAATGGATGTATAATTCAGCTCATGTCCTACCATTGTTCTACTGATGTAATAAATAGCTCTCTTTCCCATTTACATGTTGTGCTAAGAGAGCACCAAGGGCTGTTGTTGTTGTTGATATATACAGGATCAATGGCTTGTTTAGAATTGGTGGCATAAGAACTGGTGGTGTGAGCAAGTACTCCTTGATTTTATTGAATGCCTGATCACATTTCTCATCTCATTTTTATGCTACCCCCTTGTGGCGTAGATGAGAATATGGGATAGCCTTATTTGATAACTGTGCTATAAAATGGTGAATGGATTGGAGTCTTCCCTGCAAACCCCTTAATTGATTTAATGTTCTTGGCACTTCCATCTCGAGAATTTCTTTGACTTTGGCAGGGTCTATCTTGATTCCTCTAGTAGATACAATATACCCTAGGAGTTTCCCTAATTTTACACCGAAGAAACACTTCTTTGGATTAAGTCTAACCTTGTACTCTTCTAGCCTATCAAAGATGGAGCTTAGTGCCGCTATGTGATCCTGACGCTTCTTTGATTTGGCTAATATGTCATCCGCATAGTCTTCCATAGTTTTGTGTATCATGTCATGGAAAATTAGCTTCATAGCTCTTTGGTAGGTAGATCTTGCGTTTTTCAACCCAAATGGCATCATGTTCCAGCAGTAAGTTCCCCATGGGCAGGTGAAAGTTGTTTTGTGTTGATCATCCTTACTATCATGATTTGATTGTACCCTAAAAACCCATCTATTAATGATAGCATTTCATGTCTTGCCATCATATCCACAATCATGTCTATATTTGGGAGAGGGAAATCATCCTTAGGACATGCTTTGTTCAAGTCTTTGAAGTCAATGCAGATGCTCTCTGAAGTCAGTATAGATGTGGATGCCCCAAGTGGGCTTAGAGACAAGTCCAAGGTTTGAAACCCATTTTGGATAATCGATTTTTCGTATGAAGTTGGCATCAAGGAGCTTCTATAATTCAAGTTTGACTAGTAATGTTATTTTTGGATACATCTTTCTTAGCTTTTGTCTTATTGGTTTCGCCTCTAGATAGACGGCTAGATGGTGAACCACAACCGCTAGATCAAGACCAAGCATGTCAACATAGGTCCATGCAAAGTTTACCTTTCTTTCTCTCATAAATGTAGCTAGAAGTTCCTATTCCTCTATCAAAAGTGATTTTGCATAGAAGGTGATATGTGGTGTTTGTTCGGTTCCCAGGTTGACCGGACTACACTTCTCTACCAAGACTGCTGATTTTTCTTGATGAATAGAACTAAGGGGAAGATTGAATCCCTCATCCTTTGGTGCCCTAGAGAGGTTTTCACCATTGGATACATCCTTTTTTTTTACTATTTTCGGGTCAGAAAGTGTCACAGTGTGTTTTTCACTCAAAGACCTAGATATTATTCTTAAATTTTCACTTTTGCGACTGAGGGATTCAATTGTTTCCCCATAGTAGGCATGTGTGTCTAGCTCAATGTCGAACCAAAATTTATGATCTCCATATGGTATCATATCCCGCAGTCCCATGAATTCTGAGAGAGCCTCATCATTTTTTGAACGTGTCTAAGATTGGTGGTCCTCATTGGTCATAATCGATGAGTTGGGGATAGACAAGTTTTAGCTCATTGGTCTAGTTACTTGATTCAAAAGATAGGGTACTAATCATGAGAAGGGAGGAATCCTCGAATAACATAGGTAGGTCAGTGAGGGGGTCCTCAAAAGGATAATTAATCAATATGGGAACTGAGGGGGAAGCTTTGACTATTTTAACTGGGGCACCTTTGCCATGTATGATTAATTTCAGAGGGGTACATCCAAGGCCAATATTTTTCATACACTTCTCAGGAATGATAGGTTCTAGTAGGACATTATCATTTTTCCCCAGCTTTTCATTTTTGTTATAGCCCCATCCTTGCATTAACTGTAGTCCTTTGTTGTCATTATCCATGGGAAGATCAGGTATGGGCCTTTCATCTTGATACAATAAGCTTAATATATCCTTTTCATCTACCACTTCCTGACTTAGGTCCCCCCACTTTTTGAATCTAGAGGGGTCTGCTTTAAAGGTTTGAGCTGATGTGTTAATTGGTTGGGGTTTCCCATGAGATCGAGGAGATTGAGGTAACTCTCTTATCACAGAGGCACTCTTTTTCATTTTGTAATCCCCACATCCATTGTCTTGGATAATGACTTTGATATCATATATGCCCAAAATGGAGGGTGTCTTTTTCTCAAAAGTGGAGGCTAGGGTGGATGGGTTTATGTATGGAGATGTGGGTCCCTCATAATTCTTTGGGACTTGAGGGATCTTGTAGTACTTGGCTTCTAGATTCTTGCAATAATAAAATGGTTTGGGATCTCCACGGACTATGACCTCTTGATTTTGATAAGGAAACTTGACACATTGATGGAAGGTGGAGGCGATAGCTTGCATCCCATGGATCCATGGGCATCCCAGGAGGATATTGTAAGGTAATTCAAGATCAAGGACTTGGCATGTAGTTACCATGATTGTTGGCCCTAATTGAATAGGGAGTTGAATGGTGCCTTGAGACACTCGTTCTTGATCATTGTTAGCTCTCAAAAATGCAGGTAAAATACCTCAAGAGGTTGCTAATCTCTTGATACGCTTCAGGGTAACAGACAAGGCCAAATGATTTGAACCTTCTACTCTTTAGGTGCTGCCAGACCTATGCAGGTGTACCTATAACAATGAAGTAGACTTGACTTATGTTTATTCCTTAAAGTAATTTACCGACAATGGCAAATGGGAGTGGATAAATGAGTTTTATTTTAGTATGGATTGTATAAGCAATATCAAGGCTAAAACTATTATGTTTAGTTAACAGATGTAAGAAATGAATAAAACCAAATGGTGGAGTGGTAGAGACTAGTGCCTTATTGGGTGTACGGAGTCAAATGAAAGATTTGAAATAAGTAACTTCTTTCTGGCAGATACTCTAATTGTTTGGCATATAAATTTGAGTTTATAACTTGTATAAACATGCAAGAATATGATTACCAAGTTCTTCTTAATGATCCAAATGAGATTCCCTAATTACTATGATTGACTAAAAGGATTTAATCTTTCCTTGAAAGAACCAATTAATCAAACCATACAGATACAACAAGTGTGCACTGATAAACTGAATATACGCTTGTTATATCAGTTTAAATAACTAGGAAACATCAACCTTGGAGACGACTTCAACAATACTTTCAATTAACACAACAAACAATTGATACTAGAAATACGCCACCAAATCAAATGACTTCCATTGATATCTCCATTATTTCAAACATGCATCATAGTCTCATAATTGTAAAACATTGTAATCTACTATATCCTTTTCCTATTCGCTATGTTTCTTTCGCTACCAGAAATGGATATTTATACATCAATTGCTTGAAAGGACACACCCTTTTAGAAATGTCTTATGTTAAACATACTAAATTAAAAAATTAATTAGGCTCTGTTAAGCCATAAATGAATCTTCGACAAGTGGTCCAAGTAGTCCCGATGCTCATGCGTATCTGCATCTCCCAATGCATTTCAGATCGTTATCTCCATTTTTACCATCTTTTCATTATGTTCGCATGCTTCATCCAGTGTTATATCTTTTATGGTAGCTATCTTCAGAATCTCTTGCAATATTGATTCGCTTTCACCTTTCCACTGTATCTTGCTCAAAATTTTGCACTGAAAGAATTCCCTAGTCCTTTGTTCGCCTCTCTGCTTCCTCCGCTATCAATTCTGCTACAGTGTTTTCAATTGAACTCTCCTGTCACATCATGTAATTTTGTCAGCAAGACATATTCAAATCTTGGGTGATCCTTTTATGTGGGCTTTTACCAACATTCATTAGACACCCTCTAAGACATCCTATAGTTTCCCCGACACTCTGAGTCTCTCTAACTATCAATAGATCATATATCGCTAAGTTGTCCTATAGTTTCACCAACGTTATAAGTCTCCTCGAGAGTTATCCCTTTAGTCTTAAGTATATCGCTACAACTCCCACCAATGCCAACCTATCGCTATGACTTTGTAAGTCGGGCAAACATTCCTCAACTTACTCTGAAGTTATGTATCTTGCCAAGATATTTCCTTCGTCAATTCTAATCACTAAGACAATGATTTTCTTGCCAATGGAACAACACTCGGTATGACCTTCTTATCTCTCTCTGCTGAAGTTTGTCTCACCAATGATCATTCCCTCCAAACATATCGCCAAGTCCTTTACCAATGCAATCCTGTCGGTGTGACATGGTGGGTCGGCAGAACTCCTCGAACTCATCTCGATAACATCGAGAGAATCCTCCTCCGCTTTATCGGAAAGACTAGATGAAAGTTTCAAGACTTTACTCTGATAGCTCTAGTCTGGCCGATATATTTCTTTATGCTTCAAGTGGTAAGACACATATAAGCTTGATATGATTTATCCTGAAGATTATTATCTTGCCGATAGGATCCTTCTGTCGTTTGAGATTGTGACCTGCATCTTCCTGACGTGTATCCTCAAATGAAATCTTATCGGTATGACATTCCCGACCTCTTGCCGATATACTGAAAAAAGGTATGTGTTAGTATAAAATATTTTTTTGGATTAGTGAGACCTGCATCATCTTATGCCGATATGATTTATACATTCAAATGCTTAGTACCAGGTGAATTTTATAGGACCAAACGATAAAAACTAACTAAAGCATGGGAAAATATGTTATGCAAAGCAGATTCTTGTACTTACGGTATGGGCTTCTTAGGAAACTTATGAGTATGGACAACCATAAAATTTTCAAAATTTTATAGTTGTAATAGTGGCTCCATCTGGGGATGAACGATTGTGAGATCATTGCAAGAATCTAGAACACTGGAAGAGCAGACCAAGTTTTTATTCATTTGAGTAGCAGATTTGAAACTCTTTTTTGTCATGAATTGATATGGTTTTTTGAAAAACCACACCATGGCTGATGGCACAAGGCCACCCAAAAAGAAAGGCCCCTATTTTCCTCTATGATAAATTTATTCTGATTTGAACTCAGTGAACTCCCCTTGAAAATATTCACGTCATCTTCCTTACTACTCTTATTGTCATAAAGATACTTGCAACTCCTTCCCCCATTCCGATCTGGGTCCTGCATCATGAAATGATATCCCCACTGATTTGAAAACTGAAAACATTCTTTGTTCATCATATAACTGAGATTGATTTGCACAAGGAATTTGCAATCATTATGCAACCAAGGAATACAACTTTCATGTGCATGAGAAGAGAGACAATCATGATCATCTATGCCACTCATCTCAACATTTGAATGCTTCTCACACAAATCTGAATGCTCTGTCATATCAACACTGTTTGAGACAAACAAATCTGAAACATTTTGCACCTCTTCCATATCACCGTTCGGAGATGACACTGAATTATGATTCATATCTTCATTATCATGCATATATGAACCAATCAATGTTGGAATTCTATCTTCCTTGGTATGCAAATAAATGTCTTCTTCACATGAGCCAAAAATTTCTAAATCACATATCTCTTCTTGAATAGATATAGATTTTTGATCAGCTTCAAATGTTTCTCCATCATTTTGAGAAATGCACATGGAGTCATATGAATCATTGCACAAAGTACTTTCACTATCAAAACAAATGTAGGTTGGACACAAGAATTTGGAATCACCCTTGTGTGCACATCTCTGGTATTCAAGGGTTAGCAAATCTGAAATTTGCTCACTGTTGAGTGAACATGTTTCTTCTTCCATATCTTCCATTATTTCTCCCTCTTCTTGATCTCCATAAGAGCTGAAAATATCTCCTTGTTGTAAATCAAGATTCACATGCTTGTTCTCAAACTCTTCTTCATTGTGGCATGATACACAATCCCTTTCCGTTTTAGCTTCCAATTCATCAACATAGCAATTTTCAAGATCATCATAGTTACTCTCTTCACATGCTGATGTACCCTCATCTTCATTTTGGCATGTTTCATCCTCATCATGGAGTGGATTCGAAAACAAAAAGAAATCATTCTGTGGCACATCTTGGCAGGTTGTCACTTGAGATCCTTCTGGTACTTGATCGTACGATGGTTTTGAAAAAAAATTCAAAACCACTTTCAAGTGTGCAACCTTCTTTTTCATCAACCATGTCCCTATGGTTCTCATCTGTAGCTGGAGGTGTTATTTGTTCACTATCAATTGGATCCACATTTTCCATTGCTTCTTCTTCTTGATCACCACAAGAACTACAAGAATCACCTTGTTGTAAGTCAAAATCCACAGGTTCATCTTCACAATCTGAATATTCATTGGTTCCCTCATAACATGCACTGATTTCCCTATCACAATCTGTTATGCAAGAGAGATCTCTTGTATCTTCATCTTCATCATGTAGGCTATTATAAGAATTATTTTCACTCTCACATGTCTCATCTTCTAGCTATATTGCCTGATCAGTTTCTTCATACTCATCAATGATTTCACTATTGGATTCAACATTGATAGTGTCCTCATACTTTTTCTTATCTATGATGTCAATCCATTCATCTATCTGACCATAAGCTACTGGTACCCATGATTCAGGCCAATAAATTAATTGGGCTCATATACTCTCATGAATTGCTCAATGAACTCATACCTACTAGGTGGGAAATTAGCAGGTATTTGCCTATAAATATCTACCATTCTTTTGTACAAAGAGTGTCCAGACTCTCCATCATGTCTCCTTATGTTTTGAAGGGCGTCCAAAATATTTTTGCTTCTCTCTTGAATACGTAAACGTACATCATTTTTCTTCATATATTATTGATTCTGATACATACCTTATTGCATATTTTGACTGACATTTCCAAGTGAGCTAGAATCGTGTTGCACTTGACATTGATTATATTGATAATCTTGATAGCTTACTAGTCTTTGTCTAGGAGGGACAAGATAAGCATTTATTTGTTCTGACAGCTGAATAAATGTTTTTCTGTGCATGATATGCATTGCGTCCATTGTGAAGATTTCCAATTGTATTATCAGGCACTTGTGGGGTCCAATGCCTATTTACACTTGTATATTCATTCTTATTGCAAAATGGTATATTTTGTGATGCATCTGGAACATATTTGTCTCTTAATTGTAGCAGTTGTTGGTCCAATTGTAGTGTTTCTTTGTCCAATTGCAACCGTTATTTTTTCAATTCTTTAATCTCTCTTAGTAATTGCTGCCTTCTCACTTCTTTTGACATCTTGACAAGAAAATTGACAAAGTGTTACTGTTCCACAATGTCTATGCATTATCTATCAATTTTTTACTAGAGTCGCCACCTACTTTTTCAAAAGTAGGAAAAATATTCTTTTGAAATTATTTTTGATTTTCCCCAGCGGAATCACTTTTTCTCCAACTTCTCAAATTATGGATCTTTCTTCAATGACTCTATATGATGGTCTTCAACCCAATATTCTGCAATAATTCCCCAGCAGAGTCGCCATTTTGTTAGCTCTCAAAAACGCAGGTAAAATACGTCAAGAGGTTTCCAATCTCTTGATATGCTTTAGGGTAACAGACAAGGCCAAATGATTTGAACCTTCTACTCTTCAGGTGTTGCCAGACCTAGGCGGGTGTACCTATAACAATGAAGCATACTTGACTTATGTTTATTCCTTAAAGTAATTTACCCACAATGGCAAATGGGAGTGGATAAATGAGTTTTATTTCGGTATGGATTGCATAAGAAATATCAAGGCTAAAACTATTATGTTCAGTTAACAGATGTAATAAATGAATAAAACTAAACAGTGGAGTGGTAGAGACTAGTGCCTTATTGGTTGTACGAAGTCAAACGAAAGATCTGAAATAAGTAACTTCTTTCTATCAGATACTCTAATTGTTTGGCATATAAATTTGAGTTTATAACTTGTATAAACATGCAAGAATATGATTACCAAGTTCTTCTTAATGATCCAAATGAGATTCCCTAATTACTATGATTGACTAAAAGGATTTAATCTTTCTTTGAAAGAACCAATTAATCAAACCATACAGATACAACAAGTGTGCACTGATAAACTGAGTATACGCTTGTTATATCAATTTAAATAACTAGGAAACATCAACCTTGGAGACAACTTCAACAATACTTTCAATTAACACAACAAACAACTGATACCAAAAATACGCCACCAAATCAAATGACTTCCATTGATATCTCCATTTTTTCAAACATGCATCATAGTCTCATAATTGTAAAACATTGTAATCTACTGTATCCTTTTCCTATTCGCTATGTTTCTTTCGCTACCAAAAATGGATATTTATACATCAACTGCTTGAAAGGACGCATCCTTTCAAAAATGTCTTATGTTAAACATACTAAATTAAAAAAGTAATTAGGTTCTGTTAAGCCATAAATGAATCTTCAACAAGTGGTCCAAGTAGTCCTGGCGCTCATGCGTATTTTCATCTCCTAATGCATTCCAAATCGTGATCTCCATTTTGACCATCTTTTCATTTTGTTCACATGCTTCATCCAATGTTATATCTTTCGTGGTAGCTGTCTTCAAAATCTCTTGCAATATTGATTTGCTTTTACCTTTCCACTATATCTTGCTCAAAATTTTGCACTGAAAGAATGCCCTGGTCCTTTGTTTGCCTCTTTGCTTCCTCCGCTATCAATTCCGCTATAGTGTTTTTAATTGAACTCTCCTGTCACATCATGTAATTTTGTCGGCAAGACATATTCAAATCTTGGGCGATCCTTTTATTTGGGCTTTTACCAACGTTCATTAGAAACCCGCTAAGACATCTTGTAGTTTCCCCGACACTCTAAGTCTCTTCGACTATCAATAGATCATATATCGCTAAGATGTCCTATAGTTTCACCGGCGTTATAAGTCTCCTCGAGAGTTATCCCTTTGGTCTTAAGTATATCGCTACAACTCCCACCGATTCCAACCTATCGTTGTGACTTTGTAAGTTGGGAAAACATTCCTCAACTTACTTTGAAGATATGTATCTTGCCAAGATATTTCCTTCGTCAATTTTGATTGCTAAGACATAATGATTTTCTTGCCAATGGAACAACACTCGGTATGACCTTCTTATCTCCTTCCGCTGAAGTCTGTCTCGTCGATGATCATTCCCTCCAAAAATATCGCCAAGTCCTTTACCAATGCAATCCTGTCGGTGTGATATGGTGGGTCGGTAGAACTCCTCAACTCTTCTCGATAACATCAATAAAATCCTCCTCTGCTTTATCGGCAAGACCGAATGAAAGTCTTGGGACTTTACTCCGATGGCTCTAGTCTGGCCGATATATTTCTTTGTGCTTCAAGCGGTAAGACACATATAAGCTTGATATGATTTATCTCGATGATTATTATCTTGCCGATAGGATCCTTTTGTCATTTGAGACTGTGAACTGCATCTTCCAGATGTTTATCCTCAAATGAATCTTATCGGTATGACATTCCTGACCTCTTGCCGATATACTGAAAAAAAGTATGCGTTAGTATAAAATAATTTTTTGGATCAGTGAGACCTGCATCATCTTATGCCGATATGATTTATACATTCAAATGATCAGGGCCAGGTGAATTTTATAGGACCAAATGATAAGAACTAACTAAAGCATGGGAAAATATGTTATGCAAAGCGAATTCTTGTACTTATGGTATGGGCTTGTTAGGAAACTTATGAGTATGGACAACCATAAAATTTTCAAAATTTTACAGTTCTAACAATCATCATATGCCCTGATAGTGATACCCTTACCTTTTTCAATGACATCTTCAGAGAATCCCAAATTCTTTATTAGCTTGAGAGTACAAATAGTTAACCCTGCACTTCCATCCACCAAGACCCTTTTGACTTTATTCTTATGGACTAAGACTTCAAGATGGAGTGCGCGGTTATGAGACAGTTGGGTTGGAAGATCCTGCTCAAAGAATGTTAGGAGATGCAGCATAGTGATGTGTCCGACCATAGCTTGGAATTGGTTTGCATCAAGATTTGTTGGGATGGAAGATGTAGCTAATGCTTTCTCTAGGATTTCCCTATGTGTGGGTGATATTTTAACCAACTCCATGATGGATATTTGGGCGAGGGTTATTTTCAGTTGGTCCAAGATGTTATAACCATTAGGGAAAGATTTTGAATTAGAGGCAGGTGCTTTGGGTGGTTGTGATGGTCTTGGAATGGTAATTCTTCCAGTATGTGTGGTGAATCCACAGTCGGCTTTGGATCTTGTGATATTGACAATAGTGATCCACTCATCTAATTATCTAACAACATGGTCATAAACATGGTTCACATTATTATACTTTTCCTTACCATTGTTTTTTCCCTTATTGTGATCTGGCATCGGATTCATGTATTTTTTGAGATCCCGATTTCCTACAGGTTGTTCAATGGTTATGGTTTTGTCATTGACAAAGTCTTGAATCAGATTTTTAAGTCTCATGCAGCTGGCTGTCGTGTGTCCCTTAATTTTGTGAAAATTGCATAGATATTTCTTGTCCATGGTGATTTAACTTGAGGCTATTGAAAATTGTCATAAATAGGGATCTTGATGAGTTTTTCTTATACCAGTTGTTGTAGGACAGATTCAATTTGTTCCCCAAGTGGTGTGTATTTTTGTTTAAGGGGATATATGTTCCTTGGGGGTGGTCCCCCTTGATTGTTTAGGTTATTAACTGCTTGATTGTTGGGTTGTTGTGATGATGTGTTGGCTTGTGTGTTGTTTTGGTTGTTGACTTGCGATTGTTGATATGATTGTGTTTTTCCTTGGGGCACTGATAATAACTTTGGCATCAACAACACCATCATTAGTAACGTTTTTGTTCTTTTCCCATGTGCAAGGTTTTTCATTGTAATTGGTGGATGGATGGTTGTCTTGATAGGTAGGTGTACCCCCTTATGCAATAAGGGCTCTTTCGATGTTGAGTGCCTTAGGGATCAACTGGTCATATGCGGTGATGCATTACATTTTTAGACGGAAGGACAAGGTCCCTTCGAGATTGGCGATGATCGTACAAATTTGTTGTTCTTTTGGCATATTTCATTTGCTCCTATTGGCCTTGGATTGTCACCATTGCAAGAAGGATGCAAATTTTTCCCCCTTGGCTTGTTTTAGAGCGGATAGTTCTTCTAGACTCACATACATACCTATGTTGAATGAATAGTTATGTATGAACAAGTCCACAATTTCTTGGAACTTTTTGATTCCAAGAGGAAAGTGAGAGAACCATTCCATTGTTGGGCCAACCAAACTTCGAGGGAAGAGTTGCATTAGATACCAGTCATCATAGGCAACTTCCATACAGTGTATGTGGAATTCCCTAATGTGATCTTCAAGATTTCCGGTTCCACGGTATTTATCAAATTTTGGTATCTCGAAGCCTCGTGGGAATGAAACCATTGCAATGCTTCTGTCGAAAGGATAAGGGCAAAAATTCCCTTGTGTTTTTGATGTTTTTCCCGATTGTAGGTCTAGCACTTGTTATGAGAGCAATTTGATTTGTGTCGACATATCATTTTGCAAATCAGGTGGTGGGATGAATCTGTTTTGGGGTGGTTTGATTGTTTGAGTGATAGGTGGGTTGTTTTGTGTGTTTGTGGGAAGTTGCTGCAAGTTTTGTTGTGCCACCAACACTTGTTGGTATGCCTATAATTGTTGTTGTGCTAACAACGCTTGTTGTTGGTCTTGTTGTTGTTCTGCCAATAATGCTTCTTGTTGTGCTTGGTATTGTTGTAAAGCTTGTTGATAAGCTTGTTTTTGTAACAAAGCTTGCATTGGAGCTTGATGAGCTTGATATTTAGCTTGTGCCTAAGCTTGAGCTTGTTGGGCAACCTAAGTAGCTTGTGCGGCTTGTGTTGCTTGTTCAACTTGTGCAGCTTGGGTGGCTTGTTGTTCTTGCAATAAAGCTTGAGCTTGCACTTGGGTAGCCTGTTGTGCTTGTTGTGCGGCTTGTTGTGCTTGTGCTTGTTGAGCAGCTTGCTCCGTAGCTTGTGAGGCTTGTTGAGCTTGAAATTGCTGGAATGATTTTTGATAGGCTTGCTGGGCAACTTGCAGTGTGATGTTGTATTGATTTTCCACATTTGGATTCGGTGGTGGAGGTGGAGGATTCAAAGTGGTGCAAGATGTTGTGATGAGAGTTTATTGAAGTGGTTGTTGAGGTGTCATTTGGGTGATGATAAGAGATTGGGTGGTAGATGGTGCAGTTGATATGCTAGGTCCTTGGGAGACCACATTTATAAATGGTGCAATGATTGATTGTGTCATTTGGATTTGAAATATTGGTGGCATGCTTGGAGGATTTGGTATGTTGATTTGATTCATGATTGGCAAATTGTTTTGATTTGGTTGATTGAGGATTGGTAAAGGGGGTTGCCCTAAACTAAGGATTAGTGTGGATGTTAATGGTAGAGGGGGAAATGGTGGGAAAATGGGTGGTGTGTTCCCTTGAGAAAATGATGTTGAGGGATCAAAGATTCCCCCTTGTCCAAATACTCCCCCTTTTCCTTGTGAAGTCATGGGAAGAGAGACTTGTGTGTCAAGAGAATATGCCGATGATGTGGCGAAGGTGGATGGATTGTTGGTGTCATGAAAGATGAGTGGGACGTATGGATGCTTTGGATCTTGAGGGATGGTATTTGGTAGACCCAAGATAGTGTTTGCATCTAAGTCTTGGTTATTTACAAGGGGATGTGTTTGAAGAGCATGAAGCAATGAACTCCCCTTGGTAACCATGGGTTGACTTGGAGCATGAGATGATGTTGGTTGTGGGATGGGTTGGATGATGTTTTGGAAGGAAGGTGTAAATGAGACTGGTGGCATAATACCAAGAGGTTTCTCCACAATACTACTCACATCATAATCAAAAGGGTGTTTGTCCCCTTTGCTAATTCCAACATGTATTGTGAAGGATTAAGTCTCATCATTATGTTGATAATTTTGTGATTTTTAGGATTTTGGACCTGATGAGCCTAGTTTTTGGTCAAATTTTGGGTAGAATTTATAGTCCATTTGCTAGCAATGTCATGAACTTTAGTGGTCAAGTGTTAATATTTGCATAATGTTTCCCTCAAACCATCGACATTGGGTTTAACCTTATCTCTATGAAATTGTAATGACATTGGCATATTATGTGGATTATCTATATTAATTTTGCGTATGGTTGATGAATGTTCTTTAAGGTGATTATAGATGTGCAATTATTATGCGTACTGACATTGCTATGTAGGACATAATTTATGGATGCTAAGTTGAGAAAAGAAACCGTCAGATGGTCATGCAGGGGAATCACTCAAAAGAGTCAACTGGAGGATGATGACAATAGATTCCCCACGACAGCTAATTGTAACGGCCTTGTATTTATGGAATTGAGCAATCACGGGCATTACTGCAGCACTAAGTCCACATTTAGGCATGCATGTTTGACTAGAATCCCTACAGACGTAATCACTTTGCCACTCTTTTCCTCGTTTTCCCTAAGTGGCGTCCTCTTTCTTAGCGGGAGTCGACCGCCCTATTTAGCTGGTAGTTTAAATAAGGATTTGAATCTTCTTCTTGGGGGGTTCTTAGTTCTTGATTGTTTTTGTTACATGATATCAATGTATTGATCATTCTCCATTTTCAATACAACCATGATGCTACTTTGTTTACATATTTTTCAATGAATGAGATGATAGTCTGAATTTAAGCATTTGAGTTTGTATTAGTCTTAGTGGATACTCATCCAAGGGGCCCACTTGGTGAGTAATCATTTCTTTAGAGTAATTAGTTTAGTTATTATTTCTTGTTCTGTACTTAGTTCAAAATCTGGCATTGACTGTTCCTGCAACCACTAGAAGTCCATTCTGTGTCTGTTCCCGCAGCCAAAGCAGACATAGTAGTTTCCTATCTGTTTGCCCAGATCTTTATTCTTGTTTTGCATTTCAAGTTGTTGGTTGATGATCAACATTTGCTTTATTTCCTTTCAAGCAATTTACTTTCAGTGTTGTGTTTCTTAGCTATAGAATGCAATGATTACTTGAGCCCCTAGTGCACATATAGTGCTGACCCATTTCAAGTTTACATCCCTGGGTTGAAAAGTTAAATGAACCTTCATGATGAATGAGATAGTTGTTCAGGTTAGATGTCCAATCTCTGAATCATGGCCATAAAGGCTTAGTTATTGAATCATTATGGAGGCCAAAATTTTTGGCACTGTTATCGGGGATGGTGTCAAGCTGGGAAGTTCTTTGGAGTCATTGGTAGTTTCTCCACTTTAGCACTTCTCTTGAGTTGTTCTTAGAATACCCCTTGCTTAGATGAGTAGTGATCTACTATTCTTTTGCTCATTCTTTGCGTGAGCCAACTAATGCTGAGTTGATATTGTAACTAGTTGAGATTCCAAATCTGCCCAGAAACAAAGAAGAAGAAGAACCATTTCCCTTTTTGCTGATGCATATCTTGATCTGACTAATTATGAAGCCTCCACTAAAGATCACAACCAGGTTGATAACCATTTGTCTTGGTAATTCATCAAGAAAACATGGGTGATACCTTCTTATTTGAGTTTGACATCCTCCACGAAAGTTATGACTGTACCGCTGATGATCCTAGGTTTGAGCTATTTCCCACCACTTTAAAAGAAGCTACACTAGGATGGTTTATGATTCTAGGCAAAGACCCCGTGTAAACTTGGGAGGACATAAAGACGAATTTATTTGGGAAATACGAGGAATATTACAAGGGAAATGATATGAGAGGAGGCGATGCCTTTAGGATGTAGCAAAAGGAAGATGAGAGCTTGGAAGATTACATTTCAAGGTTTTTGTTCTGCATGCAGGAATCTCCACACTAGACACTCAATGAAGAATCATAAAAGCTGCTTTTCTTGAAGGGAATCAACGAGAGTTACCCTGATGCTTTGGGCCTAATGGTAAGAAGAGATATCACTCAAGTTCCTTGGGAAGGTATCAAGAAAATATTTCAGAACTATCCCAGATCAGCTTCAAGGAAAGGGAGAGCTTACCAACCCTATGTGGGTAAGTAATTTACTAGTGAAGTTTAAGGATGGAGATTACTAATCTGTTGGAAGATTTCAAGCAGGATGTTACAAACAATCTAGCTACTCAACTAGGTACACTTTAGGCCAAAGACAAATATAAGAAGGTAAAGGCAACATTGGCAGAATGCTACCCTCATTGCAGAAAAAAGGAGGACTGCAGATGCAAGATGGTAGCTAACATTGACAGTAGGATTCCACCTAAAACTGAGGAAGAACAAGTCCACTTTGATGCACAAAGGAAGCCATGGGCTCCAAGACAAGGTATGTCACCAGATCCACTATCTTTTTCTGGGCCAAACCAGATAGCCAATTGCATGCAGCTATGTTTTCAACCCCAACAGTCTGCTATAATGCCTCCACCTGCTAATTCAAGCTCTAATGCACCCAAACCTTCTCAGCTACCAGCTTAGCCCACACCAAACCCAAATAACAAACCACAACAGTAGCCAGTATATTCTACCGATCCAAATCAATTTCTTTCATGTGCTGTGAGTATGAGTAATATCCACCAGCATTCAGGAACCAAGATACTAGCCCCTTCCAAGCCCATCATTATTGAGCTACCTATGGAAGAGGAACCTCTGAATGATCTCATTCAACCAATTGTACCTAAAAATCCTGAACCAGTTCTAGCCAGGAAGACTACACAAGAGCCACCATTTCCTCATAAATTAGAAGTTGCCAAGCATAAGCAAGACAAGGAAGATACAAATTTTGACACCTTGGAGCAATTGAAACACATATGTGTCCAGATACCCCTATTTTAGGCCATAAAAAATGTTCCTATATATGGTAAGGCGATCAAGGAAGCATGCCTCAAGAAGCCTAGAAGAAAGGAGAAGGACTTGAATACAGTCCATGTGATGAGACAACTTGCTGACATCATGATTGGAAAAGTGACCGTTCCTAGGTACAATGATCTAGATAATCCTGTAGTAGTAGTTTTTATCCATGGGATTCAAGTAAAGATTTCCCTAAGTGATTTAGGGGCAACAATCAATGCGATGACTAAGGACATCCTGCAACAACCAAATGTTACGAGCATATGACCTACTCCTACTGTCCTGCAGCTTGCTGATAGTTCTACTATGAAGCCTAATGATATAGTAGAAGACCTTGTGGTAATTATAGACTCTTGGGAGCATCCAACAAACTTCATTATTTTCTCTCTATGGCCACATGTTGGTGAGGAAGCCGATGAAGTTAACTCAGTGGCGTAGCTCATGATGCTAGGTAGAAGTCCCTTCTTGCAGCTTCAAGATGTAGATGAAGTGTTATCTAGAATAATCCAGAACCATTGTAAATTTGGGGAAGCATCATCTGGTTCTACTAATCTCGTGAAAACACTTCTACCTATTCTACCATTTCTTCTTGCAGCCACTTCGCCTGCGGACGAACTTCTTGCAGCCACTCTTCCTGCAACCACTCTGTATGTAGATAATCTTCCTGCAACAATAGGAATATTCCATACCATGCTGCCATATGAACTCAAGGTACCGTGTGTTAGTGAAACAACTATGATAGAATTGATTATTCAAATACAAGTGTCTGAAGGAAGATATTTGAATATTAATAACAAGTTAAGCGAAGAACAACAATTGCAATTGGCAGACTTAATGAGGTCTCATCAACATGCATTTGCATGGGACTATCATGATATGAAGGGACTGAATCTTAAGCTCTGCACTCATAGGATCTACATCAAAGATAATTGTCAACTAGTAGGGTAGCCTCGACAAAGAATTGACCTTGCATTGAGAGAAATTGTAGAAATTGTTAACTGTTAGATTTATCTATCCTATTTCAGACAACCAGTGGATGTTTTTACTAGTGATTGTGCCTAAGAAAGGAGGGAAGTGGCAAGTTTGTGTTAATTACAAAGAACTTAACGCTGCTACTAAGAAAGACCATTTCCCCTAGCCATTAGACACTCTCCTAACAAAAGATGTTGAATTCCAATGGACAAAAGACTGTCACAGAGCATTTTTTGATTTAAAGGTAGCCTTGACCCATGCTCCTATTTTGAAGGGACCTAATTGGGAGATCCCTTTGCACATTTATACAGATGCCTCAGATTATGCCATGGGAACAGTCTTAGGATGGAAAGAGGGAGTCATGCAACTAAATGCTTTGGATGAGATGAGAAGGGTAGCCTTGCACCACACTGAAGTAGTGCAAAATCAGAGGATGAGATGGCATGATAAGGAGAGGAAGTTTCAACTAGGTGACTGGGCATTTTTATATGACTCAAAGCAGCAGGACAATGTAGGAAAATTGTGAACAAGGTGCTAGGACCGTACGCCATTTCTGAGGTCTTTTCTAATTGAGTTGTTCAACTCATCACCATTGACCCTGTCCAATTCCAGTTACTTTTCAGTGTTCATCATCTCAGATTCTATCATAAGCCAACCCCCAAGGAAGAGTTCCTGTAACAATTCACCCATCGTTTAACATATGAGCTCCCTACAGCCAAAAGTGGTGGACCTCATGTTCCACCTTTTGGTTAAATTAAGGTACGTACTTTTCATAATAAATATTTCCACTCTAGTGGAAATCCATTTCTTCACCCATCCACCCATCTATCCATCTCTATCACCTTTTCTCTCTCTTCCATCATTTCATTCCGCCTCACTTCACTTCGCTTCACTTTCATTAATTGCTCAATTATTTCTAAAAAAGCCGAAACGGTACTTTCTCTCCATGATCTTTGTACCGCATCCTTCACACGCTCAGGTATGTACATGGTAATTCTCATCTCTTAATTACCTTTTAAGTGCATTTATTTAATCATGACACATTACTATAGGCAATTACATATTATGCCAGTACTTCCTGTCAATTCACCACTCCTTCTCACATGTGTGGACACATGTCCAAATTTAGGTTGGGGGGGGAATAAAAAATGCAAATATACTACCCATGTGTCAAATCATAATTTGGATACATCAAAAAATTTAAATAAAATGATTTGAAAATATGGCTCGCATGAGTGAAGTGATGTTAACTGAGCCGCCAATTTTGCTCTCATTTATCACCTCTTTTTTCGCCACAATTCCTTAATTGCCCCGTCGTAGTCTTGAGTTATAAGTAGTAAATGGTAAAAAGCAAAGACAAAGAAGGTAATTCAGTTGACACTGACAGTGAAAATTTAGCAGAAAGGTGTTGGCTTTCAAACAGGAATTGCAGGAGGAAAGGAATTTTGCAGAGTGACAGTGATTTCAAACAATGGGAGGCGGCTTAATTCAGAATGAGCCCTCAGTTCATGAAGTTTTGTTGCAAGATGTGCAATACCTGACAGAATTTCAATGCTGTGGATGGTTTGATTATTTTATGAAGCTGGATGGCTTTGATGAAGGCATTACACTCAAATTCACTCAAACATTCTCTAAAGGCAAGGCAACAGTAAAAGGGTTAGAAGTTGTGGCAACCAAGGAGAGAATTTCAGAAGTTTTAGGGTTACCTGCTGATGGAGAGCATTACCTTGCCTCTAGGGATGCCAGGTTGGCCATAGCAAAATTTATAGTACATGGCAACCCACCAATTAGCATAGACAAGCAAGGTGCAAAAAGAATGTCTCTTCCTGAACCATGGAAGCAGACAACCATCTACATTATAAGGTATCTCACCTGTGAGGGACATTTTTCAAACTTGCATTCAATACATTTCAAGCTCTTGATCCACGTGAGGCACAAAAGGAGGATGAACGTGCCCAATGTATTATACAATCTCCTCTCCATCATGGCAACCGAAACACAGAAAGGTAGGGATAATTTTTTTCCCCACCATTGCTTGATTAAATTGCTAGTTAAGAAATCTTTGCATGATGCTTCTGGAATGACTTGGGAAGAATTTTTTTAAGTTAATCAAAATTATTGTCAGGAGGAGTTTTTCAATGTTGAGCATTTTCCACATAGGGCTATACCTCAATCTCATAGGTCTAGCAGAAGATTAAGCATAGCCAAAGCCACCCCTGGTGCTTCAAATTTTGGTGCTAGTTCTAATATGAATCTCCCTGTAGCAACATGAGCCATAAACATTAGTTCCTCTGAAACAAAGCATCTAGAAAAAGCAAGCTCTTCATCTGATTTTGACGATGATGTCCTCCTACAAACCCTAATAAGAACTAGGGCACGAAATAAAGAGGTTGAAACAAGAAAAAGAAAAGAAACAGCCCAAACATAGCCTGTAGAGAAAGAGGTGTCGAGTGCTAGGAAGATAAAGGTTGACCCTATTCATCCTACAGCCAAAGGAAAACATAAGAGCATCTCTAGGAAGTCAGAACTAGCTAGGCTAGCTTTTTGTACGCCTTCACAGGAGAGCCCTGGGCATGATGAGACATCACATGGGGACACCAAAGCTCCAATGGAACAAGGGAATGTTGAAGAAAAAGAAAAGGATACATTTGAGAAAGCAACAAAAGTAACTCTGGTAGACCTTGCTAATATTGCAGAGGAATTTGAGGATGAATAGGGGTTCTTGCAGCAAAACCAAGAATAGGAGCAGGGGTTCTTGCAGCCACAACAGGAAGCACTACAAGAGCCAGAGCAAAACCAAGAACAAAAACAAGATGTCCTGCAACAAAAAGGGGGTGAAGAAATAGTACCCCCGCAGCCATAGACAATTGGAAAGCCTGAGTTCATGCAGATAGTACCATATGGGGAGCAACCCTCGACAAAAACATTGGTAGGAATTCATAACCCTCTTGATTTTATGATTCATGTAGCAATTTTAAATTTATGGAAACAAATAGAAAGGAGGGAGGAGGAATGGAACCAGGAAAAGAAGAAATTGAAAAAGGAAATCCAAGAGAAGGATGAGGTTATTGAGGAGAAAAATGAGGAGATTGCTACTTTGAAGAAGAAAGTAGATGACATTGTGACCCTGGTGCCACAAATTCTTGAATGTAGAGTTCCTCCAAGGGTTTATGCCCTGCACTTGAAAGAGAAATATCTCTCTTTCAAGTTGTCAAAAGTTGTTTCAGACTTAAACCCCTCCATTGAAACTCCTACCGAATTCTTCAATGCCTACAAGATTGCTTCCCCTGAGATGAAAAATTTGCTATGTGAATTCTATTTGCACAATTATGCTGTCACGTAGGATCATGATTGGAACCCATTGCTATATGTTGGGGATATTCAACTGAGAGTGTTTATGTCTTGGGTACAAAGCGAGATTAGTTGGGGTGAGCAGAACAATGCTTATAAGAAAATGGAATCTAACATTCCCTTACCCATCAGGGCTGAGTCAAGCCACCCAAGGGATATTCACAGAGAATGGCTCAGGATGCTTCTCAGACCAAGCTATGCTAACAGAATCATGCCTTGGATTGAAGCCGTCTACACCGAGTATGAGGTCAAAGCAACAACAAAAGAGGAGCTTGTAAGAGGATACCTATCCCAATGATGGAATAGTTTAACATATGAGCTTAAGCAAGCCAAGCCCCATTCTATTCACAATTATGTTGCAGCATTGAAGCGAATTGATAGGTATATCCTGATTGGTGGAATAGAGGGAAGATTTTGGCTTCCCTTGACTTTCCAACCACCCATTCTCATGTGGTCAGTACCAAATTACAGATTCTACCAATATGATATTGTTGGAGAAAGGAAAAGATGGAACAAATTTGACATATTGGGAGGATTTTATTGGGATCTAGACTCACGCATTGCAACCATTGATGTTGGACAACTTGCAGTTGTGAACTTCAAAGCTTTGACCAAACAAAAGAATAGCCCTTCCACTACTGGAGGACCAACAAGATGTTAGGTTGGGGGGAAATGATGAGCCTAGTTTTTGGTCAAATTCTGGGTAGAATTTATAGTCCATTTGCTGGCAATGTCATGAACTTTAGTGGTCAAGTGTTAATATTTGCATAATGTTTCCCTCAAACCATTAACATTGGGTTTAACCTTATCTCTATGAATTTTTAATGACATTGGCATATTATGTGGATTATCTATATCAATTTTGTGTATGGTTGATGAATTTTCTTTAAGGTAATTATAGATGTGCAATTATTATGCATACTGACATTGCTATGCAAGACATAATTTATGGATGTGAAGTTGAGAAAGGAAACCGTTAGATGGTCATGTGGGGGAATCATTCAAAAAGTCAACTAGAGGATGATAGCAACAAATTCCCCATGATAGTTAATTGTAACCGCCTTGTATTTATGGAATTGAGCAATCGTGAGTGATACTACAACACTGAGTCCATGTTTAGGCATGCATGTCTGACTGGATTCCCTGCAGATGTAACTGCTCTGCCACTTTTTTCCTCGTTTTCCCTAAGTGGCGTCCTCTTTGTTAGTGGGAGTCGACCCTCCTATTTAGTTGGTAGTTTAAATAAGGATTTGAATCTTCTTCTTAGGGGGTTCTTAGTTCTTGATTGTTGTTATTACATGATAACAATGTATTGAGCATTCTCCATTTTCAATACAACCATGATGCTACTCTGTTTACATATTTTTCAATGAATGAGATGATATTCTGAATTTAAGCATTTGAGTTTGTATTAGTCTTAGTGGATACTCATCCAAGGGGGCCCACTTGGTGAGTAATCCTTTCTTTAGAGTAATTAGTTTAGTTATTATTTCCTGTTCTGTACTTAGTTCAAAATCTAGCATCAACTGTTCTTGTAGCCACTAGAAGTCCATTATGGGTTTGTTCCTACAACCAAAGCAGATAAAGTAGTTTCCTGTCTATTCACCCAGATCTTTATTCTTGTTTTGCATTTCAAGTTGTTGGTTGATGATCAACATTTTCTTTATTTCCTTTCAAGCAATTTACTTTTAGTATTGTGTTTCTTAGTTGTAGAATGCAATGACTACTTGATCCCTTAGTGCACATACAATGCCAACCCATTTCAAGTTTATGTCCCTGGGTTGACAAGTTAAATGCACCTTCATGATGAATGAGATAGCTGTTCAGGTTAGATGTCCAATCTTTGAATCATGGCTGTAAAGGCTTAGTTATTGAATCATTGTGGAGGTCGGTAGGACCATTTGCATGATTTCATCTTGATTCATTCCTAAGGCCTTGTTGGTGACATCCTCCACTTAGCAACCTACCTCTTGAATATCTTGTGGTAGTTGAGGAAGGTTGAGTGGGGAATTTTTAGATATGATGGGGTTGATTTCGGGTGTAGTTTGACTCAAGTCACTTGAAGTGGATGTTTCTTTGTTTGTTTCCATGTTTTTCTTGTGTTGAGATCTAGTTTGGACCATAAAATAAGGATCAAATTTCAGGAATATGGGAGGTAAACATCTAACTCCTTAGGTTGGTATAAAATTTAGGTACAAAAAAGAAAATCTAAGATGTTAAGGATCAAAGGATGGTGATGAGATAATGAAAAATGGGTGATTGTGAATGATTGAACTCTTAAGAAACCTTGGAGGGATACTAGACTTTAGGACTTTTGGATTTTTGATTTTGGATTTGATTTGGATTTTGGATAATGAACTCATAAACCCCAAGATGTTGGATGTTATCTAGGAATAAACTTGTCTACAAGGATGATAATTTAACTAAGTGTATGAAGAAGGATTCATCCACACACACTTAGCCAAACAAGATGATTTTTTATTTTTTATTTTGATCTTAAGGATTTTCCAAAAGTCTAGTATGAAGGATTTTTTCTAAGATTCTAAGAGTTTTTTATTAGATGGGATTTAATTGATGTTTGGGGATGGATGAAAGTATTGATTTTGATCCTAAGTGAACCTAGAGAGACTTTCATTTACAAGACCTAGGTATTGAAGAACATGCTATACTTCTAAGAACTTTTCAACCAAGAAGTGGTTCAAATTGAGCATACATATCTGGATTGTTGAAAGGAACGAGTCTATAAAACCTTGTGAACTTCTTGATTATCTTGAGATGTTGTTTTTGGTTGCACTTCCTAATGTATTTCTTGATGGATTTTTGAGTATGACACCTAAATTTGAAGCTTTTGCACAAAGACTTTTGTTTTTGGATTTTGACCTTTTCGGAAATCATGAGAACAAGCACATGTGTGGGGTTCAATTGTTCTTTATCTTTGCTTAATGAGTTCTTTTTAACACAAACACTTTCTTGCTTAGCTTTTCAAACTAAATGTCTATGTCTCAATTTCTTTTCATCCCATAAGGTCCATTATGTGGAAATCAAGAGAATCAAGGCAATAGTTCCCTAATTTTGACTTTAGAGAGATCAAATTGAGATATAGGTCCAAATAATTAGAAGCCTCTAAGGATAGAATTCCTAGGGACAAGCAGTAATACTTGGAATTTTCAAAGGTATTTGCTCTTTCTAAAGTGTTTGAAATTCTGATGAATTTGTTGAATGTTTGTTTTCCAATGTTTTAGATCTAAGAAAAGTGTTTTAATTCCAAAATAATGCACAAACCTAGGATAGAAGAGACAATATTTGTTGAATTCCCACTTGGATAAACCAACTGCACTTATTCTTAGTAGATGATTAGAAGCTTGACCACACTGGATCCCCTCCACGACACTCACTTCTACGGGTTAGCCAAACTTCAAGTTCTCATGAATCTCCCTTAACAAACTTTTCATCTCTACTCAGAACCACAAGTATGTGGGATGACTTATTCTTGCACCAACAAATAGTAAGGTTTTTTGGCTTCTACACAAATTGGTTTGTAGTCAGGGTAATCGGGGACATGGCACCTTGCGAGCATCCAACAAACCACTAAAGGCTTTAATCAATCCTACTAGGGGATCTTATACTTTTTACAGTAGTACCCCATTCTAAAAGACACTGTATGGCTAAGGCCTACATACCATGAGGACTTGACAGTTTAGTCTTATCCATTTATATACCAGCCCGAGTGAAAAACTAGTTGGAGTCACCTTCAAATTGGTCTTAGGCAGGCCCCTCTAAAGGTGAACAATAGCGAGTAAGTACATCCGTAGTTTGATCAATCTTTGTTTGCGTGAAAAAAGAGAGAACAAATGCTATGCCTTTTCTCACACTAGCAAGATTTGTTCAATTTTAAAAGCCCAAATTTGAAATGTGGAGGCAATCTTTTAGACAACCTAATGTCACTAAAATGATTTTGATTCTCAAGATCGTCGTGAAGAGTGAGAGAAGTGCATACACATTTGAATGACAAGAGTTTGTAAAGAAGATTACAATCAAAGCAAACACAAATTCTTTTTAGTCCTCAAAGGCAATAAATGAATTCTTTTTATAGCACCAAATTTGAGTGTGAAAGTTGATTGTTTAATTTTAGACCAAATCAAAATGCTAGTATGTGTCTAAGGTCCAATTTTAACCAACTTGAAGAGATCAAATCAATGGTTAATTTTAAATCCAAAACTGAATTGAGTTGTTCTAAAACAAAAAACAAAAGGAGGAATGAAATCCCTAGGTTATTACAATAAGCATTTAAAATTGCTTTGTCAATTTCAAGTTCAATGCTCAAGGTCCACTTTTTCAACTCAAAAATTCTTCAAAGATTGCCTCCAGTGCTTCAATATTGCAAGTTCCTTGTGCAAATGAAATCCCTCCTCCTTTGTACAAGATAAAAAAAGACAAATCATGCGAGGATCAAGTTATTTAATTAAATTCATTTTAAGCATTGACTTCTAACAATAGAACAATTTTAGATGAGAAGACCAATGATTTTTTGAACTAGTAAATGAAGCATCAATAAGTGGATCCACAATTATTAATTCTGACTGTGTAAAAAAGGAAAAAATATGAACATAGACTTTCAACAAGATCTATAATCCTCCAACTAGCACGCATTCAATGAATGCATTAACTTATGCATTTATGGATCTCGTATCCCTATCCACTCTACGAAAACACATTCTCATAAGAAAATGAATGTAGATACTAATGAACAAAGCATAATGAATAAAGAAATGTAGCCTTCCATGCATTAACTATGCATTCGTTGATTTTGTATCCACCTCCCACCAATTATTATCTATGAATAGAAAGAAAGATTCTACATAAAGACATCATTGCAGAAAAGATCTCCCCATAAAGATGTCATTGTAGGAAGATCTCCACATAAAGAGGTCTAAATATTGCTGAGTTAAAAGATCAATAAAATAGGTACGACCACTCTAACACCATACAACTTTGATGGATGAGTAAATAAATAGTTTCCTACAATAGAAAATAAAGTTAAATAACACCGCTACAACCCTTCCAATATCTCCCAAATTTATCATGCAACATGACGAAAAAGTGTGTTGTCAGAATTCTAGATGTTCTAAAATGTCCAGGTTTGTTGTCCACATATGTGAGTGGATGTGTTTGAGAACAATTGTATGGTGGTGGCCAATGCACAACAAACTTGAGAAATCGCGCCCTCCAAGCTATATTCAATAGTCGATATTAAATATTCAATAAAGGCGAATTTGACTTTCCAAATGCATTAATCAATTATGAACAAGAACATAAAGCTCACTTGTAATCGATATAAAGTGAGCTCATATAAACTTCTTCCTACACACAAGATTGAACATTCTATTGGCAGTGCTTTGCCCAAGACATAAAGATCTTAAAAGATGTGAAAGCAAGAACTCAGATACTGACTATATATTGAGAATGAGTTTACTTTTGAATGCAGATTCAACAACTAAAAAAATGCCTTAAAAACAATAGACTTTAATTAACTGATAGTATGTAATAATTACACCCCTAACCAATCACGTGTAATGAAAGACAAGATTTTATATCACCATTTCAATCCGCCTTGTACACAACTTTAATTGCCGCACAAAAGCTGTATTGTAACTTGGAATGAAATTAGAGTTGTAGAAAGAAGGCGCACATGATTACACATATAACACGAAAATTCATATCAAAAATCATATTGGAAATCCAAATACATAGCTTCTATGTATATTGAATCTATGAAATTGAATAAGGCACGCTATCTATTCGTTATTCCATATGGATTCGTTATTGCAATGACCCAATCTATAAATATGACAACAATATAGATTCACTATGGCCTACACAAATACTGCATGCAAATATACTTGTCTCGTCGTACACATTTTAGAAGAGACTTTGGATTTTTTGCATTAGACAAATATTGCGGTGGGAAATGAAAGAAGAAACACTCATCCAACTCTCACAGTCGCATTTTATATGGTTGGTATGAACTCTTCATTAAAACCATCATCCTTTTAGACATCATGGACTTGAATTTTTGTCTAAATTAGAATTGGCCATTCATTAAAACTGGTATATATCATATTTTTTATGATAATAATGGTGGTCTACAATCAGTAAGGTTGCATTAATCAAACACTCTGGCTTTGCTTAATCTCAATGGACTGAAGAGGACATGGAGAGGAGCGTTTTTTTTTTTAATACTAGGGTCTGAATACATTCACTATACCCAAGCAATATAACCATATGGATTCTATTCCACATGATGGTTGTGCATACCTAAGTTGTAAGTTTAAATGATAGAGATATTGCAAGCTTAGTTTAAAATGGTATGACAGAGCTATTTTCTAGTAAATGAAATCAGCAGCTGTAAGATTTATTGCAAAGGATTTAGAAACTTTCAAGCAAGTGCAGTTGACATGAGCAAAGCCAAATCCAAAATATTTAATAGTAAATATGCTTGAGATATATTCAACATTAATTTAAGGCATGATTTGTTTGCTTTGTGACATGACTAAAAAATGTGGAAGCATAGACAAATTACTCACATATTTTGTAGCAAAAGCAGAGTACAAAATTTAACCAGAAGTTTTATGAAAGTAATGTCTACATAGCAAAGAACGTTGATTTTAAAAA
This sequence comes from Sequoia sempervirens, assembly GCA_007258455.2. Classification (NCBI taxonomy): domain Eukaryota; kingdom Viridiplantae; phylum Streptophyta; class Pinopsida; order Cupressales; family Cupressaceae; genus Sequoia; species Sequoia sempervirens. The sequence goes on from VDFB02047230.1 coordinate 292,050,551, forward strand.
CCAAAGAAAATCATAATAACAGTGACAAAGCATTGAATACTTCATGAGATATTTCCTAAATCCCTCCTTCTAGCGCGAGATGTAAGCACAAATCTACAAAATAGCTTAAAACTCAACAAACATTATCATGGGTTAGTTTAAACCAAGCAAATAAAATTATCCTATGAGATATTCAAACATACTTAATAATGCAAACCAAACAACAAAAGAAGAAAGAAACCAATTACAAGCATGTAAAAAGAAAGTTCATACCTATCCCATAGTGGAATTGGTGCTACTTTGATGTGGAAAGTATCCCTTTCCCAAACCCTTTTGATAAGCTTCTTGATCTTGATAAGAAGATGCAAAGATGCAAAATGATCATAAAAATAAGCTAAGATGTGATGAAATGCAAATGATGATTGCCTATAGTGCAAATACTAAGATTGTGGATGGATTGTGGAGTAGAAGTGGTTTCTATTTATAGATTGAAGGGTTGAAGAATGGAGAGATGGGAGGAATGTGGGACTAAAGAAGATCCAATGATATTGTGACACTTGTCACAAGGCTAGTGGAGGAAGGTGAAGCACATTTTGGAGAATGTGCATGGTTAATGCATGTAGTTGAGGATTTGAGAGGTGTAAGAGAGATTAATGCACTTGTAAGAGGCATTAAATGAATATGGTTGAGGTGTTTTGGAGGGAAATGGTTTGGCAAGGAAATCAAATAAGTGGAGTAAATGAAGGAATATTCCTTGGGAATATGCCTTGGTGAGGGAACATAAGGTAATTAGATAATTAAAGAAATTGATTTTCATGTGCAACTAGGGTAGTTGACCATGGGTTTGCTTTGACCAAGGTTGAGTCAAAAACTAGAGAAAGGAGGGATTAGTATTAGGACTTAATTAATTTAGGACTAATTAACTTGGATGAAATTAGCTGATTTATGACATTTAATTTAAATGTTTGGGTTTATTTAAATCAAATGAGAGGATGTTAGAACATTAGAATTTTAATTAAATATATTGATTTATTTAATTAAAAGAGATGACATTAGTTAGCAGAAAGTGAATTAATCAAATAAACTTAGTTACTTAATTAACAACAGAAGTAATGTTAATTTGAGCATCTACATTTTGCCCCTCTTTGAAGCAATGTACTCGCTGCGTTGGTTCAAAGAATGACGTCACCAAGATTGAAATTCATTTTTTTTTTTTTTTGGATGCCCTATGGTTGCCCCAGAGGAAAGAAGTACACTGGTACATGATTTGATGGAGGATTCAAGAAGAATGGTTGAGGGATTCCATCAATACAAGATAAGACACTCATATAGGGAAGGAAATAGGGTGGCAAATGTTGCTTCCAAACATGGAATTACAAAGATGTTCCTCAAAAAATGAAAGATCTTATCTCAGAAGAGAGATTTGGGAATAATAGGACCTTGAAAAAAATGTAGTGATATATATAAGGATAGTAAGATGTCTATGACTAAGGTGACTATGGAAGACCCTCAATCTCCCCCTTTTGGTATTAAGAATCATTATCATGTCAAAAGCTTCAAATTTTCAAATTTACAAGACAAAGACATTATGGAACAAAAAGGAATAGGTTATGATTTTTATAATAAGGATCAGTTTGTTCCCTATCAACACAAAGATGTCTACTTTAAAGATCCCCCTGTCATAATATTTAGTAATCTGAATCACGTTAATGGATGGAAGTGCATAACGCTTATTATGGAGGATGAAGGGGGAATTACTATTTCAAAAGGGAAAGGAAAAGTTGTTTGCATAAAAAATTATAAGGAAAATTTAAGAAGTAAGGGATGGCGTGTCCTCTTAATCATTCATATGGATATGAAAGAGATTCTAAATTTCCTTCCAAATCCTAAGGATAGGTACATAGAGCATGTTATTATGAAAAAGCATGACAATTTTAATCTTCACATGAGCTTCAAGTCAAATCCATGGATGAAGCTTAATAAGTACAAGATTTAAATTAATTGGTGTACCCTGAGACTCTTCAATCATGACATGTGGCTATCTTCCCTAATAAATCACATCATTAGCCTTGATCATCTCATGAAACATGATTTTTCCTTTTTTCGCTAAAGCAATTTCTGAAAGGGTGTTCACTGTGGTTCTTTTTGGGGTTTTCTCATTCAGAGCAGATTTTTTTTTAATTATATGGGTCTCTAGAGGAGGTGGTAGAAGATTTTAGGGTGTATGATAGGAGGTTCTAGGAAGCGGTTGAAGCCCCTTTCATGTATTTCTCTAAAGCAGAATGTTTAGCTTTGAAGGATCTTTGAAGAAGTCAATATCATGCCTTTTTTCTAGGCTATGTAGGGCTTCAACGATGAACTCACATACAAATTCTCCAAATCTTGGAAGGAGGGGTTGGTCTCTATAGGAAACATTTGATTCGAGGTGACCACTAAACTCATAGAGGAGGGGATGAGATTAGAGTGCAAAGGCATAAAGGTGGCTAAAGTTAGCAATGAAAACTATCAAAGATTTATTGAAAACTTCTTTGGAGGGGATGAAAAGTTGCAAAGATTTCAAAATGGCTATGATAGGCAGAAGCTGTCAGTGCCTTGTAGTCTAGTAAGCCTGCATATTATGCATTATTTTACTCTAGAGGGGAGATTTAAAACTATTCACAGGTACCATTTTCCCTTCTTGAACCACACTAGGCATGAAGAAAAATAAATATTTCATTTTTTATGTTGTCTCTTCACCAATGCATCTCTAAGGGGGCTACCCCTCCCCCCTGTTGCACCAAGGTCTTATTCTAACCCTTTATAATCATGCGCTATCCAATTCGCCTCAATCATGCCCTGTTAAAGCTGTTAAACCTCTATAGATTAAATTTTCCAAAGATAATCCTTGCTTGCCTACGATTAGTCTCCCTCTCGAAAGAAGCCCAAAAATTATCTTTTAAAAATGTTATTTCTCAGACCCCTTCCATAGTTGAAAAGTTATCAAAATTTTCCCCACAAAAAAGGAAAATCCTGTGAAACCCTAATACTTCTAAAAGGAATAATTTGGGTCTCTCGGTGAGTAAAGGGGTGAAGGTTGGTGCTATTGAGATTCTTAATGAAGGTGATACTAGTTAGCAATGTGATATAAGTGGTGGGTTGGGCAAAAGACACTTTTCTCGTTTAGCCAAAGCGGGTAACCAGAACAAAGATAAGGATTACAAGGGTAAAAGTTATCCTTCAATGAGGGGTTAAGGAGTCTCAGACAAGGAATACCTTACTTATTTTGAGGAGGAAAGTTAGGATAACAACATGCGTGAGGCTGAAAAGTAGGAAGCCCTTGAGGATGGGGAGGATGACATCAGTGAGGAGGAAGAGCTCAAAGATATTGAAATGAATGAGATAAATAATAGAAATGAGGAAGATGAGAATGAGATGGAAAGAGGTCAAAAAGATGAAATGTTGATAATAATGAAGAGAGGGAGAGCTCAGAGAAAGATGAAGAGACTAACCCCACATCTTTTCAAAATATTAAAACCTAGATAAAAGTCTTATAGGGCCAAGTTAATTATATTGAGTCAAACAACAACAAAGATTTCCTAAAGGATAAGATAAAAAACCTGGATAATGCTATCAGTTGCATCATATCTATCACTAAAGGTATAATGGATTGTGCAATATTTGGAACAGTAATAGGTCAATCAAAGTCGAGGAAGAAAATGGGAAAGAATCAGGAAGGCAAGACATTGAGGAAGGAAACCATGAATGAATCTAAAACTGCTTGGAAGAATAACCTTGAGATGTTAAAGGAGGACTAGGAGCTTCTTAATATTCCTGAGTAATGTTCCTAGTTGTGATGTGTCCTCTTTTTCTATTTTATTAAGTTATGCTCTAGCCTGCGTGCCTTCTTAGTTGTTAGTGGTTCGGTTGGTAAGGCTTCTTGGGCCTTTTTCTTTTCCTTTTGTTATTTTGTTAATTGTTAGGATTAGGGACCTTTCCCTACTTTTCTAATAAAAAACAAAAAGAAGGGGGGTATATTCTCATAAAAACCAAGTGGCATGAACCACTCCATGCATAGCGACAACCAAAGGTTTATTCTAAATATATTTTTTATAATAATATTTGATTTGCCACAGATCTACTCAATATTACTCTTTGGAGATTGTCACCAAATGGGATAAGTGTTGGCTACCAAAAAAATGAGCCAAGGACCAATATGAAGGTGGTTTCCAATCATCAATTTGCTATTCTAAATATTTCTAGTACCTTTTGTGAAGTGTTTTCAGCTAGTACAAGGCAATTTCTAGCCTTATTTTTCTTTGTTTTGAATAAAGGAACTCAATTTTGTATCTAAGTTGTTATGTTCCTATCAAATAATTTTTATAAATGCATGCTTTGGATGGATGATATTTTCATGAGTAGTTATACCTATATAGGTTTGAGAGAGATTTCTTTGCTTGATGTTGTAGGTGGAAAATTTCACACATGGGGGTCACTAAGTGGATGTATTCTAGACCACATTGTTGATTGGAAATGAGTTATGAGAAACATAAAACTATTACAATAATATTCCAACATGCACATTACTAGTTTGGGAGAAATTCAAGCAACCTATGCTTGCTATAGCCAATTTCCAATCCACAAATAATTTGATCTACAAAATTTATCAAATGTACAACTTGTGGCATCACATTAAGAATGTGTAGAATGTAGGGTATTTTTTATGACAATAATCTAGGGGAGAGGAGAATAATTTTGATAGTTTCATGGTCATGAACCAAGAAAAAGGGGGTAATTCTATATGGAATATTTCATTTAAAAGAAGTTATGGAAATAGTACAAAGGCACTTCAAGAATATCAATAAGTTTGAGGGAAGAATCTCAAATTTAGATTCTCATGAATTTGAACCAAGAAAAAGAGGAAGAAGTGATGCTCATATTTTATAACTATATTGCACAAAGAACAAGAAAAATGTTTTTTTTTCCCACATAATGTCCAGCTTTGGAGTTATGACCATCATCATTTCTATCTATTATATTACGACAATTGTAGTCACATAGGTGTTATCAATTACAAGATTGAGTAAAGGATTCCAACCATAATTAAGGAGAATTTATTTGGACACATCCACTCTGTTGAGGAAGTTGTGAGTGCCACAAGGGGATCTCAAGGCTAATTTCAAATGAGTATCATAGTAGATCACAACATAAGCATGGTGGGATCTTGTGGGAGTTTGCAAATATTTTCATTTATTATCATGACAAAAAGTGGCATATGGAGGATTGGTTGCTTTCATTACTTTATCTAAGGCAATAGTGTAAAAAATAATTGTGCATCTCATAAAAAATAATCTAGTTCATGGGAGGAACCTACCTATAAAGGAGGCTATTTGGGAAGGATCAATAATTTTAGAGCAATTAAGCTTACATTGCTTGAGGGCAAGAAATTTATGGGAAGGGATGACTTGTCATATCCCCCTTTTAATTGATTTATTTTTATGGTACAAAAGCACATTCCATATCTTCAATGAGCTAAGCCTGAAGAAGCCCAACCTCATAGGCCCCAAACATTATGTGTAGAGGTCCTGTTATTCAAAATTCCAAGGAAGATTCTTATGCTAAAGTTTTGGTGTTTCCTTACCCAACATGCCTTTCCTTCCAACTATGTTTTTCCTTATGTCTGTTGAAGTTTTAGACCTTGTCATCCTGGCATACCATCCCACTCAACCCCACCTCCCTTCTTTATTCCCATTAGTGTATTGTGTAAATGCAAAGGGAAATTTTTGAGTTTTAGTAAGTATTGGAAAATAATTTAAATTAAATATTAAATTAATTTAAGTTTTAATTAAAAGTCACTACAATGATGTCATAGTAATTGATTAAATACCATTTTAATTTTTTTTTTAAATTAATTGTATTAATATTTTAACTATGGATATTATAGTAGTATCAGAGCATACCAATAAAAATATATACAAAGGATTTAAAGAATATTACCATTAATATCCATTGGGAATACTATAATAATATTGGAGCCAAATTTTTTGATTTGTATTTCAAGAAAATAGCCCTACTATCACCTTCTTAATGCCTAAATATAATCTTGATGTTAATCATGTTGACCTTTTTTAATATTCTACAAATGTTATTTCCTTTTCAAACCTCAAAATTTACATAAATTTACACACTTGGATAATCGATGGGTTTGATGTGTACTGTACACCTTAATTTGTACTTGTGAACATTACAAAACATACTTAGGATAGCTAATGTTGGGTGCACTTCTTTAGGTAATTATTAGAATTATTTAGTAAATTACTTCCTTATTTCATGGGAGTTCAAATTGCTTGGGTTGCAAGTTTGATTTAACTTGCAATTCATTTTTTTATTTTAAAGCATATTATTTTTGAGAAGTGGATTTTTCTATGCCCCTCATTAGTGTATGAATTGTGGCACTCAAGTTGCATGAGTGATAAATGTATTTTTGGCTATAAATCCAATATTGGGTTTGGAGTAAAGAAGATAAATTTTGGAGAAAGTAATTGTTGTCATGATTACTCCAAGAAGTTGGTGGTTTCATTTCTGTTGGTGTGAATAAAATTCTTGTACCTAGCTAATTCCTATAAGGGGACTTATTCACGTGTTAAGTTTACTTAGGTCCTAAGATTCTTTCTAGAAAACTTAATTGTCATGTCTAGATCTTATCTTTTTGATTTTTATGTCAAGTAGGTTGTCTCATGTCATAGGATTAAGACACTTATCATGATCTTGTCTAATCTTATGTCTCACCTTGGCTATATAACCAAGGGGTTCTCATTTGTAAAGAAATTCTTGGATATTCAATCTCATTGCAATCTTGAGCATTGCATATTGATCTCTTTGTGCTTTCCATTTGGCCTCTAGATCTTGGGTGGCTATCTCTGTAGCCAACTCTTACATGGTTTCAAAGCAAGTTGGGATCCTTTGGTTAGTATTTTTGGAGAGATCTTGGTAGATCTTGAAAAGTTGAGTATTCTCTTCTCTTGCATCATATGATGATCTGGAGAATTAGAAAAACTTGGTAGAAATACTAGATTTTGGGGGGTTCCTCTTTGTGGCTTGTATTGTAGGTTCATTTTGGAGATTTTTGGTATAAATATGAGCTCACCGTTGAGTTTAGGAGGTTCAAGAAATTTAATTTTTCCTTTTGTTTTGTCTAAATCGAACATATGGGGCAAGATCTATTAGGGTTTGAAGCTGAATAGTGGTTGCTAGATCTAGGAGGTAACTGCAATTTTGGAGCACTTTAGGTCAAATTTGACCCCGTCATTATGTCCATAAGGCCCAAAAACCCTAAGATTGATTGTCTCAAGGACATTAGGGAAAAAATTCCCCTCATCGCCCATCTGTATGACCGTAGAGTCACTTGCATAGTGTAGCGGGTACGATCACTATTTTTTTAAAAATCGGGTATGTTTTTAATTTTTTTGAAAATTAAAAATAATATTTGTGGCAATATATTCATAATTTTTTTTTTAAATAAAAAATATACATAGGGTATGCAAAGTACCCTGTCGTAGACCTGTAGGATATGTGGGACCCCAACGGGCGCTACATGGCATGGACCTTGCATCCTACCACCCCCCACATATCTCCAATGACGACCAATAAAAAATTGACAAAAAATCAAATATTTTGACCCTTTGCCAAGATTTCATCAATCCATCGACAACACAAGAATGTTTTTCCAATCCATTGAAGATTCTGCCGAATATATCAAGATTCTCCTATGAAGAATATTTTGGGAAAATATACTAGTGATAAGCATATTTCGACATCGATGAGAATATTTTGGCCTGACGGCCATGAAACCATAAAATATAATGTTGTGAAGTGCTAACACTAGCATCACATCAACAACTTAAGGAATTTTTGCCCCCTCATGGTTGCAGATTTTGATTTGATAATCCAACTTCAAAAGGCCATAACTCAGTCATGCCAACATTCTTTTATTTAGGGTATAATTTTGTGCTATGTATAGTGGTGCAGTTGGATTTTAATTTAAGTGTTTGAATTTTCCAAAAATTGCATTCTTATAGGTGTTGCTGAGTCGTTCTTGTTTTAGGAACTTCCAAGGCTTCGTTCTTGCTCCTACAATAACATTTTTGGTTGAATTATTTTGAAAGTGCATAATTTTTCATTTACTTTGTAGTGGTGTGATCAAACCAATCTCATTTTGTGTAAAAAAATACTTTGAGCTTGTGTCCAATTTTTGCATTTGTTTGCACTAAGATCAAGTCCACTTAATTGTTTTTGGAAAGTGGCATTTATAAATGCACTAAATATAAAGTGCCAAATCATATATTGTTGGGGGGATTTTTGGTTGAGTGGTTTGGGGGGGGGTCTCTTGGTACATTGTTTCAATCTATTTTCTTGTGCTCTTATTTTCTATGGATCATTTTAAGGTTCCTTTGCTAACACCATATAACTATTCAACATGGTATCAACATGCATGGAGTTATCTAATGAATGGAGGTCACTCTCTATATGTTGAAAATAAGGTACCTGAACCTACAAATATAGATAAAAACATAAAATGGATGATTGAGACAATTGTGATGATCATAAGATTAAGACAATTGTCATGATCATGTATAATCCCATGTCTCACCTTGGATATATAACCAAGGGGCTCTTGTTTGTAAATCAATTCTTGAATATTCAATTCCATTGCAATCCAGAGCTTTGCATATTGATCTCTTTGTGCTTTCCATTTGGCCTCTAGATCTTGGGTGGCTATCTCCATAGCCAACTCTTACATTTTCTACCTGAAATGTCTACATATTGAAGATCTCATAAATAAAACATGCTTGTTTATCATTTTATTATAATAATATTACTATGAATGCAATTCAAATGCTAATATTATTTATTGGGTTGTCTCTTAAAAGTATTTCCCAGGTTAAACTATGTTCTATTTCTCTATTGAATGGTTTTAGATTATATAATATTTCATTCTCTTGTATGAATACTAAGTGAGTTTATGCTCATTATTATCTTCATTTAGCTTAGAAAGGGAAAAACCTTTATTTTTAAGATTTGGCTCTAGTGGTAATTATTTGCATAGGCAAATCTTGTTTCAATTAATGAGAAATGACTAGCAATTATGAAAAAATGATATTGAAAAATTGAATGGTACAATTTTTTTTCTTTGGAAGCTTAAAATGAAAGATATTATCAACAAATATCTTTGTTCTATAGTTTTTGGATAGAAACCATTTGGGATGAATTTTGAAAAATCCAAGGTTAGGTGTTGGAGTTATGGAAAATTTGGTAATATCTTATGGGATTTGTAGAACCCAAGGTGTTACCATGGTGATTTCTCATGGTCTAGAGAGAGACCAAGCTATCCCTTAGATGACACTTCAAGGTTTTTAGTAGATAAGAAAATAATGTATTGCTTATGTGATGCCTCAAGTTTATAAGGGGACATTTAAAGATATCAACCATGTGATACATTTATTTTCTACCAAAAATAAATTTAAAAGGTATTTGCAAGGAAAAAATTCAAGATACCATTGAAGCAATACCTCAAATTTTTGGACTACTTTTTAATTTTAAAATTTTCTTTAAGGAAAAATTTCAAGTTATCAATGCCATAATACATTCAAAATTATGATGAGGAATATTAAGTCACATTAGTGAAAAGGGTCTTAGGGCCTTTAAATCTAAGGATTTGGTTGAGGGACTTGAATGTACTATTTTTTTGGATTTTGATTTTTGTGAATGTATATCATGTTAATTGGATGAGATTTTAGACTTGGTTCATAGTGATGTTATTGGACCTATAAATTTGCCATCGTTGATTATTTCTCCAAGATAATGTGGGTGTTTTTTCTAAGAAATAAGTCTCAGATCTTTAATAAGTTCAAAGAGTTTAATTTTGTCACAGGGAACTAGCCTAAGAAGAATATTAAGGTTTCAAGAATAGATAATTATGGAGATTTTTATCTATATATTTTAATTTTTTTATATAAATATTAGTATAACTAGACACAAGACAATTGCATACACCCCTTAGCAAAATAGATTTGTAGAAATGATGAAGATTTCGATGGAAAAGGGTAGGAACATGCTCAATGGTGTTAGGCTTGATAATAATTTTTAAGTAAAAGAAACAATACTATTTGTTATCTTATAAATAGATCTCCTACATGAGCACTTATTGATAAAAATCCAAATAAGGTTTGGAAGGGAAAGAAGCCATCTTTTTGATATCTCATTTTTTTTAGTTGTGATGCATGTGCCCAAGGGGGGGAGACTAATTTGGAACTCAATGCTAATCAATGTATCTTCATTAGCTATAGTTAAGATGTGAAAGGATTAAGATTTGGAATCCTCAGATAAATAATATTATATTTAGTTAGAATGTCATCTTTGGATAGCTCAAATATTTTCCTAATGAACAACTTAGAGATGGAGAGAAAAAGGTGGTGCATTTTGATCCAAAGTCTAAAGAAATCACATCTAGTAAATGATAAGGATTTTAAGGATCAATAGCGGAAGTAGTTTTAATGAGGATGTAGAGGATCCCCTCACTCCATTCTAAATAAGGTTAACTTAGAAAAGGAAGTAACCTCAAAGGCATTCCCCATTTGATTTATGTTGTATTTTTGTATTATCTACTAATGATTATGAACCTAGAACTGTGAGGGAGGTAATAGAATGACATGAGAGCAAGTCTTGTAAGAAGACCATGGATGAGGATATGGACACATTATACAATAATAGTACTTGGTAATTGATTTGATTTCCTAAGGGAAGGAAACTTGTTGGATGTAAATGGGTCTTTAAGAAAAAAATCAAGTTTAATGGAAAGGTTAAAAAATACAAGGCATATTTGGTTGCTAAGGGTTATTCCCATGTCGAGGGAATATATTTTGATGGGATTTTCTCTCCTATTAAAAATTATCTTCCATTATATTGTTTATTATTTATTTTATTTATTTACGAACTAAAGGTCAATAAAATGGATTTTAAGACAACATTTTTGCATGGGTATTTGGAGGATAAAATCAACGTGAAATAATTTGTGCACTTTGTGGAAAAGGGAAAGGAAATTTTGGTTTCTAGATTGAAAAATTATCCAATTTGAAGTAGTAACCATGATTGTGGTTTTAGAAGTTTCATACTTAGTTTGTTGTTATTGTTTTATATTTTGATGACATGTTAATCAGTGACAATAAAGATTTGATCAAGGTGCTTAAGTCTTAGCTTTTTCTTTAATTTGACATGAAATATATTGCGAGGTCCATTCCTTTTCCTCTTCTTCCCATCTTATTTTAATGGAATTATTTGTGTAAAACACTCATGAATGTATAACTTTACCTTGTTTTTATTGTAGACAGTATAAATGCTCATATAATATGTAGAATAATATTTAATTACTAGTTGTAAACATGAAATAGTTGATTATGGAATTATTCTTATTTGTTAGATTAAAGGTACAAATTATAATTATTTGTCTCTATGGATTGATTTTAGAATGAACATAATTACATATGATAAATCTAAATTATATTTTATTATAATTTTTTTGATTGATTAAGCAAGGGAAGGGCCTCGATCCCTTATAGAAACAACAAAACAATCCAGGGAAGCAACACCCAGACAAACCAACAAAATAGAGAAGTAAAACTAGAAACAACATCACCACTCCTCAACAAAACTAACCAAAAAAAACATCAACCCACACCAACAAAATCAAAACATATAAACCTATCCAGAAGCCAATACAGTTTTAACTAGTCCATATTATCATTGACCCAAAAATTAAAATAAGGCAGGTATAACTTGTTGTAAGTTCCCAACAGATAGAGGATCATCAAACCAAAAATAGAAAGTAAATTAACATAGTTCAGGCTTATCAAGCCATTGCTCAATATTAACCTAACAAAAGAGCCAAAAAACCAGTCAACTAAAGACATAATGAAACAAAACCAGACACAAAACAAAGGATTAAGCTTCCTCTATAAGGCTCCAAGCCATCTTTAGATCTCCCACCATTTCCTTGAGGCTATCCTTGGACTCCATCTTCTCGGACCAATCGACATCATCCCTGTTTCCTTTTTTCCTCTGCTATTTTTTGATCTTGCCCTATCTCGAAATAGTAGCCATCACATCCCTTTCATAACACCATCCATTACTCTACAAATATTCATGATTGCATTCTCAATAGCATGGAACCTATTAGAGTTGTCTTCTTTCTGCATCATCCTTTCAAGTAGCTCCATCCATTCTTCCAGTATGCCCATTCTTGTCTTAGCAATTTTTGTTTTCTTTTCACTCTGACTATCGACATTACAAGGGATATCAGTGTTAATTTCAGTATCCTCAATGTTGATTGTGGTATCATTTATGTTTCCCTTTCCTTGGGAAATTCTTGTCTCCTCCACATCATGCTCCTCCTCCTATTAATTATTTTCACCTTCCTCTTCTTGACTCGAGTCCTCAATATCCTCAGACACCTACACCTCTTCCTTTGAATGCCCTTCTTCACCCAAACTATCTGGCACATACTCCTCAGAGGAAGTATCATTCTCTTTCATAGTAGCCTTCTTCCCTTTTTTATTCTCAAGTTCTCGAGGAGCTTCCAATTTCTTATCAGTAGGAATTTTAGTTTTCTTGCTAGCATCCAAACCTTTAGACCTATCTAGGGCAAGACAAGTTGACCTACGACTCATCAGGGTGGTGGATCCACTTTTAGGGCTTATATCATGATCATCCAAAATCATTATGGTTGGGGAATCAGAGCCCAAATCTTTAACCAACATTTTTCTTTTCTTATTGGCAATGGAAGAGAGGGGAGTAGTGTTATGTTTTTCAGGGGCTATCTTGAGGAGCACCATCCAAGAGTGGTCCACAAATTTAGGAGAAGGGTTCTTACTATTTTTTGTTTCTTTCATCAAGGAGTGGGGTCGGCTTTCTAGCAACTCAATTTTGACTGAGATTTTAGGGGTCGAGTTATTCTCAATCAGATTATGAAAGGTGTTCATCTGTGTGGTGGTGGAAAGGACATACTTACAAATAGCTCTAATCAAACCTTGATGCAGGGGAGGGTTAGCACCATGAGTCAAGCTTTGTTTCAATGATGAAAGGAGGAAGACAGACAAATTGATTTTTTTTAGATGCCTAATATGGTTAAGGATGGGGAAATGGTACCCATGCACTGACTGGAAATGACCCTTTGAGGTAAAATATTTCATAACAAAATAACACACATTATGGTAAGGAGGCGAGAGCAACAACCTAGAATAGTCGTTCTAAAATCTTTGAGGTTTTTCATTAGCTTCAAAAAAATTGTCAATATAGGTCTGGTAGTTACTCGTGCTTACCTTGGTGATTTTCTTTCCTTCATAATTGAGCCCCATGGCCTTAGCAATCAACTTAGCATCCCCAGTAAAATGAAGCCCACCCATGTCAACCTCACCATCCTTCCATGCGTTAGAAAACTTATAGTTGAGCTCCTCACTATAGCCCTCCATAGCTTCAAAGTACAAGGTAAAGCCAACATGTTCAAAGAGGTTCCATAACTCTACATTTTGCCTCAGGGAGTCATGTTTTCTTGGCTCTTTTCTCTTTTTGAGACCTCCCATTGTATTAACCCTAGTAAGATAGTCCTTGTGTAGGAGCAAATAATCCTCACCTAGACCCTTCTCATCCATAATAGAAACCACTGACAACTCAAAGTTTTCAGCTTTGATGGTAACTTGGGGGTTTTTCATTTGGAACGACAATGACTCAAATCTTTTGGTGATAATATTATAAAGATCGTGCTGTCCACAAGGAAATAAATCGTATCTTCTAATCCATCCTCTATTGGAAAAGACAACACCCCCACCATTAAGACACATAATTAAACTTTTTTGATTAACCTCCATTCTGCCATAGTTTACACATGTGAAACTATCCTGTTGATGATATCTTGAAAGATTTTTAGGGGTTTGGGCTGGTGAAATCATTACACAACGTATATAAAATTCCTTTCATTTTCTATTTTTACACGAGGCTCCTAAAAAATTATTTCTTTCCATCTTATTCCTTTTATTCTTCTTAAGATTTAACATACTCTTGTCACCATTAGAGTACCCCAACTCTCTACTTTCCAAATTACCTGTCACCATTATGAGTAGGGTAATGATTATCATGCCAACTTGATAAATCTTTGAATACTCCATCATTACTAATTTCTTTCTATCCATGTAGGATTATTTAAGAGCCCAAATTTTTCTTTAGATATAATCTCCTTGATTTGATTTGGCAATTGGGAGAAGTTCCAATACTCGCACTTCGATTGTCTTAGGAAAATATTTTCCATTGCATCAACAACCATGTTACCTTCCCTATAGACATGGAAAATATTATACTATTGGAAGGTTTTCATCATTTTTCTACAATCATCCAGATTGTCTTTTAATTCCCACAACACATTAGCCATGCTATTTAGATAATCCATTATTAGCTTGGAGTTGTCTTCCACCTAGACTTTAGTGTAACCTTTTTATTTTTATTCCCGCCCAAAATACTTTAGCCTCTACCATGTTATTTGTAGTTGTACCTAGGCCTCTACTATATCTAGCGACAAAATTACCTTGATGATCTCTAATTTTCCACCTGCCCTCACTAGGCCAGGATTACCCTTCAAACACCCATCAAAATTACATTTTATCCATCCCAGGTCTAGAGGTATCCAGATAGTACTCCTTCTAATAAGCTATTTTACCTAGTTAATATTAGTTAGATCTTGTGATATACCCCATAGTTGCTTAATCCATAACTTTTTGTAAGAAGGCAATTTCTTTGAAGGAGCATACTTGAAGTTGTCAATGTTTTCTTGTATCTGTCTTCTTATAGACATACATAAATCTTTGTTGTTCTTAGCTATTTCCCTAAAAGCTCTATTGTTTCGTTCTTTCCACAACCCCCAAGTGAGGAACGGGGGAACTTACCTCCAAAGATCCATAATAATATTACAGGAATAGGGATAAAGATTCCAACACTCAATAAACATTTTAACCAAAGGAGGAAAAACCCACTCAATTATCATATTTTTCATAAAGAAAGACAAGACCTCTTATGAGTAAGGATAATGAAACATCAGATGCATGATGGTTTCTTCATCTTCATTACAAAGATAGCACCTATTAACCAAGTAGAAACCTTTTTTCTTGAGAATCTTATCAATAGTGAGAATCTTGCCATGTGACATTGTCCACCAGAAGCAGTTAATCTTAGGTATTATTTGATTATAATGTTATTTGTTTATGCAGTTTTGTATTAATATGATGAACTAGACTTGTTATTTGATTTCTATTTAATTATGAAAATATTGTTAATTATGAAAATATTGTTAATTATGAAGTGTTTATGATGTATATATTAATTTAATTACCAATTTTTTGATTATAAGGGAAAAATAGGTTTTGAATGGACCCAAAACCATTTACAAACAGATTTTAAAGGGACTTGAAACTTGAACATGGACGATCATGCTACCAAAATAAAAAGCAATGAACAACCAATAGTGAAACAACAACAACACTTCAAAGGATCAGTGGGATAAAACTAAGCTGTAAAAAATGGTTTTGAAAGGAACCAAAAACCCAATAAAACCAAGATTTTATAGGGACCTTGAGCCCAAAGGTTTTGAAGGGACCTTAAACCCTTTACAACTAAGTTTTGGCAGGGATCTTAAACCCTTAGACATCGCTAGCATCATCCACACAACAACAAACTAGTTGCTCAGGTAGAAAAAAGAATCGTCCGAGACAACCAGGCAACCATCAACCTGTAACAGCCAGACTGCAACATAACACTTAGCATCAACACCCACCCAATTGTCCAAGCCACTGACAAAAACAACCAAGTCATAAAAAACAAAATGATTAGAAAAACCAGAGCCCATCAACACCCCCTCTCCACCTCTATAGGAGAAGTCACACTGGAAACCCAAGCTGCCACTGCAAAGGAACTCCAGCCAATCTGCATTCCACCTCCATAGGAATGGCCTCCTCCTCAATAGAAGTTGCACTGGATAAAAATCATAGAAGTGAGAACAAACCACCACACCAATAAAATCCATCTCCACCTCAAAAGGAGAGGTCTCCACATCCATAGGAGAGGTCTCCACCTCAATAGGAGACACCAACAACATGACACAAAAGAAAGCCAACACTCCAAGAAAAAGAGTTAATATAGTAACTAGGGGAGCCAACACCAACAGGGTCTTCAGGATGAACAAAGAAAACAACCCTGTCAAATCCAAACCAAGGGTGGAGACAACATTCTTAAATTCTAGTGAAAGAAAAAAAACCAAAGAGCTAAACATCTCTTTATCCACCTCAAAAGAGGGACACCCACCAAAAGAAAGGGCAGCCAAGACTCCCTTAGGCACGAAGAACAACTGGGACAACAAAAAAACCTTACTGGAAAAACTAGCCAACAACTTCAAAACCAAACCTAGAGCAGCGAAAACACCAATCTGCACCAAGAACACCTGAGACATGAAAGAACAAAGCCCAACCAAAAAGGAAAACTCTGGGAAAATCCCAGACAACAAGAGAGGCACTAAAGCATAAGCAATAGCGACACCTTTGAGGGTAAAAGGAAAGAGGAAAAAGGAGACACCTTCAACCACAAGGCAAAAAACCACAACAAAAAGGAGGGAAAACCACCACTCCAAAATGGTCTCATTAGTAGATAGAGCAATAGGCACACACCTTTTGAGATGAATCTATTGTGAAATAGCCCTAGTGAAGAACACCCTAATCAACACTCTAAAACCAAAACCCCAAAGAAACATGGGTAAAGAAACCCAAAAACACCAGACAAAACACCCTTGCTACAGAAAAAAACACATTTAAACACAAGCAGGGACATACAGGAAGAAACAAAGAAGTAGAGAAACCCCACTCAAAAGGAAAGAAAGGAGTAGGTTGAAACAATAAGCTCAACATCTTCCCTAACATAGTAGTCAAGGAACAAAAGCAACCAAGACAACTCCTCGAATACATTGAGAGTAGGAAATCCGAGCTTCAAACCATTTTCCAGGGAAGGAATAATTACGAATGTTGCTTCAACTTTTATCTTGGATATATTAATGGTTGTGTGTAAGTGTGCACATTAAATTCTATGACCTATAGAAAAAATGTGAAGTTTTTCCAAGAAACCACTATTGTATTTCCCTACTGTACTTAAATCTTATCCTAATAGAGAGTTAAGGTTTTCTTGTGTAAAAATATTGTGAGTGTAATTATATTAATATTTTTTTGTAATTTATTTTTATTATCCAATGTAGTGTGTGATTGAATTTTTTTAAATGTAAAGTTTTAGATTTGAATTTAAGATGGAGATTTTAGGGCTCATAAAATATTATTTTCTTATTATTTGCTTAAAATTAAACCCCTATAGTGATAACCTATGAATAGAGCTCATGTTTGAATATTTAAAAAAGATTTCAGAAGTATTTAGAGGCTTGAGAAGTACCTTGGAATATTAGTGATGAGTTTTTTTGGAAGATGAAAACTTACTTTTGAAAAATAAATCAAAATCTAACCCTAGTTCTATTATTATTTTTATTTATTCTCCTTTGAAAGCTTGTTTTGGGGTTGAATTTTTCATTTGTTAGAATTTTTTATATTTGAAAATCAAAGGGTTTTGGAAGAGGGAAAATTGGATGAAGAGTTTGAGAGCTCAAAGAAGAGGAAATTTAGAAAAATTTGGATAAAGGTTTCACCTAACTTAGTTAAAATATAGATGTAAGGTTTTGATCCATTTTGAATTATGGTAGTGTTGTTTATGGTTAATATTTTAAAATATGGTTGTTGATTTTTTTCTATGAATCCACTTATTTTTATGTGTTGAAAATCCTTTTGTGTGTTGCTACTTTGTGTATTGATCATTTTGGGTATGTGGTTGTCTTGGATGTGGATATTCTCATTTGGGTTAAGAGCCACCCATGTGTTAGGTTTGAGAGAGGTATGTACCTTCTCTTAGGAAAAATATGTTATTGAAATATGTTTTGACATGGGCGTCTTTGTGTATAGCGATTGGGTTGTAGAGATAAAATGAAATATTATGATTTATTTGTGTTGTTAAGATTATGTAATTTGGAGGAGATTTAACATGAGTGACTTTGTGAATGGTGAATGAGTTGTATAGAAAATATAAATATTGTGAAGCTTCTGTGTTGTTGGAGTCATGTAATTTGGATGATAAAATATTGTATAATATTTTTTGATAAAAGACATTGAACCTATAATATTATTATTAACAATAAAAGATCATAAGTTACAAAAGATAGCCATGATTGTACTGCAAAAACTAGTGACAAGCCAGAGAGATTAAACCTGATAACTCCAAGCCCAAACCAACTGAAAAGGGATAAAAAATCCCATGAACCCTTACATTGCATATACAACGTACAAACTACTATTGCAGGAAGCAAAATTGCTCAGAATAATTACAAACATCTTAGTAGGGAATTTACAAAGCATTATCAGATTATCAAAAGGTGACAAAAACTATGAACCAGGAGACTTTCTTGATTATTAGGATCAGACAGTCGAATGAGCGGTTTCCCCCTTCACCGTGGGGTTCAGAGGACTTGGAGGAGGATGGGGGTCGTGGGAGAGTAGAGTAATAATGTATTTGCAAACCTCAAGGACTCGTGCATAAAAAGAAGATCCCACCTTAGCTCGATGCACCCGAAATGCTTCGTCTAGCTCAACTTCCATTCTTCTATGCATGGCATGCTTGAGTGCAACATATATGCAAAGATAGCCTGATCTTTTCTGAAGATGTTTATGTTTGAACAATTTGCCAACCAGTGCCTTGCCGTTGTGGAAATCGTATTCGTGGATTGCCGAGTTAAGGGCACGACTTGCTCAATACTTCTCCTGAACATAATCTACTGCTAAATGGGCCACTAGGGGAGAGGATCTAGTAGTTGTATATCCTAACTTCGCGTGTCTAATTATTCTATGTGGAAATTTCAAATCATTCTCAATTTTTTCCAACAACTTACTTGGCAAGTCCTCTGCTTGTAACTTTCGTTTCAGGGCCACATCATCAAATATGATGCCATATCAGCGTGCTTTTTGTCAAGGTGTCTAAAACGGCCCAAAAAAAAAGTGAGACCAATACTTGTGCATTCACATCATGGATAGTTGAGCGCTGATGTGACATCACATGATTGGTTGCTTTTTAGATCAAAGGGATACATTTTGTTTAATTATGGATAGTCAAGTCGCAACTATTGGGCATTATATAAACAACTACTATCACAACTATTGAAACATGCTCAACTACTTTGTCCTCTCCCCTGAACCATAGTGTTGTAACAAATCCATTGAGTTGGAAAGGAAAATGGAAACAACTTGAGTTGGGTATAGGAGGCGTGGATTACCTAGAAGGATTTTGTTGCTAATTACCACCCTCAACGCTGTTGTAAAATTATTATTTTATAGGAGGTGTGGATTACCTTGAGTATTGTATAATTTTAAAGTTATAAAATTATTTATTTTATAAAAAATGAAGATTTTCATTCTATCTTGATTATTTATACAATAGGTTAATGAGTCCCTTTGACTCCTCTTGATTATGGATCTTGTGAAGATCAATTTGTGTGTGTTGACCATCTAATTTGTTGTAGTTTGTGATGCTTGTATATGTTTTGTGTTGTGCAAACTAGTTTCTTAGGAGCCTCCTAGTTTAGGGGTGAACTTTCTTGTAATTCTTATGGTTGGGAGGTGAGCTGTCTTTGGTCATGTGAGTGCTTGGATTCTCTTTTATGTGTAGAATTTTATTTTATTTTTAAGATGAAATTCATGGAGGCTTGTTATGTAGAATATTATATTTTTTAAACTCAATATGAATAGATTTGTAATATGAAAATTTTGAGTTGAGATTATAAATTTTATTATAATGAAGACATGTAAATGAGAATATTACTTCAATGGTTACTATATATAGCATAGATTTAAAAATTGCATATTTTTACACTTTTTCTCACTTAAGAACTTCATTATTTTAAAATAGAAGACATAAATATTTCAACCATAATTTTTACTTAAGTCAACTAGATTGATTTGATTTTCAATATGTCATTCTAAGATAAGTATTAGAAAAATCATTCAAATTTTATCTCTTAATTATGTGTCTATCATTCTCTATAACTAATTCTATAAGATTGTTTTACATATTTGAGATACAAAACAATAGTTTTTTACCATAAATTTTAACTGGTAAATAAGGTTGACATAATTTTTGTATATATGTTGTTTTGAACTAAGTATTAGAAAAACCTTTTAAAGTTTATTTCTTAATTATATGTATGTAATTCTTTATGATTAAGTATATATATGATTGTTTTGCAATAGCTCACTATTTGAGTTAGAATATATTAGTGTTTTCACCATAATTTTTAATTGATCAACTGATTTGGCCCACTTTTTGGATATGTTGTTTTGAACTAAGAATTATAAAAAATCTTTAAATTTTAGCTCTAAATAATATGTATATCATTTTATATGAATAAATCTAATAGATTATCTTACAACATTTAAAAAACTATTATACAAACCTTTAGACCTTTTTTTTGTTAATAATCTATTATGAATTTGGTAAAAGAATAATTCTAACTTTTGTAGTACTTTAAGTCTTGTTTCTATTCTATATTATAAGTAATTTTTATTATTATTAATTTATGATAAGTTTACTTCAAACTGTAATTATGTGATTAGAGCCTCATTTTGCATGAAAAAATTAACTCACTTACACTATTAGAAAGATCTTGAAAGTCTTTAATGGTGTGAACTTTTATTAAGGTTTATAAAATATTTTCAACAAATTTATTTGATATTTATTCCACTTTCATGGAATTCCATATAACCACTATTCTTGGAAATGTAGCATCTAATAATTATTATTTATATTTACACTTGAATTTATTTGAAACATTTGGTTAAACAAATTTCATGTTTTTGTTATAGGTGCACAGTTTATAAGAAATTTTGTTAAACAATTCATTTGCATTCATATTTTCCATGAAAGTTTAAACTCAATTACACTATATTAGAAAGATCTTGAAAGTTTTTAACGGTGTGAACTTTTATTAAGGTTTATAACATATTTTTAACAAATCTATTTGATATTTATTCCACTTTCATGGAATTTCATATAACCACTATTTTTGGAAATGTAGCATCCAATAATTATTATTTATATTTACACTTGAATTAATTTGAAACATTTGGTTAATTTTTTTTTATGTTTTTGTTATAGGTACATTGTTTATAAGAAACTTTGTTAAACAATTCATTTGTATTCATATTTTCCATGAAAGTTTACTTGAGTGGCTGTAATAATAGTCTTTATATGGAATCTATCTCTATAAGCTTTTGTGGATGTTCTCAAATCATATTATCAATCACAAAAGTTGAATTTTACAGGTGTCTAATTATTTAAATCAACATGCCCTATTATGGCGCCTTTTCTTTTGCATTGTGCTTGGCTTGTAAATGACATACCATTGTGAATGATGATAGAACCTTGATTTCTTCCATATGTGTTGATTATTTTACACATTAGTTTACATGGTTGTTTTGAATTTGATTATACCCCACTTTAGTTCTTACTTTATCGAGCAGTGTATAAAATATATAAAAACATAATAATTGTTTTTTAATGTTTCTTGTGTCTTTTTGAATTGCTTAAGATTTTGAAGGCTCATGCCAAGTTTTATACTTAACTTGTGTGGAATCTTTATTTGAACAAGTCATTGAATTTTATTTTGTTAATGAGAATTAATTTGTTGGTTTGATGTTACATTTATAAGTGAAGTAATATCATTATATATAGGTAGTATATAGTCTGGTGTACAAATTGATTGTATAAATCCACTATAAATTGTAATATGCAAATTTATTCATTATGATGAAATAGTTGTTGCATCTAATAAAGTTGCAAGGTTAACACTATAATCTTTTGGTAGAATTGGTAATTACGATTCTGAATGGATTAATATGGAATAACTATAACTATTTTATAAACATATCTTGAAAAGAGGAAATATTCAAGGATTTAATCTCTTATTCTTAAGTTATGATTATTTTGTATAATCACACTTAGTTGATATTGAGGAAAAAAAGTGCAATAGACCTCAATAATCTAAAGTTCACAACAAGAAAATACCTAAGTAATATTATTGTACACTTCAGTGTACGAGTTTAATAAATTTGGCACTTGAAAGTAATGTGGAATTTATTAATATGTTTATCCACAACATATCTAAGTACTATAATTAGATAATAGAAAACTTATTGCAATTCCTTTCTTACTTCTTGGTTTAGGATTAAAACGTGTAAAATGAGATTGGTGAATAAATAACGGGTTTATCTTATTAGTATTTGATTAGTTAACTATATATTTTATAGATGACATCTCTCTTATTTTGTGGTTTTTTTAAGTGACACATGAATTCATGTTGATTTATTTGTTATGTGTTATCATTTCTATTTTAATTGTAAGATTTAATAACAAGAAATAAACTAGAAAAGTAATTATTATTTTAAATTGATTTATTTATGCAATCCATAACTATCTATTTACTTCACATGAATTTATTATATTTATTATAAATCAAATTTTGGGTCAAAATATTTTACATAAGTTCTATTTAATTGTAACTTTAGTTTAAATAATACTAAAATGATATTAGATGTTTGACTAGATTTAGTATTGAACTAGGTTTGTTTGTTTCTTTTGGACTCTTTAAATTAATTGGTCAAATTGTTGTAAGTCGATGAAGATTTATTACTTCCTCTTAGGAAGCTTAGAGGGAAAATAATCATGCAATTTTTTCCCTCTACAATATCATGCATAATAATATTGACAGCTTGTTAGATTGTCTTCACTTTTTCATGGTGTTATGAATGGGAATCCATCACACTTGATTTTGTCATCATTTCTCTTTGCCTCATGTGGTGTGCCCTTATTTTAATTACATGTGTAAAAATTTTGAGTTTGCATAATTCACCATGGGTAATAGTGCAACCCTTAGTATCTATGTGTCGTAACAAGAAAAAAGAGTAAGTTGCATTATGTTTATGCTCATTTGTATATATGTGTATATGGGTGGGATTGACATATATGAGGGATACTAAGTTCATTATTGGAATGGAGATAAGGAGAGTCAGAGCTAATAGAAAATTTTAGTTGAGTCAAAATAAGAATGTTAACTTTGTCATACAATGTTTTAGAGTACAAGATAATATAGTTAACATGAGTTTTCCATTGTCCATGAATTAGTGTTATAAGATTACTTTTGTATTCAACTATGTATATTTTTTAGTTGATGTTTTATATCACACTTAGCGATCCATCACCATGAAGAGGAGAGTAATGGATTAGATTGCAAACACAAATTTAAAAAGAGGAAGGGGAGGAAGTGATGGTAAGATCAAAAAATGATGTACGAGACATGAATAAAAGGGCGTGATGATAAGGGAAGAAATGATAGAGAAATTTAGGGAAGAAATACTAGGCAAATTAATGACTAAATAGATACATCATGGTGAGAATAAAAAATAAGGAAAACTAAGAAATAAGAAAATTAGAGACAAGAAAATGAATGAAGGTGGACATGATAAAAATATATGCAAATAAATTATCCCACAAACGTAAAACCATTTAAATTACATAATAATATTGTAAGTAATAACATCTATCTATTTGTCTACCAAATTGATATGGATCCATAAGTGACCTTAATCAAATGGTGATATATATTGTGTATCAATATAGAAAAACCAATTAAATAACAAATTTAAATGGTTCACTAAGAAATATAATGGCAAGAAGATGTAAATAAAAGCATACATTATATATATATATATATATATACATGAGTATAAAATAATGTATATATGTACATACCGATATAACCATATGTATATATAAGTATATAATCATATATACACCTATATAGGTATTATACAATATATATACTTATATTTTTATATTTATTTGCATACATTTATCCACACACATATATTATTGTAATGTAGAGAATTTGATACTACACTAAAGACAACTATTTTAAACCAAAAAATCCCTATGCCACTTCAAAATATTACAAATCAAACTATTGTTCTTTATACATAAATAATATATGCTTAAAAATAATTGTTGGAAATATTATATGTTGAAATTGAAATCTTTTTCTATTGTTAACATAAAAATATCATATAAATATTAAGTTATAGGAATGACAAATTCAAATAGAATTTTAATTCTAACCAGGAATAAAAAATCAGACTGAAAGGAGTCTAGCACCAAATGTTGGACCTCACTGCCTCAGACATCTATGCATAGTGTAGATGTCCTCATGTAGCACTATCATTCTTCACCAATCAACTCTAAAATTCACATAATATTCATCTTGGCTATCAAAATTGTCTGACCTGTGCACATGGAGACAAAAAATGGTTGAGATTTTTTATGATTTTACCTCAATCAAACCCTTGTTTTGGTCTTTTGACTTCCAAAGACAGCCAAATGAAAAAATACTAAAAATGAAGTTTTTAAATCCTAGTTGCATTAAGGATGCAAAAAAATAGTAAAAGGTAAAATGCTTGATAATGGTGTCAACCCTAGTCTATAGGGAAAACCACTATTGAATATAAATAGATTTGATAACCAATAATAAGTAAATGTATTTCAATAGAAAGGTATTATCCTACATTAGAAAAACAATAACAAAGCACAATAGAAAATGTTACCAACAACTTGGGATCCCTTATGATGGTTTTGATTAATTTGGCAATGGAATTATAGCTTAAAAGCTTTGACTATTGCAAGAGAGAAGGATTTTGAGTGCTAAGAGTGCTTGCTTCAAGATAGCAGTGGTTGTCGAGATTTTGATAGAGTTTCCCTAGAGATAGTTGCTTGCATGAGAAAGTAAGAGACTTCTTGTGAAAATGAGGAAAAAGAGGGGTTTTGTTTGTTCAAATGAGAGGGAAGAGGCGTTAATTTCCCATTTATACATTATGACATGCATCATAAGTGGCCCATATGGAAAGTGCACTTTTGAATTTAAAAAATTCGTTAGACGTCAATGCAATGCACAAATGTCTATGTGTAGCGTTATTGTCTGAGAGAATTCTACTAAAATTTCAGCCACAAGTGGTAATATCTCATGCTTGTTAATTTTAGAACAATACCCGTTGCTTTGAAATATAAGAATTTATTATAATTTTCAAATCTAGGCAGGTTCAAGATGTAAGTGTGAAATTACACTAGTATGTAATTTTCAACACTACATTTTACTTCCACTTTAGTGAGCTAACTAAACTAAAAGTTAGCTACACTAAAGTAGATAATGAAATGCATGAGTTTATACTAATATATTTTGAAAAATTATATTGTATAGGATGCAAAAACTCGTCAATCAGATTGGAAATGCCCTCAGGCTCAAGTTCGATGATGCTCCACAATGTCTAATGTGAAATACTACAAGGTTTTATTAATAAAATTTGTAAGTATCTTGTAACATCAAAAAGTATTAGTTTCCTAAAATTGGAAGAAACTACTATAGTGTAGGAAATTGTATACCTTTACAATTTCACACTATGTGTGAGTCCCTTAATTTATTGGACTAAATTAAGCTTCTAATTTTCCAAATTAGGCATTTCAAAGCCTTATTTTTCCCATTTTTTGAAAGGAGAATTGACATTAAATAAACGCATTCAATAATTAAATCACCATGGAATATGTGTGTCTTGGAATTATAAGCCAGGACCCATTTGCCCATGGGCGAATGGGTCCCCTTTAAGTGTTAAGTCCCATTTTAAAATATGTTTTTAGTGGCATTTTAATGATTCAAATTCAGATTGCAATTGTCGGATCTTAGAATCTAATTTTCGGGAAATTAGATAAAAACATATAAATACAGTCTTTTTATCATTTGAAATCTTTAACGCACTTAATGAACATACATTATCAAGACTTCATGATAGAAAATATCATTGTCAAGAGCATTCAAGAGAAAATTTATTAGTCATTTATTGCAACAATCAAGATCCCAACATCATGTTCAAGTCTATGTGTGTTCATGAAGGCTAATATGCATTGTTGATCCTAGAGAACCCAAGAATTTTAAGTATCCAAATTAATCAAGAAAAGCAAGATCATGTTCCTTAGGGATATGTGTTTGAATTTAGTCCTCTATGGGAAGCCATTAAAGGGTGGTGAGTTGTATCAAGCATTTTTCATTCATCATTTCCTTCCTTTTCATTATCTTTCTATCAAGGTTCAATTACCAAAATTGGGGTTTGACCAAGGAAAACCCCCATACAAACAATTTTTTTTTCTCTTTATGTATTTGCATATTACAGGTGGATGAAGAATTGAAGAGATCTTGAAGGAGCAATTTTGCATTGTTGCACAATGTTGGGATTAAGGTGTCTCAACCTTAGAGTCCTAATATTGATTTAATTTATGTATTATTGTATTAATTCGTATTATTTAATTTCCTATGGTGTCATGTCACAAACTGGGACCCACCAGTTGGATGGCATCCCCATTGGAAGTGACTGGATGACACATAATCATCCCAAGTAGACATAGGTGTCCCACTTTGGAATCTTTGACCTATGATAGATTCTATGATGCGTCATAAGGTATCTTCATGCATGGAGAAAGTTGGCACCCAAGTTGGGCTATGATAGGATGTAAGAGAATCGACTATTTTTAGTTAGTTATGACAGATTCTCTTATGGATCCTATGGAAATTTTTATGATAGATTTATGACATATTCTATGTCATTTGTAAGGAATCTAAGCAATTATGAGCATATTTTGGGTGCCCAAGCTAGGAAAGAGAATATTGCATGTTATGATAGCTGTAAGAGGTGTAATGGAATCCAGTACAAGTATCCAAATGCATGTTTATGGCATGGAATATTGTGCCATGTGTATTTGGACACCCATCCTCTTCTAGAAGCATCTCTTGGCTTGTATTCTCTATAAAATGTATGCCTTGCATTGTAGAATGCATAGTTTGTTTGCAGGTAATGAAGTGCTACCGATATCACTCCAGAATAGGTGTTCATTTTGAAGCACTTGTATAAGAAGGATTTGTACTTGGGGTTGTATTATAATTCCTTTTGAATTAATACAATGGTATTGTGCTTTTGGAGGGTGGAGTTTTTTACCCGAAAGGATTTTCCCCACGTATATTTGGTGTCATTGTTATATGTGTTGTTATTGTTCTTTCATTTATTCTTTATGTGCTTCTCTTGTTGTAACTGTTTAAAGGTGTTAAATTTTTTTTTTGTAACTCTCCCCTACTTAGATTAGTGTAGGAAGCTATTTCCACTCACCCAACTTCCTTTTAGTTGGTATTAAAGCCTAGCCAACCTTGGTTCCTTTGTTGGGTTAGAAGGGTTTTTTGAGTTGATCTTTGTTTTAGTGGGAGTTTTGTAGAAGTGTATGTTTTGTTACCTTGTCACAGGAAAGAGATGGAAGGCACATCTGGGAGGATTGAGATGGAGAAATTTAACGATGGTAATTTTGAACTTTGGAAGCTCAAAATGGAAGACATGCTCGTAGATCACGATCTATGTCTTTTAGTTTCTAGAACTATGCCATCTGTCATGAAATAAGAGGATTGGGATCTAATGGATAGGAAAGCCAAGGGTCTACTCTATTTGGCTGATTTCTTCCTCTTGAATATCCATGAAGAGAAAACTTATGCTTCTCTATGGAAGAAGCTTGGTGATATCTATTAGGCTAAATCCCTGGTAAACAAGCTTTTCCTAAGAAAGAAGATGTATTCTTTGAAAATGGAAGATAGAGGATCTGTGGTAGATCACTTGAACTCTTTTAATATGTTGGTTGCACAACTGGGTTCCGTTGGAGACAATATTGATGAACAAGACCGTTGCATGCTCCTTTTGTGTTCATTGCTAGACTCTTGGGATCACCTGGTAATGACTATTGGAAGCACTACTTCCACCTTCAAGATGGATGAGGTTGTTGTATTATTATTATCTGAAGAGATGCGAAGGAAGTCTTCTAAGATTGGCAAGGATGCCCTTAAAGTTTGTGGTAGACCAAAGTAGAGAGGCAAAAAGAAAGAATAAATCTAAGTCAAATTTTTTGGGGAGATCTAAGTCTCTCGGTAAGAAGTCCAAGGAAATTTTTTGGAACTGTGGTGAAACTAGTCACATTCAAAAAGATTGCAAGGAGGAGAAGAAAAACAAGTCTTTCTCTGATTTTGAATCTAAGAAATCATCTCAAGATGAGGGAGAAGCATTTATTGCAGCCTTGGCATCCTATGCATTAGATGATGTGTGGTTGATAGATTTGGGTGCATCCTTTCACATGACTTCTCATAGAGATTGGTTCTCAAAGTATGAGGAGTACAATGGTGGAGAGGTGTACCTGGGTGATGACTCTCACCCAAAGATTGTTGGTCATGGAAGAGTCAAAATTAGATTTCCTGATGGAAGAGTGAAGGGGATTGATGGTGTCTTGCATATCCTGGGTTTGGCATGAAACTTGCTTTTTGTAAGTAAACTGAATGATTCAGGAGTGCAAGTTGTTTTCTCTGGTGGAGGATGTAAGATGACTAGAGGGGCTATGGTGCTAGCTAAGGGTGTTTGTACTGGAACTTTGTTTCAACTTGATGCATGCATTATATAGTGCAATAGTTCTTCTGATGTACCGAAGAAGAGATCTTTGGATTCTTCATCCTCACCATTAGATCATGCAAAGAAGAAGCATGTTGTAGCTACATCTGATGGTCGTGCATTTTGGGTACCTAAGGGTGCTCATTACATAGAAATGAAGCTTCCTATAGATAAGACAATATTATGGCACCAAAGACTTGGTCACATTGGAGAGAAGTGTCTTAGAATCCTGAAATATAAGAGCCTTGTTGAAGGATTTGATGATTGTAATCTCAAGTTCAACTTTTGTGAACATTGTGTATATGGAAAACAACATCGTGTTTCTTTTTACTCTAGTTCCCATAAGTCTTCTGGGGTTTTGGACTATGTTCATTCAGATATTTTTGGCCCTGTAAATGTTCCTTCGCTATAAACATATGTATATTTTGTTTCTTTCATAGATGATTATAGTAGAAGGAAATTCATTTATTTCCTCAAAAGTAAAGCTGAATTCTTTAGTCGGTTAAAGTAGTTTAAGGCCTTGGTAGAAAATTAGACTAATAGAAAGATTAAGTGTTTGAGGATTGATAATGGTGGTAAGTTTTGTTCTGTAGAGTTTTACAAGTTTTTTAAAAAGCACAGGATTGAGAGACATAAAATATTCCCTATACTGCACAAAAAAATGGAGTTGCAGAGAGGATGAATAGAACATTGATGGAGAGGGCTAGGAGTATGTTGAGTGGTGCTATCGTCGAGCAAAATTTTTGGGTTGAAGCGGTAGCCACTGCATGTTATTTGAAAAATAGATCTCCTACATTAGTGCTTGTTGGAAAAACACCCATGGAGGCATGGTTTGGTAAAAATCCTTCGATGAGACATCTCAAAGTATTTGGTTTCAAAGCTTATGCTCGTGTTTCAATTGAGAAGAGGTCTAAGTTGGAGAACAAGGTTGTTAATTTTATCTTTATCGGCTATGGTGTCGGTGTGAAATGATACAAGCTTTGGGATCCAGAAGCTCAAAAGGTTCTCTATAGTAGAAGTGTGATCTTCAGAGAGATGAAACCTTCTACTGTTGAGCTATAGCCAGGAAAAGAGGAGAAACAAAATAAGGAGGTAGTTAAAATTCCACCTACTCTAAAGAAAGAAGAACTATGTACTCCTGTTGGACCTGATGATGAGGAAATCTCAAGTAGCTTTGAAAGTTTTGAAGAAGAAGGAGAACCTTAACCTCAACCTTTAAGGAGGTCTACACGAGTTAAACGACAACCGAAAAGGTTTGGTTATTCATTATTGGATTCCAGTTGCATTTTTTCCTTGACTACTAACACTGATGAGCCTAGGATGGTTAGAGAGGCATTGGGTACGAGTGATTTAGATTCCTGGATGCAAACCATGGATGAAGATATGGCTTCTTTAAAGAAAAACAAGACTTGGGATATGGTACCTTTTCCCACTAGATGTAAACTTGTTGGTTGTAAATGGGTTTTCAAGAAAAAATGTGGTCTTGATGGTAGTGTTGAGAAGTATAAGGAATGGTAGGTCGGTAAGGGATTTTATTAGGTGGAGGGAATTGATTATGGGGAGATATTCTCCCTTGTAGCGAAGTTTACATCTATTCAACTTTTGTTGTTGCGTGTAGTAGAATACAACTTAGAAGTAGAATAGATGGATGTGAAGACAACATTCCTTCATGTTGATTTGGAGTAAGAGATTTACATGTTAGAGCCAAAGCATTTCATTGAAAAAGGTAAAGAAAATTTGGTTTGCAAACTAAAGAAGTCTCTTTATCATTTGAAACAGTCTCTTAGAATGTGGTATAAGAGGTTTGATACTTATGTGTTGTCATTGGGATTTTAGAGATCTAAATTTGACCATTGTGTATACTTTAAAATTGATAATGGTCACATTCTCATTATTTTCCTATATGTAGATGATATGTTTTTTATTAGGAATGGTAAAAGTATGATTTCACATTTGAAGTTTCAGTTGTCAGCACAGTTTGATATGAAAGACCTAGGTGCATCTAGGTACATTCTAGGAATGGAAATCATGAGAGATAGAGCTAACATAAAGCTTTGGTTAAGCTAGAGAAAGTATATGAACTCAGTGTTGGAGAGATTCAACATGGTAGATTGTAGATAGTTAGTTGTTCATGTGATGTAGGGGACAAAGCTTTCTGTGAATGATTGTCCAAAATATCCTACTGAGATTGAGGACGTGACCAAAGTACCATATGCGAGTGTAGTTGGCAGTCTGATGTATACAATGGTGTGTACGAGACCAAACATTGCCCAAGTAGTCAGAGTCCTTAGCCTTTTTATGGATAATCCTAGATGAGTGCATTAGGATGCGGTTAAGAGAGTGTTAAAATATTTATGGGGTAATTTTGATGCCTTGTGTTTTCATGGTTATCCTACTAGACCTCAACATTCTATGAGCATTTATGTATATGTGGATTCAGATTGAGTGGGTGACATTGGCAACAAAAGATCCACCAGTGGTTACGTGTTTATGATGTTTGGTGGTGCTATTAGTTGGATGAGTAAGTGGTAGGTAGTAGTCACGTTGTCCACGATAGAGGTAGAATATATGGAAACCACTCATTTTTGTAAGGAATTTGGCTTAAGAGATTGTGTTCTCATATTGGTTTAGATGCAGGACAAATTATTGTTTGTTGCAACAGTCAAAGTGTGATTTGCCTCTAGCAAAGAATCCTACCTTCCATGCCAGAACAAAGCACATCAATATATAGTATCATTTTTCTCATGATATGGTAGAGGATGGAAAGGTGAAATTGGAGAAGGTTGATACTTTGGTGAATGTTGCAGATGCACTAACAAAACCAGTGAGCACGAAGAAGTTCAGATGGTGTTTCGATTCCATGGGCCTTGGGGGCCCTAAGCAGATGATTCTGTATGGTTCTTAGTAGGTCTTCGACAAGTGGGAGAATGCTGGGATTAATGTGTCTCAACCTTAAAGTCCTAATATTGATTTAATTGATGTATTATTGTATTAATTTGTATTAATTAATTGCCTATGGTGTCATGTCACAAACTAGGACCCATCAACTGGATGGCATCCCTGTTGGAAGTGACTGGATGATACATAACCATCCCAAGTGGACATAGGCATCCCACTTTGGAATCTTTGACGTATGATAGATTCTATGACATGTCATAAAGCATCTTCATGCATGGAGAAAGTTGGCGCCCAAGTTGGGTTATGACAGTATGTAAGAGAATCAACTATTTTTAGTCAGTTATGACAACTTCTCTTACAGATCCTATGGTAGTTTTAATGGCAGATTTATACATATTATATGATAGTTGTAAGGAATTTGTCATAAGCAATTATGAGAAATTTTTGGGTACCCAAGCTAGGAAAGAGAATATTGCATGTTATGATAGTTGTAAGAGGTATAAGGGAATCCAATACAAGTGTCCAAATGCATGTTTATGGTGTGGAATATTGTGCCATGTGTATTTGGACACCCATCCTCTTCTAGAAGCATCTCTTGGCTTGTATTATCTATAAAATGTATGCCTTGCATTGTAGAATGCATAGTTTGTTTGCAGGTAACAAAGTGCTGCCGATATCACTCCATAATAGGTGTTCGTTTTGAAGCACTTGTAGAAGAAGGCTTTTTACTTGGGGTCGTATTGTAATTCCTTTTGAAGTAATACAATAGTACTGTCCTTTTGGAGGGTGGGGTTTTTTACCCAAAAGGGTTTTCCCCACATATATTTGGTGTCACTGTTATACGTGTTTTTGTTCTATTCATTTATTCTCTATGTGCTTCTCTTGTTGTAACTGTTTACAGGTGTTAAAACAAAATTTTGTAACTCTCCCCTACTTCGATTAATGTAGGAATTTTTTTCCACTCACCTGAATTCCTTTCACACAAGTTGTCATCATTGTTGTGAAGCCACAAAAAGTAAGTTACAAAATTTAATTTTGACTTTTCGACAGTGGGACCTATGTCAAATAGAAGCCAAGATCAAACATCAGAGGACTATCAAAAGTTATTTTGGAAGCTCTAACAAAGACCCATTCACCCAAGGGCGAATCGGTCCCTTAGCATCACTCAAAAACAAATTTTGGTGATAGGTAAATGCCATCAGACCCTTCTCAAATATGCCTGCAAACTGTCATTTCTATTTCTATACATTCTAAAATCTGCATTTTAGATATTAGATCTTGTTGTCCATTTAGTTTGAGCATTTCAAATCATTTCAGTTTAGTTTCAAATCTATCTTATTGTCTTAAGGACTGAGATCCAAGTTTGATTGGCTCATCATTAAGGTTGAAATTCAATCTTTACACCTTGCGATATCTTTCCTAATGAAATCCTAGGGGAAAGACACTTATAGAGATTCCTAAATTTTCCACAATTATAAAAAACCTTTGGGGATCCCTTTTCCCTCCATTTCAACTACTATGGAGAGAAGAATACTTTGGAGAAGAAAGTTTTGAAATAAATTACGAGGATCTATTTTAGAAAATAAATGTTTAAGAGGATGAAAATTGACAATGATAAATTTTTGTATGGAGAAAATAATGTTGTAGCTTCTTTGTTGCAAAAATAAGAGCAAAACATCATTTCTCCATTATAGAATACTTGGTTTCACAGTCAAGTAAGATACAAATAATGTAATATACCTCTCTTTTCTTACCATCATCATCATGCTAAGCCAATAAGATTGTTAAAGCATGAGACGATGTTGTAGTATAGAGAAGAAAGTGTTGCCCATTTATGAATGACAACAAAATGAGAGGATTAGCCAAATAACTCTTAATTGAATCAAAAGTTATTTGGTAATTCTCATGCTATTGAAAGCATACATTATTTTTTAAAATATGTGTGAAAGGGAGGTCACAATTAGCTAATTGAGAAATGGATCTTTTGATTGCTTGAATTTTACCCTAGACACTATGAAGTTGATAAATATTTTTAGGTGGAGGCATGTTTATAATTGCATCCATCTTATGAGTACCAAATTCAATTCCACGATGATAAACCATAAATCCAAAAAAATTCCACTATCTATACCAAAGACACTTAGAGGATTTGGCCTCATCTTATAGAGTCAGAGTTATTCAAAGACAAGATGAAGATTATTAATATGATCTTAGTGAGTTAGGGACTTAGCCAAGATATCATTGACATAATCTTCTAGAATTTGATGTACAAAGTCATCAAATATAAGAGTCATTGCTCGTTGGTAAGTTGTACCAACATTCTTCAATCCAAATGACATGACTACATAGCAGAATATACCCCAAGGGTGGTTAAGGCTATCTTAAATTGATCTTTAAAATTAATAAGGATCTAATTATATCTTGAGAAGCCATCCATAAAAGATAGTAATGCATGCTCTTTTGTTGAATTTACAATCATATCTATATTAATAAGAATAAAATTATCTTTAAGGGAATATTTTTTTAATCACAAAATTTGATGCATACACAAATATGGACATCAAGTTTGGCGAGAACAACTATATTTGATATCCAAGGAGAATAGTCAATGGGATCTAGATAAAAATTACTTTTAAAAGATTTTCTATATTGACCTTGACCATTAAGGCAACCTTAGGATGCATCTTTCTATTGTTTTGTTTGATTGGCTTAGCATCAAGATATAGCATGATGTTGTGGACCACAATAGATGGGTCTATACTAGGAATATCCTCATATGTCCAAGCACATATATCTAGATAAGGATATAAAAGATCAAAATGTGATTTATATTCTTTTGAAGAAATAATTTTTCCTATCTCGATTATTTTTCAGAAGGATCTATAGGGACATTGATGGTATCTCCAATAAGGAGAGTATTATGATTCAAAGGATTTGGAATGTTGAATTATTCATTAGTATTAGAAACATAAAAATTCTCATTTGAGGTATGATGGATTCCCCAAAATATTCTTGAGGATTCAAACATGGGAATCAATAGTCATGATGGTAAGAAGATAAATTATAATAAACCCCAAGAAATTCTACTAGAGCTTCATTAGAAGAAAAAGCATCTAGAGGATGTATAGATGAATATACACTATCTGCACTAATATTTGGATAAATAAGAGGAAGTGATGGAGAATCTAAAGAGATCATGTTCAAATTTAACCAAGTTTTTAATTTAGATATGGAAGGGCAACATCCAAGACCCGCATTAGAGTTGTGAGGGTTTGGCTTTATTGATGCCTTGATACCTTGCTCCTTGTGACCATAACCATTACCTTTATATCCTATTTTAGAAAGAATATTAAAGCCTAATCCATAACGTGGTTGTAACTCCTTGGAGGGAGGATCACCATCAGTTGCATAATCAATATGAGAGGTATAATCACATTTATTATTTTTATCTTTCCCTAAAGTAGATGGAATTTCATTTGCTATAGGAGATGTTAACTGTATTTTTGGAATATCAAAGTGAGTTGGGTTGAATTTATATTCTCCAAAAAATGAAGGTGTAAAGTCTAATGAACCCCAATCATCAATAGGACACACATTAGCAACCGGTGTAGAAGGATTGATACAATTGTCATTAGAAGGAGTTAAAGGCGATGTATCAGTTTTTGGAATTATTGAAGGAATTAAATTTTTGAAAGTAGGAGTATTTGAAGACCAACCAACTTCAATCTGTTGACAATAGAAAAGGTCTTCAGGGTCAACCTTTGTTGTAAATATAGCATTATAAATTTTCACCCTTGATAATTTCATCCTATGTTTGGCTCCCCCCTAAGTACTTATGTCTAATTGTGCTTTTTATTACTCGTTTAATTATCATTTTTGAAAAAATAAATTAAATCTGGGAAATTAAATTATTTGTTTATTTAATTAATATATAAAAATTGAAATAGGGATGGACTAGGGCGCCCCAACACCCTTGTCCCCTTAATCATGCCCTAAATTTAATATTTTATTATCAACATTAATATATTTATAAATTTAAAATGCTTTGTTAGCTTGTCATATCAATTAATGCAAAATATGTTGAAACTCATATACATATATGTATTTCCCCCAATTTAAACATCTAAGCAACCTAATGCAATTTTTGATCTATCAAACAATTCAAAAAGGCAATCAAGGCAATTTCAAGAGTAAAATAAGAAAACTTTCTACAACACTTTATCAACCAATTCATGTTATAACACATCAACAAAAATCCATGTTTATGCATAGGTAAGATCTTTCATGTTTCATGTTTATTATTATTGTGAACACTAACACTCAAAAGATCTTCAAGAAAATATCTATTTCTCCTTGTATGAGATGTACCAAATGACTAGTCCAACAAGGATTGAATATTTGAATGATAAGTTATAACATAGTGATTTATCAGTTGTTTTATCCATTTACCTCCGCTTGACCTAGGGTAAACACTCTTTATCAACATCACCATAACCATTTGTGGAGGTGGAAACACCAAAATAGGGTTTGAATTAGGTAAGCCCCTATATGGCACAACCCTTCTTCCCTTTTCCTTCTTGTAGGTTACAAGTTTGAAGTGGAAGAATTCAAGGCATCAAACCCTAGATCAAGCATTCAAGCACCTTATTACATTGAATTAGGGAAAAGCTAATAATTTGTAAACTATTGCACTTCAAATATGGATTTTCATAGTCAAAGGACTATAGACCCTACTATATCTACACCTACTTTTAGATTTGGTAATTCACCATCTCCAAACTAGGGCACCTAGTGCCCTTGTCTAGTCAAATCAGGCTCAAATTCATATCATAGGTTCTTCTTTGTCTATTCTGCTTAGATTTATTTTTAGTTTTTGTGTTTCTATTATGTACTTTCCAAAATTTGCGATAGTTTATTTCTTTAGCATTAAGTTACGTAATAGGTAATATAAATCTTTATATCCTCATTAGCAAATCCAATCATTTCAACAATACTAAAAAAGGGGGCCAAAACATTGACCAACTATTCTAGCTCTTCCTTGAGGAAAATAGCCAAGTAGTTTCTTTTTGTTATTTTTGTGTTCCCTAATGTTCAATGGTGGAATATGTGATTATCCCTAGATCCCATTTCATCAACATCACAATAAATATTTTATTATTATGAATGAACTTAATAGATTGATGTGAGGAAGATAAGACATTACCCATATAATGAATTCATGGCATACTAAGAAGATTGTATGGTAATATAGCGAGCATAACATATACCAAGGTATGTAAGGTAACACGTGCTGGCACCAAAGGTAGTATTATTGTACTAAGAAATTGTCAACCAGCATTATCAAACCCACAAATAGATAAATATGTAGTATTAATAGATTTTGTATCTATATTAAGTTGTTAATATCTCAACACTACAAACATCGAGTCCTCAACCAAGATCAATGAGAGTACATATAATACTTGTTTTATTTATAGTCATAGTTATCATTAAAGGATCAGATTGAATTTGTACTTAAAGAGGTAAAATTTCATGCTAATGGTTCAATATAATTTATGGTGAATCAAAATGAATACATTTTATCAAAGAACTCTATCCTTTGGTGTAGAAAAAGAAGGTACGGGGATATTTTGTAGAGCCTCTTTAAGCATTACATAATAGATAGGTGAAGTTTGAAGAAGATCCCAAAGGGAGATCTTAGAAAGAGTAACACAAAGTTGCTTGATATGATCATACTCACCAAAGAATTTTTAAATAGGTTTAGGAGCATATGGAAGAATAGGTGTAGGAGAAGGAAGAGATGTTGAAACATTAATATTTTATTTATTTCTTTGATTATTTTACATGTGGGATATTGAGGTGTAATAAGTATCCATAGACACTTTAGAAGTAATACATTTAGCAGTATGTAAGAATAACCCATAGATCATGATGTATCACCACAAATGGCTATCACCGGTTTTGGTTTAAGTTTTTCTCCATAAATATAGATTATTGGATTCTTAGATTTCTTAGAAACACTAAAAACAACAATCATGTTAATAGATTTATTATTATCTTTAGAATAATTATTTGAAGATTGTAAAGAAATAGAGGTAGATGAAGAAGGAATTAAAGAGGTAGAATTTTTAGGACCCTTGAGTTTCTTGAAAATCATTGTGTTTCATCTAACATATCAAAATTATCTTTAGAAAAATATATTATCAAATGCATGAAATATTTGGATAAATATATCCAACATTGTTGGATGACATGCATTCACCAAACTTTAGAAATAATAACATAATGAAGTGAAGAAGTCTAAGAGATTGAAATAGAATAATACACATTTTAGAGAAGTTAGGTTCACCAAAATGTAATGTAGAAAATTTGATATTGTTAAAGACAACTACTTTAAACTGAAAAATCCCTTGTCACCTCAAAATATTATAAATTATAATATTGTTTGTTATACATGAAACATAGGGGAATAGGGTTGTATAAAAATGAATTGATAACAATGTACCTTTCTCCCTAGTTTTATTCAATATGTGTGCTATTATGTATAAATGAGTAACAAAAAATAAATCTAACTCAACTACCAGTCAAAAGGGAGGTCTGAAAAGAGTCAAATGCTATGCACCTTTCACCAAAAGTGCTTTTTCAAACCTCACTGAGGACTCATTTTCCCTATGGTGAATGGGTTCTAGCTAGGGCTTTGGAAAATATGTTTTTAGGTTCTGTTCTTCTCAGTCTACACTCCTAGATTCTAGTCGAGCATTGAAAGAAAGTCCGAAATAAAACCTATAGATCAATTTCCATGATTTGACAACTTTTCTTGCATCTTTGACAACTTTGACAACTTTTTTCAAATTTTCTTTCTAAAAAATTTTCAATATAAAACCTATAATCACACATCAAAGAGGAGAAACATGTTGTTTGTTAGGGAATAGGGGTTTTCCTTGGTCAAACCCCGTTTTGGTAATTCAACCTTATGATGAAACAATGAAACATGAAGGAAGAAACATGAAACATGAAATAATGATACCTTGTTTGAAACCTTGGATAACAAATCTTCAATCTAGCATGAAGTGGCCTCAATGAATGTAGATCTTGATCATGAACCTTGATGTGAAACAATGCCTTCAATATGCTTGATAGATCTTGGATACTACATCAACACATTAGCTCAACAACATGCATGATGCACTAAATCTTTGACATGATGAAATGAATCCCGATTGCTGCAATATTCTTCTATAAATATTCCCTTGAATGCCTTAGAAATTCTCTTGAATGCTCTAGCTTTATCTCATGAAGTCTCACAAAAGTTCTAGGTGCTCATGAAAACTTTCTAGGTGAAACATAATGAAATGACCTTGTATTTATACATAACTTAAGATTAATTCCCAAAATTCAAATATCACAAGTCGAACTTGAATCATGGATTTAAAATCATTAAAATACCACCAAAAACATATCCCAAGGGGGGTCCTAGGTCTAAGTGAGGACCCAATCGCCATGTGGCGAATGGGTCGTAGGCCACTCACCTAAGACACACCTCGGACAAGGTGAAATGTTATGTGAAAATAGGGTCCTAGGACTTAGTGAGGACCCATTCACCATGCGGTGAATGGGTCCTACGTCACGAACCTAGGATACACACCTTCTAAAATTAAGTGTTGTGTAATAGCATTTATGAATGTCGAGCTTTATCCCTCAAAATTTGAATTTAATTAGGCTTGGATTTTAATTAAAGGAGCCAATTAAGGCACATTGACCTCAATCAATTAATAAAGCCCTAGATTAGTGATAAAGTGTAAAGATACACCTTACAACAACCTAAATAAGGCATAATTAAGTCCATTTAGTTAAAAAGGGCCCAAAACATAATGTGAATGTGTAAAAACCATTACAACACTAAATTAAGGAAACATTAGGCTCATTTTAATATTAATTATTCATTCCCAAATTAAGGAAAAAGGGATACTTTTTCATTACTACAGTACATAAATAATAGATACTTCAAATAGGACTACTGGAAATGTTATATAAAGAAATTAAAATCTTTTTCAAGAATGATAGATTTAAATAAACTTCTAATTCCAACTGAGAACAAAAAATAAAATTGAAAGGATCTTGACACCAAACATTGGAGCTCATTGCCTTAGATGCCAACAAGTAGTGTGGGCATCCTTGTGTAGCATTGTCACCCTTTCATTAATCAGCTCTAAACTTCAAACAATATTCATCTTGACTATCAAAATTATCCTGACTTGCACACAAAGATGAGAAAAAGGTTGGGAGCTATTTAGGGGTTTGCCTTAGTCAAACCCCCATTTTGTTCTTTTGAAATCCACAAACAACCAAATGAAAAGATGATAAAAATGAAGCTTTTAAATCCTAGCTGCATTAAAGACTAAAAACAACTATAAAAAGTAAAATGATTGATAATTGTATCAACCCTAGTCTACGGGGAAAACCACCATTTAGGGTGAATAGATTTGATAATCAATAATAAACAAATGTATTTTAGTAGAAAGGTATTATCCTATAGCAGAACAATAACAAAGCACAATAGAGAATGTTACCAACAACTTGGGCTCCCTTGTGATGGTTTTGATTGATTTGACAATGGAATTCTAGCTTGGAAGCTTCAATTGGTGCAAGAGAGAATGATTTTGAGAGCTGAAAGTGCTTGCTTCAAGATTGCAACAATAGTTGTAGAGATTTTGACAGAGTTTCCATAGAGATAGTTTCTTGCATGATAGAGTAAGAGACTTCTTTTCAAAAATGAGGAAAAAGAGGGGTTTTGTTTGTTCAAATGGGAGGGAAAAGGAATTACTTTCCTATTTGGGAATTACAACACACGTCATAAGTGGTCCATGCAAAAAGTGTGCTTTTGAATTTCAAATATTTGTTGGACACCAATGTGACACACAAATGCTACCCATAGCACTATTATCCAAGAGAATTCTACTGTAATTTAGGCCACAAGTTGCTACCCCGTGCTTGTTAATTGTAGAATAAGATCCTTTTCTTTGAAATATAAGAATTTATTCTAATTTTCAAATCTAGGTGGTTTCAAGATGTAAGTGTGAAATTGCACTAGTATATAATTTTTGACACTACAATTCTTATATATTTAACATATATTTACATCTTATATACACACACATATATACTTGTACATATGGTTATATATTGGTATTTGCATTTGTACATTATTTTATATTTTTATATTTTTCATATATATTAAATGTAAGCTTTTATTTACGTCTTTTTCATTATAGCTTGTAGTGAACCATTTAATTTTTTTATATAACTACTTTTATTATATTGATACATAATATATATCAACATTTGATTCAACTCTCTTATGGATCCATATTGTTTTGGTGGATGTATAAAAAATATTATTTTTTTAACTTAGTGAGGAGGAATTTTTAACTTGGCCCTCTCTAGGTGAGGCCACAAATGGGGGACCTCATCCTCGAAATTAACACACAACATTAACATGAAATGTCCAAACCCACGAGCACAACAACCCAACAGGGGTAGAGAGGGTGAGAGCCCACAAGCACACTAGCCTAGTAGGGGTCTAGAGCACAATCTAGAGCACTAAGTCACTTGGAATGAATGCCAACAACATCAATGCTAAGGTTAAAACTAGTGAGCACAAAGGATCAATAGAGGCATAAGGCCTCTGATCACAATAGCCCAATGAGGATTTGAACATTGGTGGCCACAAAAAAAACACCACCACTCTACCAACACATTATCTGATTAGCCTCAGATAGACAAATGTTATTACTAACAATATTATTTTATAATTTTAAATTATTTTACATTCATGGGATAATTTATTTGTATATAGTTTTATCATGTCTATCTTCATTCATTTCTTGTCACTATTTTTCTTATTTCTTGGTTTACATTATTATGTATTTAATATCTTATTCTCACTGTGTTTTAGTCATTAACTTGCCTAACATTTCATCCCTAAATCTCTTTTTCTTTTTCTCCCCCATCTTTACCTCCTTTTATTCATGTGTAGTACTTTATTTTGTAGTCCTCTTATCACTTCCTCCCCTACTCGTTTTAAATTTTATACCTACAATATAATCCATCACTCTTCTCTTCATGATGATGGATCACTAATTGTGATCCAAAATTTCAATTGAAAAATATACACAATTGAATCCAAAATAAATCTTATTTGAGATTCATAGCTATAGCCTTGAGTTCCAATGGGTCTTTCTAAGATGTTGCAAGTTGTACCCTTCAAATATGACACGAATTCTAGGTTGTATTTAGGTTGGAAATGAGTTACAACAGTCACAAACCACTTGAAATCTCACCCAAAATAATATTATGGTGGCTAGAATGATAGTCCCCAATAGATGAAACCTTCCACAAACATCACCAAGCAATGATAATATCTCAAAATGTACAAACCTACAACTATTCATGATTGATAATAGTAGTTCAAAGCTTGATATTTTCAAAACCAACAATGTGGCAATGGTACAATAGTTACAAATTTAAAAATTCATAACAAAAATTAGTAATGTGAGCAATTTAGAGGTTGAGAATAGCATTGCAATAATTGAAAAAACTTCATTAGCAATCAAAAATTGAAAATTACTCCTTCCCATGTTTAGAAACACTTTCAAAACCACTTGTATGAATACAAAAGAAGTAATGTGATAGTTGATAATGGTGATTTCAGTAGCATTAATGTTGGAAATCAAGTTTATAGTTGTCCTAGGTATGTTCCCTCTATAGTTGGTAATAGTATACTATCACCATTCATTCCCCTCATTCCTCGTGGGTGAATATTTTCATAAATATCCAAATTTGGAGCTACCCCACCATGCTTATATTGTGCTATTCTAATATTCATGTGAAATTATCCTTGATATCTTCTTTTTGTGGTCATAACTTCCTCAAAAAAGGGATACACCCAACATAGGTCTTAATTCTTGATGACACTTTCCACTTGTCAATCTTGGATGTGTAAAATTAAATACCATGAAAAATTGATCCTAAGTAGACAAAATTCCATCATAAAATATATCTCTCCTATGGATGAATTTGTGATTTGATGTTCCATCCTTTAAACCATGACAACTCTTAGGGCTCCCTCTTCTATGCCCCAAAGCACTACCTCTTTTCCTTTGGATTTAAAGTCCATAGTGAACTCTCCACAAGAATGAAACCATTGCATGCCCCATATTATATTGATCTCTCCTAGACCCATGATGTATAAGTGCACAACTTGTTTCCATCCAAAGTGATGAAAAGTTGTGTCTTCATGATGCAAGGAATAGTGAATCCATCTTGTAGTATTTTATTGTTTGTGAATTCTCCTTCTTATGTTGAAGGGTGACAAACATATTTGTATCTTGACTCCAAGAACAACACACCATGCTTAGTTAGAATGAATTGAATATAAAAAATGACATCTATTTTATTACCACCTCCCAACATCAAACATTTTATTGTCTTGGAAATTGTAACTATCTCCATTAGACCATAATCCATAACCTTATCCTCAAATGTAGATCTTGGATCCAAGAAGTCACTTATAATCTATGAATATTGATTCCTCACAACTTTTTTAGAATTCACAACACATCTAATGAGATTCCCTTCTATCAAAATACATAAATATGAATTCAAAACCTTTATCCCTTTCGTGCCTCAAAAGATCACTCAGATCCCATATGCAAAAATAATTTTGAACTTGAATCAAAGAATCTATATGTCATATGCTACAAGTTGTATCCTTCATCCTATCACCCTTTTTAGAATAATTTTCATGATGACAAGAATATTTTAATGACATAGAATGGAGCTATAAATTTGAAAATATGACCACATTTTTCATACCTTGGTTAGTAATAAAAGTGCTCACCATATTTTATTATAATAGAAATTGTTGGTATGTCCTCAACACCTCCAACCTTGTGAGTCAAAATTCTCAAGATTGGATGAACCAAAATATTCTCCTCAAATGTATGATCTTCTACACCCACTCTAAAAATCAACCACATACAAAAATGATTCACTCTTTGGAAGATCAATGGATAGTTCATGATACAATACATCTTCCTCCATTTTGGGCTCTTTGCATCAAAGAAGTGATGTCTTTTCCTCCTTGGATTCATCAACATTTTGATAACATATTCAATCATTAAGAGTTAATAAAACATATTATTCTATTTTTTTTTTTTACCTTCCTCTTGCAGGTTGGATCCCTTATGTTCCTCTACAATGGAATTAATTGTCTTGCTTCTTTGGCTCTCGCTCCATGATTTCTTCTTTGACCTCTTTTTGTGGTTTTGATTCCAATTTTTTCTCTTTCTTCACCAACTCTTTTATTCTTTATATTATACTATCCTCATGTACTTTAACCCATATCTGACTTATAGACCCAAATTCCCTAAGGTTTAACAATCTCCCAAGTGCCAAGGGAATCAAACCTATGAATATTATCACAAACCTATATTTAGGTTGGGTAACTTATGAAAAATTGTTGAGGTGGGTAAGATATACTTTTGTTTTGGCTCTACAAGATCAAAAGGGGTTTCCTTGAGGTGTTGGATTGGTTAATGAAGTTATGATTGAATACTTCTTTGCAACAAACTATACCCATTGCATAATGTATCCCACTACTAGTGTCATAATATGTATCCCACTACTAGTGTTATAATATACATATGTGATAGTTTGGATATGCAAGGATTAACACCATATTAAACAAATGATATTCTATATAAGTGTCTAAGAATGTGTTTTATGATAACTCCTTAATTTGTTATATACATTTAGATATGACAATTGGAATAAATACGCAAAAAAAACTGAAAAGATGTAAATTGATATATTTTGAGTGTGTCAAGGATGATGGGGAGAGATATCCAGTCA
The DNA here is from genome assembly GCA_007258455.2 of Sequoia sempervirens. Lineage (NCBI taxonomy): Eukaryota > Viridiplantae > Streptophyta > Pinopsida > Cupressales > Cupressaceae > Sequoia > Sequoia sempervirens. Next base: position 292,095,046 of record VDFB02047230.1, read on the forward strand.
CATATCGATGCATTTATCCATTAGGAAATAGAGTCTCTGAATTAACCAAACATGTAACAAATGAAACCAAGGTAATGCCTTAATCAAGACACCACAAAAGACCATGCCTTTTAGAATGCATAGGCAAACTACACTCTACACATACATTCATAAAATAAATAAATCGTTGTAGAATATTAAGCAAATTTACTTAGTAATTCATGGATTTTCTCATGCATTTCCTTTATTATGGTGAAAAGATACCTTACAAAGGATTTATAGGGATTTTACAAACTTTTCATTGACCAACGAAACAATGTATATCCAAAAATGTATACCTTATACAAGTAGATACTCAATTAAGGTTTATTATGCATTTAAAAATTCAATATTCAAGGTTTACAAGATGCTATTATTGAGTTGGGATGAACCTAGGTAATTACAATATCAAAATGTACTACCCAAAACTAAAATTTGAAACCCTACGGCTTCATGCGAGTATTTTCTTTTGCTAGTTCTATAACTACTCCCCCTTCTTCTAGAATGCTACCTTATGATATCCCCTCTCCTTAGAATTTTCATCAAAGAAAAAATATCCTTGATAGGAGGGCATTAAAAATGTCAAAAAGTCATACTACACAAGAAACCCTAATCATGATCCCAACCATCCCATAAACAATAGGCGTCCTCTACAATTTGACATGACTACCTAGAGGCATGCAAAATACATTATTTTAACACCCACCATATTTGTACATTGATGATTCATGGGTTTGAGTGAAATTTCCCACAAAATCTATTAGAATCATGTTATGAAGGTGTTTCATGATAAAAAATGGTCTACAAATTATAAATGAAGTATGGGAATTGTAGTTTCCCTTGGATCAATGCCAAAATGTATTAAATTACATTAAGGAACTCTCGTAGATTGATGTTTGATTAGTTGCAAAGGTGGTTGATCACTAACAATATTGTAGGGGGAGCCATCCATTCATTCTAACCTTTTCTGGGAAAATGACCTCCATCAGGTCATGTAGGAAATCAACCTCCAAGTGGACATGTTTATATCAAGCCTTTTGTCCAATTTACTTGAGTCATCATCACCTTTTACCTTTACCTTACCTTTAAATTTTTCACCATCCTTGTTTTTTCTTCTATTAGGGCATAGGTCGACATTAGGGAACTTGTTAGAGGTTCCCATGGTTGTGGGAATTATGAGGAAACTTCGACACTCATGTAGTGTCCCTCCGCTAAGACTTTGTTTTTGTTGTTTTAGTTTGGTTGATATTGCTTGATACTATGTTACTTTATTTCAGTTATGACACTAATACTATGTTGGTTTTATACTTTGTTGATGATACATTAGATACGTTGTTGATCATCTGATTATGTTTGTGTGACGATCTTATTATGAACATTATGTGTGTTATGGTTTTATGCTATTACGGAGCATTAGTGTGTTTATAATTATGTATCTGATGTAGTATTGTATGTTAGTCTTGGTGAAGGAGACAATGTAGCATTACTCACTCGTGAGTACCCTGCTACACTACGATTCTCTTCCACGGTGTGATTGTCAGTTTATGCAGTTATGTTTGACAGTGTTGTTTTATGCAGTTGCAGGTACTGGACATCGACTCCACCTGCTTTGTCAAGTTTGAGCATGCCATGACCCAATGGAACATGTTGTTTTAGAGATATTGTCAGGTCCTTCTTTAGCCATTGTTCCTTTATGGGATGATTATCTGTGTTGTCACTTGTCATTGTTTGTTGTTCGGTTTCCTCGTGTCATTCATGTTTTTTTCTTGTTTGGAAATTAATTGATTAATTAGTAAAATGGTTTATTGATTAAGTTATTTGATTTAATGTGATTTTATTGAATTGTTAAATTAAATGATTATGTTTAAGGTTTAATTAATTTGATTTATTAAATTGAATTAAATAGAATATTTATTTAAATGTATTGTTGATTTTAATGTGCAAACTTAAATAAAGGAAAAGAAGATATTTTGAAAGAATTTGTTTTCAACATGTTATAAATATTGATTTGGAGGTAGAATTTTGAATTGAAGTTAGAAATTGTGATCTTGAGTAAATTATTTAAGTTGGAACTAATTGATCAATCTTGATTGCATGTTGATTGTCAGTAAAGTCTTGTTACTTTGAGTTAATTGAAAATGCATTAAAATATTTTGGTTGTGCAATATTATTCACGACAATTGATTTTGGATTGCTGGGAAGAAAATTTTCACAATAGTTTTTGGGAAAAAAAGCTTCTTCTTTGTATTTGGGTCAAAAGCTTAGAAGATAGTGAATTTAAAAGGATTTGTGCTATTGGGAGAATAAAGAACTATTGGAATCTCTTATTTTTTCTTCAATATTCATCAAAACCAAGAATTTAATCCAAGTTTTCTTCTTTGTTGCAATTTCTAAATTAGAAGTTTATGAATGTTGTGTTTGGCATTAGTTTATAGTGGAAAAACAGTAATGCTTGTTTGTGGAAAAGTAAACTCGGCCCAACCTGCACATGCAACAAAGAAGTATTTAGAGTGAGTTTTTAAATTTAAAAGAAAAAATATAGCAAAAACCAAGACAAGAAAGAAAAGTCCTAGATCAAAATTTTCTCTTGAAAATTTTCTTTTGCTAAATTATGATATCCAGTTCGAAACCTTGTATTTCATAGTTTGGCCTTTTACAAATTAATACTTATAGATTTGAAGTTTTTATCTTTGCAATAAAACGAGATATGGCTTCTGTTGAATGAATCTTGAATTAGTTGTCCTATTTGCATCTTTTGACTCATTAGCTTGGCTTACGTTGCCTCTACTATTTTGAACTCTTTAGTTCGACGTGCTTCAGATCCTCCTAAAATTAAAAGGGAATGGATTTAATTTTAAACCGGCATGTAGTAGTTTATTAGCTGGATTTTGGAATATACAAATCATTCTTTTATAAGAATTTCCTCCATCTTGTTGGTTGGAAACGAATTTAATGATAGCAGTAGGGGCATTCTCGTCGTTCCCTTATTATTTTGCCTTGTAAGATCAACGCATTGCCAAGATATTTGTAGTTTCCTCATTATTTTCTTAGTAAAATTCCGTTGGAGTTATGAGCCATGTTCCTCTTAGCAAAATATTTGATTTTTAGTTCAAACGACTGCCTTAGAGGTGTCCAATTCTCTTTTATTTATCTTGCCAATAGTTGCACATGGTTTGCAAATTGTATTTAGAGCTTTAAGTCTTCAATTATAATTGCTTGAGTTGCATGCCTTGATAGGACCTTGGAAATTGCCTTGAGCTTATATGTTCTCCTGTGTGTGCATGTAATAGTTTGAAATTTTTGTTTTATATTAAAGAATCCTCTTGAAATCTTAGAGTATCTGTTTAGATGTTACATGGATTGTGCTAAGTTAAAACACCTATAACACGCCATCCTTAGCTCCTTTGTTCTATCTAATTTTGCTGTAATATTAAATCAATGTGATGGTATAAATGTTATTGAAATCCTGGCTCATAACAACCGTGGTATATTTAGAATGATAGATAACAGTTTTGCATGTATATGATCTGCAATTCCTTATTGGAGCTATCCTCACTTAACTGTTTTTCTATTGCATGGTGCATATTCTCCATTGTGTAAGCGCAACCATATGAAGTTTCTATTTGTTTTTAGGAAAATATTTTGATATCTTAAAGTTTGATACGATTGCATGGTGTGCCAATTATCTGATCCCTGTTTAAGATATCTCTTCTTAACTGATCTTTACATGTATTGCGCGTATAATTTCATTAGAGATAAATGAAATTAAAGGGGTTATATGAATGTTGTTAGATAAATTATATGTTTTAAGAGTTATAATGTACAATTTGATTCAAATGTAACAGTGTATACATGTAAACAAGTATATATATAGGTTTATATATATGTATATATTTAAATTGTTTAGCTTTTATATGTTGATTAGTAAATATAAAGGATTTATATTTTTCTTAATGAAGAATAATCCTAGATTTGTTTTATTATCATAAGACTTTTAATTGTGACAATGGATTATCTTTTTTGATTTTGGTCCATGAAATCATCTTGATGATAGATTTTTTTTTAATGGGCAATAATGTGCCGGTTTAAATTTATAAGTATACTTTTGGGTTATGAGTTCTTTAATCTTCCAAAGGCTAGAAAAGTCAATTTGTAATGTAAGGTTATTATGCTTGTACCTTGATGTTCAAATTACAATGATTTAATTTGGAGCTTAGCCTTGCACAATTTCCTGTTACCTTTGAGGTATTTGGAAGTTATATGGTCTATGTCATGACTGAGATGTGTACGTTCTTGGTTTGTTTTAATGTGCACGATGTCTATACTTGTGAATGTTAATAAGTTATGTTATTGGAAAGAGTGGCTTTCGATAGGGGCCAAAACCTAAAGAGGTAACCAGGGTAACCTATCATAAGTTTTTAATCCAATGAAAACCTAACTAAATGTATTTGGGGTTGGGTAGTGTTCATTTAATAATTCAAATTATTGTTTTTCCTCGCCTAACACCTTAGTGCTTGCATAGATTAAGGGTAGGTTGAGATGGACTAGAATGGCATAGTCATTCACTTTGTCCTCTCGAAAAGTGTTTCAATTCCACATGAGTTCATTTAGGGGCTAGGAATCAGTAGAGATTTCCAGGGTAACTCAGGATGAGGGCCAATAATCTAGGAAGATTCACCAGGGTAACCTAGAACAACTATGTGATGAAACTCTTATCCTTATACATGTTTTGAGGTCTCTTGTGTAGAGTCACCTTTTGTTTTGTTGTTGCCTCTAGGAGCTTGTTAGTGATCATGTGATTTATATATTGTCATGTCGTTATGTGATTATCAACCATGTGATGTTATGTTCTATTCTCTTGCATGTTTGATTGACTTGTGGACCTGATACTATCTCCTAGCACGGGGGTGGACTTTCGAGTACCACATGGTTGGGAGGAACGTGCTCTATCCTCCATTGGGTTCCCTTGCAGGTTATGCAACTCGAGAAGAGATTGTTCTTGACAGGTTCCTGGATTCACTTTGTTCATGGAGTTGAACACTGAGCATGTTTGTGAATGAGATTGACGGTTGTACATGATCATCATTCATATTGTATACTATCTTGATAGTTATATGAGGCTTTATTGTATTATGATTTTGATGTTTCGAGATTTGTCACAACCTCGCTTGATGTATCTTGATGTAATAAAAATTCAATATGAATATGTAATTAGATCATACATTGTTGTAATGTTCTATCCTTATGTATTATGTCTTTGGTTTAAAGATGTGATATTCTTTCTTGAGAATTTTTTTTAAGCAACGATGTCATGGAACCCTGAGGACATATGTGTAGTTGTTCACTTTGTACTTATGTTGTTATCAAATATTTTTTAATTTTTTGTTCGGTTAATTTGTTACCTTATGTGTTGTTTTCTGGGTTCCCTGGTGGTGCGTTACACTTCATTTTTACCTTAGGTTACCCTAACCCCTACCTTTTTGGCCTTTGGGATTGGATCCTTCCTTTGCACTTGCTAATGACTCTTCACCATTTTTGGGCTTTGGAAGTGCATCAAGAACTTGTGGAACATCCATGGTCATCTAACTTGGGACTGATTTAGAAACAAATTCCCACATAACCCATTTAATTGAATAGATATTCCAATCATTCACCTTTGCAGGGATATCAAGTACTAGTGAACACCATTAAGTAGCACTATTTAGAGTGACCAATTCACATACCCTTTTCCACATCTTTATATTCCTTCTCTTATCTGGCCCTTGCAAAAATTTGGCCTCCAATTGAACATGCTAACTAGGAACCTCCATCAAAGAATTTTGGGAAGTTGGTCGCCATTGAGCCCTGTGAGAACTTGGTCAACATCTAAACCACACCTCTAAAGCATGGACATAAATTTTCGGTTCACTTGGGAATAATTGCAAACCTATAATTTTTTTCCACCTTCCTCTTTTGGTCCTTGTAGAAATATTACTTGCTACTGAACTACCCATTGGAAGCAATGAACCAGTTCACTTGGAATTACTCACATGATGTCCTTTCCTTCAACTTTTAGCCTTTTTGGAACTTGGATTGGCTATTGAATTGAAGAAATTGGGCCTACATTGACTCTGTGTAGGATCAAGACCTTCATCTAAATTGCATCATTTATCTTTGAAATAATTCACTTACCATTTTTTCGTGTAACCTCAACCTTAACTCAATTTACTTTTTGCGGAGGTCTAAAGCCCTACTGAACTTTGTGGAAAATCCACTTCCAATTGAAACATGTTCTTGAGCTTCATAATTTCTACCATATTCCCTTTGTTTATTACAAAAAAATTACCCACAATTGAATTTCACCTTGGAACTGGTTGAAAATATTAAACTAGTTCAGTAGAGAATCCCCACAAAAGTTGATAGCAAACCAAAAACCTGTAAAAGGTAAATAGTAGGCCAAAACCCCGCATGAGCATAACTTAGCCAAATTTTATTCAAATTCCTTCAAATTTGAAATGGGATACTCATTTGGATGCTCTACAAGGTGGAAGACTCAAAATCCCCCACACCGAGCTAATTTCAAGATTTTTGAATTTAGATACTTAGGCCTAAATAAAGGAAATGATATAATGACAAAATTGCAAACCCTAACCATGACAAACCCATGTACATTTTTCTTAGATCGATTATGAATGATGGGAAATGAAATAATGAGAACAAAAGGAAAATAACAACCACTAGAGCAAAACATTAAAAAATGAGAACAACAAAATGGGGTACCAACACCTCTAGATCTTCTTCAACCTATTGTATTGTAGAAAAATGTACTCCTTTATAATTTCACACTTTTCTTGGGTCCCCTCAAATAAATTTGACTTAATTATGCCTTAATAAGCCCTATTTTACATCTACAAGCCTAATAAATTACATTTTTTGAAGGGGAAACCTGACAAAAATTAATGCCAACACATAATACATTACCTTGAGCAATGTGTGTTCCAAGAATAGGGACCTGGGACCCATTCTCCCATGGCAAATGGGTCCTCCCTAAGCCTTTGAACCCATTTTTAAAGCATGTTTTTAGCGTTACTTTTATAATCCCAAATTCAAATCTCAATGTCGGCTTGTAATGTTTAATTTTTGAGAAATTAAGGATAGATACCTATAAATACAAGGCTATTTTATAAAAAAAATAGAGGTTTTCAATTAGATTTTTGAGAGATCAATCCTAAGAGAAAATATTATTATCAAGAGAATTCAAGGGTAGATTTATCAGTCATCTACAACAACAATCAAGATCTCAAGCATCATGCCAAAGTTATCAAGCATCATGCATTTTTTTGGAGCTAACATTGTGATGTAGGTTTCAAGCATTCAAGCATCTATTAAAGTCATCAAATCAACATCCAATTCAAGCCATTTCATGCAAGTTTCAGTCATTCAAGGATCTCCATTCAAGGGTTTGGTGAGTTGCAACATAGCAATTGTTCATTCATCATTCCTTTTGTGTTTCATTGTTTCATTTCAAGGTTTAATTACCAAAATGGGGTTTGAACAAGGAAAACCCCCATCCACCAAAAACAAACAGTTTTTCCTCTCTTGTGTATGTGTAGGTTCATAGGTTGAAGAAAAGTTGAAGATCTGAAAAGAGCAATTTTGCAAAGTTGCATTTGTTGTCACCTTTGTTGTCAATCCATAGAGACTTAGATCCCAAATTTATTTCTAGATTTTCGATAGTGGGATTTGGGGGAATTAGGAGTGCAGACATAGGAGTAGAGGACCCAAAATGTGATTTCAAAAATCCATACAAAGACCCATTTACCTATAGGTGAATGAGTCCCTCATAGCCCTTTGAAACAAGCTTTTTATGATAGTTGCACAATGTTCAGACCTTCCTAGATCTGCCAAAACTTTGTTGTTTCTGTCTGTGTTATGTTTTAAATTGAAGATCCAAGTGTTAGCTTGCATAATTGTGGTGATTTACTATTTTTAGTTTTTCTCCCAAAAGTGTTATTCAGGATGATACCCTCATCCTGAATCATAAGGAAACCAACATATTCCCTCATTGAGTTGAATCACATAAGGGTTGTAAGCCAATTCTTTGTTGGGATCTCATTTCCTAATGAAAATAGGAAGATAGGTCCATCATACCCCCCATTTTTCCAATTCCATATTTGATTCACCTATTTTTCTATGTTTCATTTTGGTGAACTCGACGTGAATTGAACACACAACCTTCTAAACATTCCTCATACTATTTGTATTTTATTCATTAGTGCCTAGCATAATGAAGTTTTCTAGGCTCATGAAGCTCAAAGTCACAACCTTTTTCATGGCCACCAAACATAACACACCTTGCTTGCCAGTGGAGCTGTGTTTGTTCATGAATGTCTAACATAATGCTGCTTGCTAGCCTTATGAAGCTCGAAGTTCATATTGCATGGTGCCTTATCAAAGTTATCAAGAGCTATAACTCTGGTATGGTTAGTACATGGGATCCTGTAGACTTTGCATGACTTTCCCATCAACCATCTTTTTGGGGCTCACCTACTAGACAATGGATTTTCACTAGCCAACATGAACGCATGTTGTTTTCATAGTGGATAGTTAGTTTCCACTTTTAAACATCTTTAGACAAAAAGCTAAGGCTTGATCCACCCCTTTCTTTTATTTTTTTCTTTAAGTCTTTGACATTGTATGTTTGTGTATCTTGTCTTACTGCTTCATATCATACATCCTATGTATGTATCTTTGTGCTTATGTTGATTTACCATGGGATCTTAGATCCTGGGGGCTTGCATAACCTCCTTGATCCTTGTCATTCTATCCCATCAAAATTTGTGCACTTGGACCCCTCTTGACACATATTTGTCTACTTTAGTTTGAGTTTGATGCAAGGTCATCCTCTCACTAAAGTGGGGGCTAAATTTAGTGTAAAAAAATGTACTCCTTTACATTTTCACACTTTGTTTAGGTCCCCTCAAATAAATTGGACTTAATTATGCCTTAATAAGCCCTATTTTATATCTACAAGCCTAATAAATTACATTTTTCGGAGGGGAAACCCGACAACAATTAATGCCAACACATAATACATTACCTTGAGCAATGTGTGTTCCAAGAATAGGGACTTGGGACCCATTCACCCATGGGTGAATGGGTCCTCCCTAAGCCTTTGAACCCATTTTTAAAACATATTTTTGGTGGTATTTTATAATCCAAAATTTAAATTTTAATGTTGGCCTGTAATGTTTAATTTTCAAGAAATTAAGGACAGATACCTATAAATACAAGGCTATTTTATCAAATCAACTAGAGGTTTTCGATTAGATTTTTAAGAGATCAATCCTAAGAGAAAATATTATTGTCAAGAGCATTCAAGGGTAGATTTATCAGTCATCTACAATAGCTATCAAGATCTCAAGGATCATGTCAAAGTTATCAAGCATCGTGCATGTTTTTGGAGCTAACATTATGATGTAGGTTTCAAGCATTCAAGCATCTATTCAAGTCATCAAATCAACATCCAATTCAAGCTATTTCATGCAATTTTCAGTCATTCAAGGAACTCCATTCAAGTGTTTCAAATCAAGGGTTTGGTTAGTTGCAACATAGCAATTGTTCATTCATCATTCCTTTCATGTTTCATTGTTTCATTTCAAAATATGACCAAGGAAAACCCCCATCCACCAAAAATAAACAATTTTCCTCTTCTTGTGTAAGTGCAGGTTCATAGGTTGAAGAAAAGTTGAAGATCTCAAAAGAGTAAATTTGCAAAGTTGCATTTATTGTCACCTTTGATGTCAAGCCACAAAAAATTAGATCTCGAATTTATTTTCAGCTTTCCAACAGTGGGATTTGGGGGAATTAGGAGTGCAAACATAGGAGCAGAGGACCCAAAAAGTGATTTCAAAAATCCCTACAAGACCCATTCACCTATCAGCAAATGAGTCCCTAACAACCCTCCGAAACAAGCTTTTTATGACAAGTGCACAATGTTCAGACCTTCCTAGATCTGCCAAAACTTTGTTGTTTCTATCTATGTTATGTTTTAAATCGAAGATCCAAGTGTTAGCTTGCATAATTGTGGTGATTTACTATTTTTAGTTTTTCTCCCAAAAGTGTTGTTCAGGCTGATACCCCTGTCCTCAATCATAAGGAAACCAACAGATTCCCTCATTGAGTTGACTCACCTAAGGGTTGTAAGCCAATTCTTTGTGGGGATCTCATTTCCTAATGAAAATAGTGTAATGCCCAAAATTAAATTTTTTGTTTCATTAAGGCATTTTGTAAAAGTGGTTAAAGTCTTGTAAAAATTGTCGTCAAAAGTCAAAATTTCTAAAAATAGACTTGATTTAGGGTTTTTTTGGTTTATTGTCAAATGGATGTTGGAAAAAGTTTCTAAAAATAGAAATTTATATTTTTAGAAAATTTCTAAAAATAGAATCTTTGATTAGAGGGTCCTAATTGATTTTGATTGGTTGAAAATACTTCCCGATCAGGTTTGTTCGGTTAGAATCGTCAAAAGGTCAATATTTCTTTGGTGGGTCTATTCTACTTTTTCAGAAGGAAAACATCAGCTTCAAAGTCATTAATGGAAGAAGGTCAATTGCCAAGTGTCAGATTCAAAGTCTCAAATGTTGCACAGACATGACAAATGATGAACATGCACACAAAACGATGAACGAAGGAGGGAAATTAAAAAATGGTGAAATTTGACAAAAAAATTCTAACACTGGGATGTCTAGGCACCCTTGTTTAGGAAGGGTGTCTGACATTTCATGCCTTAGAATATTTTTCCGGTTTTGTTGCTCATTGCATGTAAAACGGTGAATGCAGTTCGCAAGGTGGTGAATAGAAAACAAAAAAAGTTGAAAATCATGAAAAATTAACTAACTCTAGCATGCTTGGGTGCCCCTATCCAAGAAGGGTGCCCAAGATCTCTTGCCTTAGTTTATTTTTATCATTTTTTAGAAAACATGCAATTTGACCCGTCGACCCAATTTAGTTCTAGTCAAATGCAGTTTTGGGTTTGGAAAAGCTAGAGATCATCTTAGATATGTTTAGGCTCTTCAATGAATCCATCTCTAGTTTAGAGGATTTGTCGAACAACAAAAAATGCAGATCAAACAAGGCATCTCACATAAAACAAAGAAAGTCAAAGAAAAAATGAAAATATCAGAAATTTGACTAAGTCTGGAAGACTTGGGCACCCTTGTTTAGGAGGGGCGCCTAGCTTTCAATGCTAGAATTTTTTTCACTTTTTTCAAAAAATGTTCAAACTCCTTCATCAACTCGATTTTGAATCTCAGAAAATAATTCACATGCAGTAACAAAGGTTGGCAAAGGGTATAATTCATCTAAGATATGATCAGGCTTACCAGATTGACTGATTTGTTGATATGTGGTGACTGATCATGCAAATAATGAAAACCTGATGGAAGAATACTTAGTTAATGTTGGCGGGCTGATTGTGCAAATACTTAGTTAAAAAAAGGTTGGTGTTCTAACTTCTTTTTCGCGTGATCGCATTGAAATAGAAATTTCGAACCTCATGTCGAGAGTTTCGAAGTTCTGATAACCTCTGAATCTCTGATCCCAAAGGAAATCAAGCAAAGGTTTAAAAGTTGGTGGAAGGAGTGCCAAGTTAGGAGATTGGGGGGTTAGGAAACTTCAAAACCCCCCGATTTGGTTAGAAAACTCTTGGAACCTGCGACAAGCCGATGGAGGTGGGGACCACTCGGGACAAGCTGATATGGAAAAGAGGTTGACTCGGTTGACTCATGGATGATGTCGAGGTGGGACCCAAATGGTGTGATGGTCAATAGCATTGGACAAGTGATGTGTCGACACATGGCACAAAGTTATTTGTTGATTCTACGTTGCTGTTGTGAATCAATGGTCATTGGACCGAACTGTATTTGTTGATAATGATGTAACTATATTACAGAATCTGGTTGCTCATTGGTTGGCCAATCAGTACTACGACATGGAGAGATTAGGCCGACCTGAAGAATGAGTGAGATAAAAAGGGATGTAAGTTGCAATGTATAAAATTCATAGGTGTTGCTTGAACGTGAGGGTAATTCGCGAGACTGTAATTGGGGTTTTGCACTAGATAATAAAATTATTTGGGTGGTTGAGTTTCTGTGTATGTAGCCCATATTGGGTGAACCACGTTAAATTTTTGTGTCAATCTATTCTGTGCTATTCTTCATTGTTATTTCTAGGTCCTTTAATCTGCATATAATTGTTAATATTTATTACTCTGGTCTGCTTGATTCCTAACAACTGGTATCAGAGTCGTGTGTATTTCGGTTGATTGGCAGGAAACCTCTAGTTTTGAGTGGGAGCAATGGAAAAGGAAAAGTCAAGGTTGAGAAGTTCAACTGCTAGAATTATCAATTATGGAAGATGTAGATGGAAGATTATTTATATCAAAAGGATCTGTGGTGGCCATTGCAAGGAAAAGCAAAGAAAGATACTATGATGTCTAATGAAGAATGGGATATTCTAGATAGAAAGGCACTTGGAACCATTCAGTTGTGCCTAGAACCATCTATGGCATTCAATATAACAGAGGCAAATATAATTGTGGATCTAATGGAAGCTTTGGTAAAAATTGTATGAAAAACCCTTAGCGTCAAATAAGGTATTTCTCATGAAGCATTTGTTTAATATAAAAATGATTGAAGGTGGATCAGTGATAGATCATTTAAAGGAGTTTAATACGATTACCAGTCAATTACTTCTGTAAAAGTAATTTTTGATGAAGAGGTGAGGGCTCTCTTGGTTTTATGTTCTTTTCCAGAAAGCTAGAATAGCTTGGTAATGGTTGTAAGTAATTCTGTCTCTTGTTCAAATACATTGAAATTTGATGATGTTGTTGGTGTTATCCTTAGCAAGGAAATGTGACAAAAAAGCATAGGTGAGACTTCAACATCGGGTAATGATTTGACTATAGAGAATAGGGGAAGAACAAAGGAGAGAGGAAAAAGCCCAAAAAATAGTGGGAAGTCACGAGGGAAGTCAAAAAAAGGTAGATCTAAATCCAAAGGTAAACTAGATTGCTAGCAATATGGAAAGCTAGGACACTTGAAGAAGGATTGTTGGTCTCAAAAAGGAAAACAAGGAGATGGACAACTTGATGACAATAAGGAAGCTAATGTTACAAGTAATAAATTGCAAGATGCTTTAATTCTATGTTTAGATAATGCTAATGATTCCTGGGTAATAGATTTAGGGGCTTCATTTCATGCCACCCCCCCATAGGAAATATCTTATAGATTATGTTCACAATGATTTTGGACAAGTATATTTGGGTGATGATGAACCTTGTTAGATTGTTGGAAAAAGGAAAGATAAAAATTAAGTTGCAAAATGGAAATGAATGGTTGCTACAAGAGGTAAGGCATGTTCCAAATTTGAGAATGAATTTGATTTCTGCAGGACAACTGGGTAGTGAAGGCTGCACAATTACATTTATAGACAAAGTCTGGAAGGTCACTAAAGGTGTATTAGTATTAGCTAAAAATAGATTTAGGGGCTTCATTTCATGCCACCCCCCATAGGAAATATCTTATAGATTATGTTCACGATGATTTTGGACAAGTATATTTGGGTGATGATGAACCTTGTTAGATTGTTGGAAAAAGGAAAGATAAAAATTAAGTTGCAAAATGGAAATGAATGGTTGCTACAAGAGGTAAGGCATGTTCCAAATTTGAGAATGAATTTGGTTTCTGCAGGACAATTGGGTAGTGAAGGCTGCACAATTACATTTACAGACAAAGTCTGGAAGGTCACTAAAGGTGCATTAGTATTAGCTAAAGGTGAAAAGGTAGGTGTATTGTATTTGTGTACTGGTAATACTTTTTCTACCTTATTTGCTAAAAAAATAGTTGTTACTGAGACAGTTGGAGAACTTGTTGCAGGGACAAAAACAAAATTGTGGCACCATATACTTGGGCACATGAGTGAGAAAGGGATGAAGATCCTTCACTCAAAAATTGCTACCAGGTCTAAAGTAAATTGACTTGGAGTTCTATGAAAGTTATGTTTATGGAAACTAGAGAAGAGTCTGATTTCTCAAAGTTTGAAAAGAGAAGAAGAGTGAGAAATTAGAGCTTGTCCATTTAGATGTATGGGGACCTGCTTCGGTATCTTCTCTTGGTGGCTCTTGCTATTATGTTACTTTTATTGATGATGCAACTAGGAAAACATGGGTGTATTTCTTAAAACAAAAATTAGAAGTATTTGAAACTTTTAAAAAGTGGAAAGCTTTGGTTGAAAATGAGACAGGAAAAAGGTTGAAGTGTCTCAGATCTGATAATGGAGGCAAATATTGCAGCAGAGAATTTGAAAACTACTATTCATACAATGGAATCCATAGGAAGAAAATGGTTCCTAGAACCCCACAAGAGAATGGTGTGTCTGAGAGGATGAATAGGACCATCATGGAACGTGAGATTGCATGTTGGACTACCCTTATAATTTTGGGTAGATGTTGTACATACTGTTGTTTATTTAATAAATAGGGAACCTTCAAATCCTTTGAATGGTGACATTCCAGAGGAGGAATGGATGGGTAAAAAGGTAAACTATTCATTTATGAAAACCTTTGGTTGTGAAGCTTTTGTCCATGTTGACATTGAAAATAGAACCAAGCTTGAGGCTAAGTCTAAAAATGTACCTTCATTGGATATCGAGTAGATGACTTTGGTTATCGGTTATGTTATTATGAAAATCATAAAATCATTAGGAGAAGAGATGTTATATTCAATGAGCAGGTCATGTATAAGATCAGCTACACGAAAAGAAGCATGAACATGCCAAAAAGGAATATGTGGTGTTGGATGAAATTCCAAAAAATAAAATGCCAGTGGTACTTGATGCTCAACAACAACAAGTTATCCCACAGACTCCTACAAGTGTTAGACATTCTACAAGGATAACTAGATCTCCAGAAAGATTTTCTCCATCATTATATTCTATATTATTAACTAATTTTGGTGAACCTGAAGGTTATGAAGAAGCAATACAGGTAGATTCCAAAAAACAATGGGAGCTAGGCATGAAAGAGGAAATGGATTCTTTGCTACAAAATTAGACTTGGGACTTAGTCCAATTACTTGCAGGTAAAAAAACATTTCCAAATAAATGGGTTTATAGGTTGAAGGAAGAAGATGGATGCAAGAAAAGATATAAGTCCAACCTCATGGTAAAAGGTTTTGTACAAAAAAAGGGTATAGATTTTGATGAAATATTTTCTACGGTTGTAAAGATGACTTCTATTAGAACTATTTTAAGTCTTGTGGCTGCAAAATACTTGCATCTTGAACAACTAGATATGAAAAAAAAAATTCTCCATGGGGATTTGGAAGAGGAAATATACATGTAGCAATACTTGCATCTTGAACAACTAGATGTGAAAAAAAAATTCTCCATGGGGATTTGGAAGAGGAAATATACATGCAGCAACCACAGGGATATGAGGTCAAGGGTAAGGAGGAATTTGTGTGCAGGTTAAAGAAGAGTTTGTATGGCTCGAAGCAAGCACCTCAGAAATGGTATTTGAAATTTGATAGTTTTATGACTGAACAAGGTTACAAAAGATGTCATTCTGATTATTGTGTTTATTTTAAGAAATTGGATAATGGCAGTTATATTATCCTGTTGCTTTATGTTGATGGCATGCTTGTTGTAGGGTCTAACATGAAAAAAAATAGAAAATTCATTTGCTATGAAGGATTTGGGTGTAGAAAAAAAAATCCTTGGTATGAGGATCACACGAGACAGGATAAACAAAAAATATTTTTGTCTCAAAGTGAGTATGTAGAGGTGTTGAAAAGGTTTAACATGCAGAATGCAAAAGCAACTAGTACACCTTTGCCTAGTTATTTTAAGTTGACTAAGGAGATGTGTCCAAAGACACAAGAGGAGGAAGAAAAAATGTCTAAGATACCATATGCATCAGCTGTTGGTAGGTTGATGTATGCAATGGTATGCACAATGCCAGATATTGCACATGCAGTGGGAGTTGTGAGTAGGTATATGAGCAATCCGGGAATGGAACATTGGAATGCAGTAAAATGGATTCTTCGATATTTGAGAGGTACTACTTCAAAGAAACTATGTTTTGGAGGAACAAATTCTACTTTAAAAGGATATGTTGACTCTGATATGGCGGGTGATATTGATAGTAGGAGGAGTACTACAGGGTATGTTTTTATTGTAGGGGGTACTACAGTCAGTTGGGTTTCAAGATTGCAAAATGTTGTTGCACTTTCAACCACTGAAGCTAAGTATGTTGCTGCTATAGAAGCCAACAAAGAGATGATTTGGTTACAACGTTTATGGAGGAACTGGGACAACACCAAGAAGATATTCCTTTGTACACTGACAGCCAAAGTTCCATTCATCTTGCTAAGAACTCAGCTCTGCATTCAAAAACTAAGCACATATAGCTCAAATATCACTTCATCCAGTCAGTTTTGGAGGATGGGAAGTTGAAGCTTGTGAAAATTCACTCAAGTGAAAATCCTGCAGATATGTTCACAAAGGCAGTTACATGGGAGAAACTGATATCCTCGTTAGTTTCCGTTGGCCTTCATGACTGATAATGGTGGATACAAGAAACTGGCCAGACTTGTATTCCAATGGAAGTTGCAAGTGTATTAGTGTCGTCTAGGATCAATCTCAAAGTGGGAGATTTTTTGGTGTGGAGCCTGATCATGTAAATATTGAAAACCCAATGGAAGAATACTTGGTTAATGTTGGCAGGCTGATTGTGCAAATACTTAGTTAAAAA
>VDFB02047230.1:292111952-292254788 GCA_007258455.2 Sequoia sempervirens
TACTTGCTACTGAACTACCCATTGGAAGCAATGAACCAGTTCACTTGGAATTACTCACATGATGTCCTTTCCTTCAACTTTTAGCCTTTTTGGAACTTGGACCGGCTATTGAATTGAAGAAATTGGGCCTACATCGAGTCTGTGTAGGATCAAGACCTTCATCTAAATTGCATCATTTATCTTTGAAATAATTCACTTACCATTTTTCGTGTAACCTCAACCTTAACTCGATTTACTTTTTGCAGAGGTCTAAAGCCCTACTGAACTTTGTGGAAAATCCACTTCCAACTGAAACATGTTCTTGAGCTTCATAATTTCTACCATATTCCCTTTGTTTATTACAAAAAAATTACCCACAATTGAATTTCACCTTGGAACTGGTTGAAAATATTAAACTAGTTCAGTAGAGAATCCCCACAAAAGTTGATAGCAAACCAAAAACCTGTAAAAGGTAAATAGCAGGCCAAAACCCCACATGAGCATAACTTAGCCAAATTTTATTCAAATTCCTTCAAATTTGAAATGGGATACCCATTTGGATGCTCTACAAGGTGGAAGACTCAAAATCCCCCACACCTAGCTAATTTTAGGATTTTTGAATTTGGATACTTAGGCCTAAAGAAAGGAAATGATATAATGACAAAATTGCAAACCCTAACCATGAAAAACCCATGTACATTTTTCTTTCTATCAATTATGAATGATGGGAAATGAAATAATGAAAACAAAAGGAAAATAGCAACCACTAGAGCAAAACATTAAAAAATGAGAACAACAAAATGGGGTGCCAACACCTCTAGATCTTCTTCAACCTATTGTATTGTAGAAAAATGTACTCCTTTATATTTTCACACTTTTCTTGGGTCCCCTCAAATAAATTTGACTTAATTATGCCTTAATAAGCCCTTTTTTACATCTAAAAGTCTAATAAATTACATTTTTCAAAGGGGAAACCTGACAAAAATTAATGCCAACACATAATACATTACCTTGAGTAATGTGTGTTCCAGGAATAGGGACCTGGGACCCATTCACCCATGGTGAATGGGTCCTCCCTAAGCCTTTGAACCCATTCTTAAAGCATGTTTTTAGCGGTACTTTTATAATCCCAAATTCAAATCTCAATGTCAGCTTGTAATGTTTAATTTTTGAGAAATTAAGGATATATGCCTATAAATACAAGGCTATTTTATCAAAAAAACTAGAGGTTTTCAATTAGATTTTTGAGAGATCAATCCTAAGAGAAAATATTATTATCAAGAGAATTCAAGGGCAGATTTATCAATCATCTACAACAACAATCAAGATCTCAAGCATCATGCCAAAGTTATCAAGCATCATGCATGTTTTTGGAGCTAACATTGTGATGTAGGTTTCAAGCATTCAAGCATCTATTAAAGTCATCAAATCAACATCCAATTCAAGCCATTTCATGCAAGTTTCAGTCATTCAAGGATCTCCATTCAAGGGTTTGGTGAGTTGCAAAATAGCAATTGTTCACTCATCATTCCTTTCATGTTTCATTGTTTCATTTCAAGGTTTAATTACCAAAATGGGGTTTGAACAAGGAAAACCCCCATCCACAAAAAACAAACAGTTTTTCCTCTCTTGTGTATGTGTAGGTTCATAGGTTGAAGAAAAGTTGAAGATCTCAAAAGAGCAATTTTGAAAAGTTGTATTTGTTGTCACCTTTGTTGTCAAGCCATAGAGAATTAGATCCCAAATTTATTTCCAGATTTTTGATAGTGGGATTTGGGGGAATTAGGAGTGCAGACATAGGAGTAGAGGACCCAAAATATGATTTCAAAAATCCCTACAAAGACCCATTTACCTATAGGCGAATAAGTCCCTCATAGCCCTCTGAAACAAGCTTTTTATGATAGGTGCACAATGTTTAGACCTTCCCAGATCTGCCAAAACTTTGTTGTTTCTGTCTGTGTTATGTTTTAAATTGAAGATTCAAGTGTTAGCTTGCATAATTGTGGTGATTTACTATTTTTAGTTTTTCTCCCAAAAGTGCTATTCAGGATGATACCCTCATCCTCAATCATAAGGAAACCAACAGATTCCCTCATTGAGTTGAATCACATAAGGGTTGTAAGGAAATTCTTTGTGGGGATCTCATTTCCTAATGAAAATAGGAAGATAGGTCCATCATACCCCCCATTTTTCCAATTCCATATTTGATTCACCTATTTTTCTATGTTTCATTTTGGTGAACTCAACGTGAATTGAACACACAACCTTCTAAATATTCGTCATACTATTTGTATTTTATTCATTAGTGCCTAGCATAATGAAGCTTTCTAGGCTCGTGAAGCTCAAAGTCACAACCTTTTTCATGGCCACCAAGCATAACACACCTTGCTTGCCAGTGGAGCCATGTTTTTTCATGAGTGTCTAACATAATGATACTTTCTAGCCTTATGAAGCTCGAAGTTCATATTGCGTGGTGCCTTATCAAATTTATCAAGAGCTATAACTCTAGTATGGTTAGTACATGGGAGCATGTAGACTTGGCATGACTTTCCCATCAACCATCTTTTTGGGGCTCACCTACTGGACAATGGATTTTCACCAGCCAGCGTGAATGCATGTTTTTTTCATAGTGGATAGTCGGTTTCCACTTTTAAACATTTTTAGACAAAAAGCTAAGGCTTGATCCACCCCTTTGTTTTATTTTTTTCTTTAAGTCTTTGATATTGTATGTTTGTGTATCTTGTCTTACTACTTCATATCATACATCTTCTGTCTATCCCTTTGTGCTTATGTTGGTTTACCATGGGATCTTTGATCTTGGGGGCTTGCACAACCTCCTTGATCCTTGTCATTCTATCCCATCAAAATTTGTGCACTTGGACCCCTCTTGACACATATTTGTCCACTTTAGTTTGAGTTTAATGCAAGGTCATCCTCTCACTAAAGTGGGGGATAAATTTAGTGTAAGAAAATGTACTCCTTTACATTTTCACACTTTGTTTAGGTCCCCTCAAATAAATTGGACTTAATTATGCCTTAATAAGCCCTATTTTACATCTACAAGCCTAATAAATTACATTTTTCGAAGGGGAAACCCGACAACAATGAATGCCAACACATAATACATTACCTTGAGCAATGTGTGTTCTAGGAATAGGGACTTGGGACCCATTCACCCATGGGTGAATGGGTCCTCCCTAAGCCTTTGAACCCATTTTTAAAACATATTTTTGGTGGTATTTTATAATCCAAAATTTAAATTTTAATGTTGGCCTATAATGTTTAATTTTCAGGAAATTAAGGATAGATACCTATAAATACAAGGCTATTTTATCAAATCAACTAGAGGTTTTCGATTAGATTTTTAAGAGATCAATCCTAAGAGAAAATATTATTGTCAAGAGCATTCAAGGGCAGATTTATCAGTTATCTACAATAGCAATCAAGATCTCAAGCATCATGTCAAAGTTATCAAGCATCATGCATGTTTTTGGAGCTAACATTATGATGTAGGTTTCAAGCATTCAAGCATCTATTCAAGTCATCAAATCAACATCCAATTCAAGCCATTTCATGCAATTTTTAGTCATTCAAGGAACTCCATTCAAGGGTTTCAAATCAAGGGTTTGGTGAGTTGCAACATAGCAATTGTTCGTTCATCATTCCTTTCATGTTTCATTGTTTCATTTCAAAATATGACCAAGGCAAACCCCCATCCACCAAAAATAAACAATTTTCCTCTTCTTGTGTAAGTGCAAGTTCATAGGTTGAAGAAAAGTTGAAGATCTCAAAAGAGTAATTTTGAAAAGTTGCATTTATTGTCACCTTTGTTGTCAAGCCACAAAAACTTAGATCTCAAATTTATTTTCGGCTTTCCAATAGTGGGATCTGGGGGAATTAGGAGTGCAGACATAGGAGCAGAGTACCCAAAAAGTGATTTCAAAAATCCCTACAAAGACCCATTCACCTATCAGCAAATGAGTCCCTAACAACCCTCCGAAACAAGCTTTTTATGACAGGTGCACAATGTTCAGACCTTCCCAAATCTGCCAAAACTTTGTTGTTTCTGTCTATGTTATGTTTTAAATTGAAGATCCAAGTGTTAGCTTGCATAATTGTGGTGATTTACTATTTTTAGTTTTTCTCCCAAAAGTGTTGTTCAGGCTGATACCCCTGTCCTCAATCATAAGGAAACCAACAGATTCCGTCATTGAGTTGACTCACCTAAGGGTTGTAAGCCAATTCTTTGTGGGGATCTCATTTCCTAATGAAAACAGTGTAATGCCCAAAATTAAATTTTTTGTTTCATTAGGGCATTTAGTAAAAGTGGTTAAAGTCTTGTAAAAATTGTCGTCAAAAGTCAAAATTTCTAAAAATAGATTTTTTTTTACTTTTAGAAATTTCTAAAAATAGACTTGATTTAGGGTTTTTTGGGTTTATTGTCAAATGGATGCTGGAAAAAGTTTCTAAAAATAGAAATTTATATTTTTAGAAAATTTCTAAAAATAAAATCTTTGATTAGAGGGTCCTAATTGATTTTGATTGGTTGAAAATACTTCTCGATCAGGTTGGTTCGATTAGAATCGTCAAAAGGTCAATATTTCTCTGGTGGGTCTATTCTACTTTTTCAGAAGGAAAAACGTCAGCTTCAAAGTCATTAATGGAGGAAGGTCAACTGCCAAGTGTTAGATTCAAAGTCTCAAATGCTGCACAGACATGACGAATGATGAACATGCACACATAATGATGAAAGGAGGGAAATTAAAGAATGGTGAAATTTGACAAAAAAATTCTAACACTGGGATGTCTAGGCACCCTTGTCCAGGAAGGGTTTCTGACATTTCATGCCTTAGAATATTTTTCCGGTTTTGTTGCTCATTGCATGTAAAACGGTGAATGCAGTTCGCAAGGTGGTGAATAGAAAACAAAAAAAGTTGAAAATCATGAAAAATTAACTAACTCTAGCATGCTTGGGTGCCCCTATCCAAGAAGGGTGCCCAAGATCTCTTGCCTTAGTTTATTTTTATCATTTTTTAGAAAACATGCAATTTGACCCGTCGACCCAATTTAGTTCTAGTCAAATGCAGTTTTGGGTTTGGAAAAGCTAGAGATCATCTTAGATATGTTTAGGCTCTTCAATGAATCCATCTCTAGTTTAGAGGATTTGTCGAACAACAAAAAATGCAGATCAAACAAGGCATCTCACATAAAACAAAGAAAGTCAAAGAAAAAATGAAAATATCAGAAATTTGACTAAGTCTGGAAGACTTGGGCACCCTTGTTTAGGAGGGGCGCCTAGCTTTCAATGCTAGAATTTTTTTCACTTTTTTCAAAAAATGTTCAAACTCCTTCATCAACTCGATTTTGAATCTCAGAAAATAATTCACATGCAGTAACAAAGGTTGGCAAAGGGTATAATTCATCTAAGATATGATCAGGCTTACCAGATTGACTGATTTGTTGATATGTGGTGACTGATCATGCAAATAATGAAAACCTGATGGAAGAATACTTAGTTAATGTTGGCGGGCTGATTGTGCAAATACTTAGTTAAAAAAAGGTTGGTGTTCTAACTTCTTTTTCGCGTGATCGCATTGAAATAGAAATTTCGAACCTCATGTCGAGAGTTTCGAAGTTCTGATAACCTCTGAATCTCTGATCCCAAAGGAAATCAAGCAAAGGTTTAAAAGTTGGTGGAAGGAGTGCCAAGTTAGGAGATTGGGGGGTTAGGAAACTTCAAAACCCCCCGATTTGGTTAGAAAACTCTTGGAACCTGCGACAAGCCGATGGAGGTGGGGACCACTCGGGACAAGCTGATATGGAAAAGAGGTTGACTCGGTTGACTCATGGATGATGTCGAGGTGGGACCCAAATGGTGTGATGGTCAATAGCATTGGACAAGTGATGTGTCGACACATGGCACAAAGTTATTTGTTGATTCTACGTTGCTGTTGTGAATCAATGGTCATTGGACCGAACTGTATTTGTTGATAATGATGTAACTATATTACAGAATCTGGTTGCTCATTGGTTGGCCAATCAGTACTACGACATGGAGAGATTAGGCCGACCTGAAGAATGAGTGAGATAAAAAGGGATGTAAGTTGCAATGTATAAAATTCATAGGTGTTGCTTGAACGTGAGGGTAATTCGCGAGACTGTAATTGGGGTTTTGCACTAGATAATAAAATTATTTGGGTGGTTGAGTTTCTGTGTATGTAGCCCATATTGGGTGAACCACGTTAAATTTTTGTGTCAATCTATTCTGTGCTATTCTTCATTGTTATTTCTAGGTCCTTTAATCTGCATATAATTGTTAATATTTATTACTCTGGTCTGCTTGATTCCTAACAACTGGTATCAGAGTCGTGTGTATTTCGGTTGATTGGCAGGAAACCTCTAGTTTTGAGTGGGAGCAATGGAAAAGGAAAAGTCAAGGTTGAGAAGTTCAACTGCTAGAATTATCAATTATGGAAGATGTAGATGGAAGATTATTTATATCAAAAGGATCTGTGGTGGCCATTGCAAGGAAAAGCAAAGAAAGATACTATGATGTCTAATGAAGAATGGGATATTCTAGATAGAAAGGCACTTGGAACCATTCAGTTGTGCCTAGAACCATCTATGGCATTCAATATAACAGAGGCAAATATAATTGTGGATCTAATGGAAGCTTTGGTAAAAATTGTATGAAAAACCCTTAGCGTCAAATAAGGTATTTCTCATGAAGCATTTGTTTAATATAAAAATGATTGAAGGTGGATCAGTGATAGATCATTTAAAGGAGTTTAATACGATTACCAGTCAATTACTTCTGTAAAAGTAATTTTTGATGAAGAGGTGAGGGCTCTCTTGGTTTTATGTTCTTTTCCAGAAAGCTAGAATAGCTTGGTAATGGTTGTAAGTAATTCTGTCTCTTGTTCAAATACATTGAAATTTGATGATGTTGTTGGTGTTATCCTTAGCAAGGAAATGTGACAAAAAAGCATAGGTGAGACTTCAACATCGGGTAATGATTTGACTATAGAGAATAGGGGAAGAACAAAGGAGAGAGGAAAAAGCCCAAAAAATAGTGGGAAGTCACGAGGGAAGTCAAAAAAAGGTAGATCTAAATCCAAAGGTAAACTAGATTGCTAGCAATATGGAAAGCTAGGACACTTGAAGAAGGATTGTTGGTCTCAAAAAGGAAAACAAGGAGATGGACAACTTGATGACAATAAGGAAGCTAATGTTACAAGTAATAAATTGCAAGATGCTTTAATTCTATGTTTAGATAATGCTAATGATTCCTGGGTAATAGATTTAGGGGCTTCATTTCATGCCACCCCCCCATAGGAAATATCTTATAGATTATGTTCACAATGATTTTGGACAAGTATATTTGGGTGATGATGAACCTTGTTAGATTGTTGGAAAAAGGAAAGATAAAAATTAAGTTGCAAAATGGAAATGAATGGTTGCTACAAGAGGTAAGGCATGTTCCAAATTTGAGAATGAATTTGATTTCTGCAGGACAACTGGGTAGTGAAGGCTGCACAATTACATTTATAGACAAAGTCTGGAAGGTCACTAAAGGTGTATTAGTATTAGCTAAAAATAGATTTAGGGGCTTCATTTCATGCCACCCCCCATAGGAAATATCTTATAGATTATGTTCACGATGATTTTGGACAAGTATATTTGGGTGATGATGAACCTTGTTAGATTGTTGGAAAAAGGAAAGATAAAAATTAAGTTGCAAAATGGAAATGAATGGTTGCTACAAGAGGTAAGGCATGTTCCAAATTTGAGAATGAATTTGGTTTCTGCAGGACAATTGGGTAGTGAAGGCTGCACAATTACATTTACAGACAAAGTCTGGAAGGTCACTAAAGGTGCATTAGTATTAGCTAAAGGTGAAAAGGTAGGTGTATTGTATTTGTGTACTGGTAATACTTTTTCTACCTTATTTGCTAAAAAAATAGTTGTTACTGAGACAGTTGGAGAACTTGTTGCAGGGACAAAAACAAAATTGTGGCACCATATACTTGGGCACATGAGTGAGAAAGGGATGAAGATCCTTCACTCAAAAATTGCTACCAGGTCTAAAGTAAATTGACTTGGAGTTCTATGAAAGTTATGTTTATGGAAACTAGAGAAGAGTCTGATTTCTCAAAGTTTGAAAAGAGAAGAAGAGTGAGAAATTAGAGCTTGTCCATTTAGATGTATGGGGACCTGCTTCGGTATCTTCTCTTGGTGGCTCTTGCTATTATGTTACTTTTATTGATGATGCAACTAGGAAAACATGGGTGTATTTCTTAAAACAAAAATTAGAAGTATTTGAAACTTTTAAAAAGTGGAAAGCTTTGGTTGAAAATGAGACAGGAAAAAGGTTGAAGTGTCTCAGATCTGATAATGGAGGCAAATATTGCAGCAGAGAATTTGAAAACTACTATTCATACAATGGAATCCATAGGAAGAAAATGGTTCCTAGAACCCCACAAGAGAATGGTGTGTCTGAGAGGATGAATAGGACCATCATGGAACGTGAGATTGCATGTTGGACTACCCTTATAATTTTGGGTAGATGTTGTACATACTGTTGTTTATTTAATAAATAGGGAACCTTCAAATCCTTTGAATGGTGACATTCCAGAGGAGGAATGGATGGGTAAAAAGGTAAACTATTCATTTATGAAAACCTTTGGTTGTGAAGCTTTTGTCCATGTTGACATTGAAAATAGAACCAAGCTTGAGGCTAAGTCTAAAAATGTACCTTCATTGGATATCGAGTAGATGACTTTGGTTATCGGTTATGTTATTATGAAAATCATAAAATCATTAGGAGAAGAGATGTTATATTCAATGAGCAGGTCATGTATAAGATCAGCTACACGAAAAGAAGCATGAACATGCCAAAAAGGAATATGTGGTGTTGGATGAAATTCCAAAAAATAAAATGCCAGTGGTACTTGATGCTCAACAACAACAAGTTATCCCACAGACTCCTACAAGTGTTAGACATTCTACAAGGATAACTAGATCTCCAGAAAGATTTTCTCCATCATTATATTCTATATTATTAACTAATTTTGGTGAACCTGAAGGTTATGAAGAAGCAATACAGGTAGATTCCAAAAAACAATGGGAGCTAGGCATGAAAGAGGAAATGGATTCTTTGCTACAAAATTAGACTTGGGACTTAGTCCAATTACTTGCAGGTAAAAAAACATTTCCAAATAAATGGGTTTATAGGTTGAAGGAAGAAGATGGATGCAAGAAAAGATATAAGTCCAACCTCATGGTAAAAGGTTTTGTACAAAAAAAGGGTATAGATTTTGATGAAATATTTTCTACGGTTGTAAAGATGACTTCTATTAGAACTATTTTAAGTCTTGTGGCTGCAAAATACTTGCATCTTGAACAACTAGATATGAAAAAAAAAATTCTCCATGGGGATTTGGAAGAGGAAATATACATGTAGCAATACTTGCATCTTGAACAACTAGATGTGAAAAAAAAATTCTCCATGGGGATTTGGAAGAGGAAATATACATGCAGCAACCACAGGGATATGAGGTCAAGGGTAAGGAGGAATTTGTGTGCAGGTTAAAGAAGAGTTTGTATGGCTCGAAGCAAGCACCTCAGAAATGGTATTTGAAATTTGATAGTTTTATGACTGAACAAGGTTACAAAAGATGTCATTCTGATTATTGTGTTTATTTTAAGAAATTGGATAATGGCAGTTATATTATCCTGTTGCTTTATGTTGATGGCATGCTTGTTGTAGGGTCTAACATGAAAAAAAATAGAAAATTCATTTGCTATGAAGGATTTGGGTGTAGAAAAAAAAATCCTTGGTATGAGGATCACACGAGACAGGATAAACAAAAAATATTTTTGTCTCAAAGTGAGTATGTAGAGGTGTTGAAAAGGTTTAACATGCAGAATGCAAAAGCAACTAGTACACCTTTGCCTAGTTATTTTAAGTTGACTAAGGAGATGTGTCCAAAGACACAAGAGGAGGAAGAAAAAATGTCTAAGATACCATATGCATCAGCTGTTGGTAGGTTGATGTATGCAATGGTATGCACAATGCCAGATATTGCACATGCAGTGGGAGTTGTGAGTAGGTATATGAGCAATCCGGGAATGGAACATTGGAATGCAGTAAAATGGATTCTTCGATATTTGAGAGGTACTACTTCAAAGAAACTATGTTTTGGAGGAACAAATTCTACTTTAAAAGGATATGTTGACTCTGATATGGCGGGTGATATTGATAGTAGGAGGAGTACTACAGGGTATGTTTTTATTGTAGGGGGTACTACAGTCAGTTGGGTTTCAAGATTGCAAAATGTTGTTGCACTTTCAACCACTGAAGCTAAGTATGTTGCTGCTATAGAAGCCAACAAAGAGATGATTTGGTTACAACGTTTATGGAGGAACTGGGACAACACCAAGAAGATATTCCTTTGTACACTGACAGCCAAAGTTCCATTCATCTTGCTAAGAACTCAGCTCTGCATTCAAAAACTAAGCACATATAGCTCAAATATCACTTCATCCAGTCAGTTTTGGAGGATGGGAAGTTGAAGCTTGTGAAAATTCACTCAAGTGAAAATCCTGCAGATATGTTCACAAAGGCAGTTACATGGGAGAAACTGATATCCTCGTTAGTTTCCGTTGGCCTTCATGACTGATAATGGTGGATACAAGAAACTGGCCAGACTTGTATTCCAATGGAAGTTGCAAGTGTATTAGTGTCGTCTAGGATCAATCTCAAAGTGGGAGATTTTTTGGTGTGGAGCCTGATCATGTAAATATTGAAAACCCAATGGAAGAATACTTGGTTAATGTTGGCAGGCTGATTGTGCAAATACTTAGTTAAAAAAGGTTGGTGTTCTGACTTCTTTGTCATGCGATCATGTCGAAGTAGAAATTTTGAACCTCATGTTGGGAGTTTCAAAGTTCTGAAAACCTTTGACTCGCCGATCCCAAATGCAATCAAGTGAAGGTTTAAAAGCTGGTGGAAGGAGTGCTAAGTCAGGAGATCAGGGGGTTAGGAAACTTCAGAACCCTGCGACTTGGTTAGAAAACTCTGGGAACCTGCAACAAGCCGATGGAGGTAGGGACCACTAAGGACAAGTTGATATGACGATGAGGTTGACTCGATTGACTCATGGATGATGTCGAAGTGGGACCCGAATGGTGCGATGGTCAATAGCGTTGGACAAGTGATGTGTCGACACGTGGCACAAATTTATTTGTTGATTCTACATCGTTGTTCTGAATCAACGGTCATTGGAAAAAACTATATTTGTTGATAACGATGTAACTATATTACAAAATCCAGTTGCTCATTGGTTGGCCGATCGGTACTACGACATGGAGAGATTAGGCCGACTTGAAGAATGAGTGAGATAAAAAGGGATGTAAGTTGTGATGTATAAAATTTGCAGGTGTTGCTCGAATGCAAGGGTAATTCACGAGACTATAATTGGGGTTTTGCATTGGATAATAAAATTATTTGGGTAGCTGAGTTTCTATAGATGTAGCCCATATTGGGTGAACCACACTAAATTTTTGTGTCAATATATTATGTGTTATTCTTCATTTTTATTTCTAGGTTCTTTAATTTGCATATAATTGTTAATATTTATTGCTTCGGTCTGCCTGCTTCCTAACGAGATTTTCAAACTCTATTATTCATCGACTGCTTGAAAATGAAGGTCAAATAGGGGTCACTGGCTTCACACGAAATAGAGCAAGTAAAAATTTGAAAAAAACATAAAAATTGGCTAAGTTTGGAGAACTTGGGCGTCCCTATCCAAGAAGGGTGCCCAAGGTTTCATGCCTTAGAATTTTTCTTGATTCTAGCATGCCTCGTTCCAATGCAATCTCTGTCAACAATTTCAAGCGCGCACAATCATGATCAGATGGCGTCAGATGCTGGTATGAGGATGGGGATCACTTCAATAGTGGTCAAAAATGAACTTTCAATGGTCAAATAGGTTTTATTAGTTGGAAGTGCCAATTTTTTGGATCATCAAAGTTAGAGGCAGGCCTCGCCGAAAGCAAAAACAACCAAATGATTGAAAATAACAAAAAATTGTCTAACACTAGAGGAGGTAGGTGCCCCTGTCCAGTCAACACTCCCAAGAGTTCATGCCTTAGCCATTTTTTAGTCTCCGTTTTTCATTTATGAAAATCGTGCCTTTATGCATACATGCTTTTTGTAGCTATAAAAGAGGAATTCACCGTTTGATGCAAACAAAGTCATGTTTTGATGCAAAAAAAGTCAAATATTTTTGCTTGCATAATTTCTATTAGACTCCAAAATAATAGGGTTTTGCATGAAAGCACTTTTTATCTCCAAACCCTATTTAAGAAACCTTTTAGCTTTCATTTTTCATAATTTATAGGCTGGCTTTCAAAGGAAGAAAGATAAAATTTTCTTCTCATTGAAATATTTGGAGGCTCAAACAAAGTGATTTTTCAATGTTCTTTGTGGGTTCGAGATTGGAAAGCACAGAAGCATGCTTTTTCATAGTCTAATTTTCTAGGGAATCACATTTCAGAAATAGGTGGTTAGAATTTTCAAGTTTCATTGATTTGGGTCTACTTGTTTTTCACTCCTCATGAAGATTAGGAAATTTTAAAAATTTGCATGTTGGCCCCTATGTTTTAGGAGATCATGCATGTTTGGGAAATCCTCAACTTTTTCAAAATTTGACAATCTGGGTCCTTTCAGAACGAGATTGTCTACAAAACCTAGACCTTAGTTTTTTTTTTCAAAAAATTGCCTTTTTTTAGAGAAAATCAGCAACCTATTTTTAGCCATTTGTGCAAAACCCTTTTGAACATAGGCGTGTTTACTATCAAAATTCAAGATTTTTGACATATAGTACTCTTCAATAGAAATCATAACCAAATTAGTGCTGCTTTACGATTTCCAAGAACATTCGAAACCAACTTGCATCATGTGTTTCCAATGCTTGATTTGCGTGCTTTGGAAGACACAAGAAACATTGTAGTTAGGAATCTTGGTCAATCTGGGTTGTAGTAGCTTCAATACCCATCTTAGTGTAGAGCCTTGAATTTATAATTGCTTGTATTAAGCATTACAATCCAACAACTTGAGAAATCAAATCAGCAGATGGGTGTACTATTTGCAGCTTCAGGCTAGACGATGTTGAGAAATGTTTCTCAATACCACCATGGACAAAAAATTTCATAATTTCAATTTAAGAATGTGAGAAGGTGTGGTATGAGAAAAAGGATAAATACCGAAAAAGAGTTGCACAAAAGTGGCTGAAAGAGAAGCAACATACTTTTCCAAGGAATGTTGGGCGTGGTGAATTTAAGGAAGAAATTGCAACCATGATCACTTTGCTCAACTGAGTCACAGGTTAGGTAGAGGCAAAAAAATTTCAGCCTTGGATGTTTTACATCATTTCCCAGATCATTGATAGAAACATAATATTATGTCTGGATAACTTTTATCAGTGACAGTCTCCACTGTCAAATGACAAAGTTCTTCAAGGGTTGTTAGTTCCACATGGTCTCTTACCTCGTATATCTAATGGCTTTTCAAGGCAAGTTCAAAGGTTTAAATATCATTGGAACTTTGGGTACTCAACATGTGTATGATCATTACCCGCAGTTAGAGTGTTGAGAATCTCATCGACATTATAGGCAGGTGAATGATGTATTCTTGATGCATACGGTGTGAGACTTAGATAATGAGTTGCATGTACAAATTTCAATCGATGCTAGATTAGCAATGGCGGAGTGGGCTGATTGGTTTATCCATTTTCCCACATTTTCCTACATCAGGGTATATGGCTTCGCAGGTGATCCAGTCATGCTACCTAGATATCTAACTGATGAGGTGGTGTTTATGGAATTTCTAAGGAAAGTATACAAATTTTGCACCTTTTTGCGTAACAAGTGAAAGATTGCATTCAATTTCCCAGTTGGAATGAACATTTGTAGATGTAGATCATCAGTCAATGCTAAATTGATGAGTGATGAAATATCAAAGTTTGGTCTCAAGTTTATCAACAAGAGATGTCCATATGATCCTCACAGTGTCTTTGCATCGTGTTTTGGTCACAATAATGCACATGTGCCTATAGTTGAAGTCTTTTGGGTTAATTGTACGGATGAGTTTGAAGTGCGCAAGTCTGGTTATAGAAAATTTACTCTATTGCAGATGGCTAATTTATTATCAAAAGATGTGGAAGGTCTTTCAAATGATGATGGGGAGTCTTCCTTCCCATGTATGCCCGAGGTCAGATCAATTAGCGACCACTTCCACAAATTAATTGGTCTAAAAAAGAGAGCACTTCAACTGAGGAAAGAACAAGCTGAGTTATCAAGAACAATAGATTATTCCTAAATAGTAAAAGGACACAAAAGATAGCTATTCCAGTTGCAAAGCCGCTAATAGTTCAGTCATCTCTACCTTCTAGAATAAAAACCAGAGTGAAAGCTATGAGCGTTCCTCTATAAGGTACAAAAATTGGTAGAATGTTAAGGAATTTAAAGGAAAATATGAAGTATCCCATTGGGATTCAACAAGAACATCAAACACATCTATCTAAAGATCCAATTGAACCAACACCACAAGTTGAAGTGCTGCCTTCATCTCCTGCTTCTCCGAGGCTTTCTACCATTCATATAGATTCAGAAGCGGATTCACCAGTTCACAACATCTCAACATCGATTCATTCATCAGGGGTTGATGGAACTAGAATTGATCCTCCTAGAGAAGTTAGTAAAGAATCTTCATCTTGGCTTGAGAACATGCTAGGTGGGAAGAGGAGGAAGGGTTCTTATCAATTGAACTTTGCAGAACTTGATAGCGTCGACCAAGACACACTAGGAAAGAAACTTAACAAACAAGTTCACATGAAGAAGAATTTTGATGATGAGATTATCATTGAGATTGCTGCACCTCTAAAGGACAAGAACGTTGATGAGGTTGAGATTGACGACTTTAGGGTTGTCAAGGCTAATCTCGGTAGAAGCACTCGACATACTAATTTGAATTTCTTTAAGAGTGTGGTAGATAATCTAAAGGAATGAGTGCTCAAGGATGGAGAGGATAAGCCAACCCTCAAGGCTGAGATTCAACAACTATGGTAATATATTTCTAATCTCCTTCATGGCACTTCATAGGATACTTTTTTGCTTCCATAGATTCTGGAGTCACCAACAAATAAACGCCAGCTAAGTCAGTTGGTCATATATGGGAAGAATATGTGAGATTGGATAGAGGAATTCATCATCAGGGGTAGATTTTTACTTACATAGATATACCAATTGAGGTATAACACCCGCAATCTTCACTCAGGAATCCAAGAGTTTGAGTAGCATATGGAAAAAGTGAAACCAATGCATGAAATCATCATTTCTAGCTTGAGGATGGCTTATTGTTATAGAAGAACATAAGAAGAGGAATTTTTCTTGGAGAGAACAACACCTCTTCAAAGTAAAAACCTATGAGAGCATATTTGTAGAGTTGGTTGAATGTAGACAGAAGGTTGTTAATACTCTCAAGTTCATAAGCACATTTGTTTCATAGATCCCTTGCCAATATCTTCATGATGATAGCATTTACTATGATCTCGGTGAAGTACAAAAAAAGTTTTAGAATCTCATCCGCAATAGTTTTGGTAGTGATCCTATAGCCGAAATATGAATCATGTTGTCACAATTTCAACAAAATTTGATAAAGCAATGGAAGAGATGAAAGAATGTCTAATTTTGATTGCAGATGGTGAGGAGATGTTGGAAAAAAAAACATTGTTTTGGATAGTATCAGTGCTCTTGACAAAGAGGCAATTACCAACTTTTTGGCAAACATAGTTTCTCAAGTTATCACTAAATGAGTCACCATTTTGGGGCAGTAAATATTTCCAAGAATAGGACTCAAGAAAAGCAATAGTTAATTTGAGTTAAACTTGTTGTTCTCATTCATGCATATCTATTCTTTGGAAATATCAAATGTAAAGTTGGATATTTTCTTGCTTTAAGATCAGTTAACTGATGTTAGCAAGTGGTTAGTTGTTAGTTATCTTTTGTTTAGTCTTAGAAATAAATATTTCATGTGTTGGCTCTTTTAAATACCAACCAGATCTTTAAGGCAGCCTATGGATTTTCCAATTCCAATAGTAAGCAACCTTAAAGAGGGTGGGACAACAAATGAGAGAAAGAAATTTTGCTTTCCTCCTGCACTTTGGGCTCTGCAAAACCCGGGAGGGTGATCCCACAATGTATTTATAACAATCTTTCACAATATTTCCACATACATTGCATATTAAGTAGATATATTCTCATTTATTGTTGAATAGATGAAATCCTTCAAGAAATTGGCATTTCCTTGAGAGAATTTAAACATCTACAACTGAGAATATCAAATAGTACCAAACTGTAGCAAATGTAGGTCAATTGGAACTGTATTTATAAAAGATTGTTCTCAAATCAAATACCAGAAGCATAGGAAATACATTCAACACTTTAAGATCAATGCTATATCTCAGGGCTCATAGTCAAAACAAAGCAAACTAGACTACAAGGCAATTTTAATTCTAAGCAAACATGATTTTCATGAATTGCATTACAATTCATACATCATTACCTAGATTCTATCACTTCTTATAAATCCACTAAAAACCTATATGAATGCATACCTTAATCAAAGCATTTAACTGATTCCTTAAACCAGAGCTATAACTAAAGCATATTTCATTGTAAACAACAATGAAAATTAATGAAAAAAACCTTTGATCAACTCTCATTAATCATTCATATGGGATATTACAGTTGGAGAGACAATAGACTAAAGATTTGCATATTTAATTTAGACATGCCTAGAAGCCACATAATTGACAAAATTTACTAATCTGACTCAAAGCCTAAGCTATAGACTCAAAATGCATATTTTCTATGTTCTCATTCTGCAATTCCAGATCCAAAATTTGACAAAAGACCCCTGCCAAATAGCCCTGAATTCCTTTTTATATCAAGGAGCAAACAAGCTTCAGGCTATTGGAAAATTACATTTCATTTACCCTCATTTGCAACAAAAAATTTCCCATTAAGTTGATCTGCCTTTTCCCAAGAAAACAAACCTCCATATGTAAAAATTAGTTACCTTGCTGCACATTTCACCTCACCTGTAAAAGTCTTTTATTCTCCAACTCTCCACTTTACCCATTTTACCCTACAGTGTGAAAATAGCTCCTCTCGTGAAAACTTCATTCTGCCCTTATTTTTGTGTGCACTGAAAAATTATTTTACTCTTTCAGTGAAAGCTCTATTTATTTTGCCTTTGTCTACTGTACTTTATATTTTCATTTTCCTCCATCAGTGCCCATAATGTTTTAAATATTTTACTTAAAACATTTGCCGATAGGTCCATTTATTTCACTTTACCAAAAGTGAAAGCCCTTGAAAAATTACATCCAACAAAATAAGACTTTACCTGTGCTTTTTAAAATGATAAAGATTTTAAAATAACATACTATAGGGTAAAATTTATTTACCCGAGCCTTCTCTCATCTTTTATTTAATATTTAAAATCTCACCGTTTAATTCCCGTACCTACTTACAACTTTATTGATTTTATTACAAAGGCTTAATTGGGCAACATTATAATATTAAATGTTTTTCCTCAAAGTTTATCGGGCCCACCAAACTTTTATCCTGAGCCATCGCTCATCTCCTGTGCATCACTTGTTGAATGAGAAAATGGGAGATCAAACTGGCGAGAGTGATGAATGGTCCAAATTTGGCTGCACCTCCATATTTTGTCACCATTGATTTCATTTTCTCTGCCATCTCGTGAAAATATTTCACTCAAGACTTTTACTTTGGAGAGAAATTTTAAAAAAATTCATCCACACCATTCCCCGTGCCTATCATTTCAAAAGCCCACAAAACACTTTTCCTTCAACCATCCTTTACCCGACATCGCCCATCGCCTGTTGGAGATGAAAATGCAAAAGGAAATTGGCGATAGTGTAAGGGTCGGCGATGGAAAACAAGTCCATCGCTCATTGCTGGTTGTTGATTAAAAAGGAGAGGCCATCCTGCTAGAGGCAATGTAAACCAAGGAAGACATTAAATAAACATTCATATCAGAATTTATTGCTGGAAATGTTAAATCACTGATTTTAACAGGGAAATACAAAGCTTTTAGGCGACCATGAGAGCCATGAAAGCTACCTCTCGACCAATCAGAGCTAAGAATTAAACTTGTTTGTCCTCCAAAACATTATAAATACGTCTTTTATATTTACACAATATTTAAAATATTTAAAATATTCAAAATATTTTAAATATTAGCATTTGAAACTTTAGAAAAATTGTGACTTCTAATTACGCCTGTGGGCCAATTGGAGAAATTTATTGTGCACAAACCAGGACACCTAGAGCTGTGAATTTTTGTGTGTGAATCAATTATTTTGAAAAAACCCATTTCCTCCAATTTTGTCCAGCCATTAAAATTTAGGTACCTCCTTTGTAAACTGGCCCTGGGACGTGTTTAACACACCCAAAATGCATTAAAATAATGCATCAAATGAACTCTGTTCTTGATGAAAATGGAGCTGTAGAGGTTTTAGACCAAAATAAGAAATGGGTTGTCATTAGAATTGCAAAATTTGATACTTTCCAGAACACCATTTTTTGCCATGTTGTGATGAGAAAGCAATTAAATAACCCATCAAAACTTATCCTGGAGGCACGAAATTGAACAGGCATGTAGAAATTTGACCCAAGAATGCATCACAATAAACAACTCAAAAAAAGGGATCTCGAGGTGAAAGATATTAATCGACAAAGTTGCTCACTCAGGCATTTTTGCAACTTTTCCATGTTTAGAACCAATCAGGGCTCGCAAAGTCACCACTTTGAAAAAATATCAAAAAATCTTTTAGGGGGCTGCCATTGGAGACATAAGCTCATTTAGGTCCATTGAACATGTGTGCAAGAGGACTTTCCTTCATTCCATATTTACCACCAGATATTAAGGGTCAAAGTTGACCACTTTGAAACACTCTGAAAATGTAGATGTAAAAATAGAGCAAACTGCATTTGCTTTTGGCCTGGTAAAAATATCAAATATGATCATGAGGCTCTGAAATCAGATAGGGGAGTACATGAATGTATGGATAATGGAGAGAAACAACCCGTTCATCATGACAATCATTTGGCTCCGAATTATGACCCTCCAAAGTAGGTCATTTGGGCAGATTTTTCATGTGCACTTTTGAGAGTGCAAAGACAAAATTCTTAATATGAGCACTTCAAATTTGCAAAATTTGGAAGTTCCAACATCATGTTGGCAAGTCTAGTTGTTAAAAACAAGGAGATTTTATGGTTCTACTAGACTATTAGAGTGAGGAATTTCTAAGATCATGATGAGCATAGGCAAGGTAATAGAAATTGACCCTTCAATGTTGAAAAATTAAAACTATGTATGCAAGAATTTGGATCATGAGATATATGAAGTTGCCACTACTAAAATCTATTTTCATAAAATTGGAAGATGGCTCATTTATGTGAGATTGATTATAAATATGTGACCTTTAGAAAGTTAAGTCCTCCTTGAAGCTAAGGAATAAATTTGTGAAAGGTAGACACCATGATTGTTTTTTATTAGAGAATCCTTTGCCTCTTGATTGACACTCTTTCAAGAAACACTATTAGATAGAGGCAACCTCAAAATATGCAAGGGGTAATGAAAGATCTAAAGAGGAGAGAAAAAAGGAGTTGAAAACAACTCAAGAGAGTGCAAAACTAGGAAAGTATTTGTCATTAGAGGAAGGATAAAATAAATCTTTCTATGAGCAAGAAGTATTTAAAAATTATCTCAATAGGTTGTTCCGCTTCCCCTAAATGAAAATAAGAGCAAAGGAAGAAAATAAAAGTAGAAAATTTATGAGAAGAAATTCAAGAAGAAATTAGAGTAGGGATTCAAGCCACTATAGAGGAGTTTATCACAATTCAAAAGAGGACTTTTAGAGGATAAGAGTTTCTTCTCTAGAGAGATGAAAATTTATCATGGAATGTTAGGGGAATGAATGTGCCTAATTTTTTTTGCATGTCTACAAAACCATTGATAAATAAGAAACCATATATTATTATGCTATAAGAGATAAAATGTTTGAAGGAATTATTTGCAGATATGGCATATAAATTATGGAAAAATGGTCAAGTGCAACAATGGTAGAAAAAGGTGCTTCTAGGGTTTTGGGTTTTCTTTGGAATCCAAACACAATAGACTTAAATTTTCTAGAACATGGTGATGTTGGATTCTATGCTTCTTTCATGATTTCCAAGAAAATATAGTTCAATATATTTTTAATGTATATGGATTGTATTCTTTAATAAGGAAAATAGGATATGATAGTAGCTTAAATAAAAAATGCACCCTTGAGTATTGTTTCATATATTATTGGAGGAGTTTTTAATGTTATCCTCTAAATTGAAGACTCAAGATACTAAGATTTAATCTATATCATATCATGATTTAATTGCCTCTGTACAAGAATGTAGTCCACTTGATCTTCTTCCAAAACAAGGCTTTTACACTTGGGTAATAGGTAGAGAGGATTTTACTAAATTAAAAAAAGGATAAATAGGTTCTTAATATCTTTGAAATGGATTATGACGGGATGGTAGTCTCTCAATAGTGTTTTTTGTAGCATGATTGAATTATATTCCCATGTGGCTAGAAGTGGAATAAGAAAATAATGGTTCCAAGTGATGTTCAAGTTCAAATTCATGTGGATGGAACATTAAAATTTTTTGTTCCTTAATGAATAAGTGTTGGAAGGAGAGTGGGGAGGATAACACCTTAACAATGTTGGTGTGAATAGGGATATTACCTTAATAGTTCACCTCCTAGGCCCTTTCACACTTGTTAGTTAATTTTACTTAGGGTTCATTTACAATCCTTATCTTTTTGTCTCATGTCATCTGATTGTGACAAATTTCATAATCATGTGTTCATTTATCCTCTCACCTTACCTATATAAGCAAGGCCTAATGTGTATATTATGTAGTACCATTGATCCATTTGATCATTGTACCATTATTGCATCCATAATCAAGCAATCTATTCTCTTATAGAAGGCTATCTTTGGTTTTGTATATAATCCTAGGAGCTTGAGTCCTTGAGTGACTCTTACATAGTATTAGAGCTTCAAATTTGTAAAACCCTTCTCATATCCAAGGGTGATTCATGTAGGAGATCTTACTAGGTACATTTTTAGGAAAAGAACCTCACCATTGAATTTAGAAGGCCCAAAATCCCCTACTTTCATATATGAACTCTATTAGAGTCAAAAAAATTAGCCATTTTGAGGGGTTTGAAGGATGTGCAAAAAAAAATTGCTTGTACAACTGTATGAAATCTGTACAGTATAAATCTATGCATTAGTGTACCATTTGTATTGGTTGTTATCAAATTTGTGTAGTTGATAGTTTTGTCGAATAAAATATTCTATGACATATTCTTCATTTGCATAATCTATGTTATTGAATGTCATATGTAGGTATGATTATCAAAAAGTTTTAATAAATACTTTTATTTTTTTGTGATGGGTTAGTGCAAGGGTTATAAGTGCATAGTTTTGCAAAGTTTCTAGTTGTTGATTTGCCTAGTTGTCAAGGAATTATGCCTAGCGGGCAGTGTAGATCCCACCACCTTGCCTCACAACCTTAAATATGTAGCTCACAAAGCATCTCCATTATTTTTTTCTACCTTGGATTGAAACATTGCCCAAGAAGCCAAGAATTTTCCTCCATGCCACCCAAATCCACCACCTAGATCTATTTCCTAGGTTGGCGGTGCCACCATGCCCAATCACCAAGGGGCCAACTTGGCTTGTTTTAAGAGCCATAAATTTTCACCCAAGGATAAGATATTTTACTTTTATAGTTGTTGGAAAGTTGGTTATGAGCACTTCATAGTGTTATAGGTTATTTTTCCAAATTCTGTTGCAGGTGCCTATTTTTTTATCGAAGTCCATATGCCCCTTTGACCTCAAAGCTCATAAATTTATATCTATTTATCTAATTTTTATGATCCTTGTAATGTTGGAAAGATATTAAGGAGATCTTTAGATATATTGATGCACTTTTTGTCTAGATTCAACCTCAAGTATCTTTTATTCTATTTATTGCATATTTGCACTTTGATTGATTCTTGGACATATTGACACCTAAAAAATTTAGTCTTTTTTTTTGGGGCTTTATTTTTAGTATTCATCATATTGGAGAGATTATAATTTATGTTGAGGATTGTATGTATATGTAATTGTAGATTTATCTTAGTTCATTATGATTTTTTAGTTTTATCCATCTTTAATCATCTTGAAAAGGGGAAATTATAAGCAATTGAGAGATGAAATCTTAAACATCTTTTTTGGCTTCATATTTTTCCATATTTGTATGGTATTTTCCCCCAACAAGTAATTTTTATAGAAAAAATTCTTAGATAGCTAAAAATGACATATTATGGGATTGATTGGTATACAAGTTGATGATGACACTTGGAGTGTCATTGCACACATTGAGTGTCCTTGTGCTCTTTGGGCCAAATCTTGGAAGATATATGGAGATTTCAATACATAACCATTCCTAGACGATCTTGTTTTAGATTATATTGTACCTCTTGATGATTTAAACAATATACCATATGACTATGATATTATTTAGAAGTTTGCTTCTTTGGAGAACTTTGCTTTTTTCGATGATGATGATGAGGTTTCTTTAAATTCAGCTTATTCTCCTATAGAGAAATTTGTTGATCCTTCACCTTCATTGATTCCTTGTGCATAATCATTGATTGGGACTCCCCTCATTCCCGCTTCTTCAAAGTTGAGTGTTTCCATCACTATTAGTAACTCAGTTCAATTGGATGATCATAGTCTTTTAAATTCAAATTTGTTGGATGAGTACTTGACATGTATTTTAGATTTGTTTTGTGAGTCTCATATCACTGATTTGTAGGACGCACATGAGTGTATTAATTTACCCTTTAATGACAATTATTACACAACTATTATCACATCATCATTTTATTTGGAGATTATTGTTCACGAATCTCCACATGGTCTTGATTTTCCATCTTCTTTGATTGGGTTAGCACCTCATTTTGTTATGGGATATTTAAGCATTGAGATACTTGATAAATTTCTAGGGATACACATCATGATACTTCTTCCCTCATCTCTCTTTTTGGAGTTGGTGTTTCTTCCCAAGGGGATGAATGTTGTTTACAAGCAATGGATTGTATTTTATCTTCAATCATTCGCCATTGGTAAAGGAGCTACTTCATTATATAGGGATCTATGTAGTGTCATTATTTCTCTCTAATGTGGGGGGATATGTACTGTATATTTCTGATAGATGTACTTGGGGGGTCATGTTGAGTCCTCCTTCCATCACTTGTACATGTATTTTTTCTTGTATTCACTCTTTTGGAGAGGGGTTTTTCATATGAGTTTTTCTCCTTTAATCCGTTTGTGATAGATCTTTTCTACATGGGTATCTAACATGGCCTGGTATTTAGGACCCATACTTGAATCATCTATACATTTTTGTATTTTTGTATTTGTTTTCTTCTCCCTAAGTTGCACTTAAGGGGGGTGTTGGTGTGAAAAAGTATATTACCTAACTAGTCCACCTCCTAGGTCCTAATCACACTTGTTAGTTAAGTTTACTTAGGCTTCACTTAGGATCCTTATCTCTTTTTGTCTCATGTCATATGATGTGATGCATGATATACTCCTATGTTCACTTATCCTCATATTGCCTATATAAGCATGTAATCATATTTACATTATGTAGTATCATTGATCTATTTGATCATTGTACCATATTTACATCCATAATCAAGTAATATATTCTTTTGCTACTCTCTTATGGAAGACATCTTTGCATTTTTGAATTTGTTTCCTTCTCCTTAAATTGTACTTAAGGAAACTTTTTGTGTGAATATGGATATTACCTAACTAGTTCATCTCCTAGGTCCTAATCACACTTGTTTGTTAAGTTTACTTAGGCTTCACATTGGATCCTTATCTCTTTTTGTCTCATGTCATATGATTATGGTGCATGTCATACTTCTATGCTCACTTATCCTCTCACCTTGCCTATATAAGAATGGCCTCATGTTTACATTTTTAGTATCATTGATCTATTTGATCACTGCACCATATTTACTATTGAAAAAGGGTTGTCATTGATGTCAAAGGATTTCATTGTGTCAAGGGTGTAAGGATAATTAGTACATGAATAATCATTATATTCCTGTTATATCATTTTGAGTTGTAGAGATTTGCAAAAATATATGTTACTAGCTATATTGAAGTGTTTGTGGTCTGGAAGCATGTTGTGTATCAGGAATATCATGCATTCATCTATTCACTATGATAGAAGTGATCTAAAAGTCTATATCAGATTATTTCAATTTAGTTTCTCAAAACAAATAGATTTCTCTGGTAATGCAATTATGGTTAGAATTTCTTTCAGAGAGCCAATTTGGCTCTTTGGTTTAAGAGGAGAGTATTTCTACACTTGTTCTATTGTATCCTTGAGTTTCTGTAGGATATATTAAGCATGCAAAAATATTGAAGTAATAGAAGGTTCTCTATGCCTTTCTGTCAACCAGTTGATGTCTATGTCTTGTATTGTAATGGATAGTAGCACACGGTATTCAAAAGTAGTGTGTGGTGTCAAGATAGGACTTGGTTAAGGTTCTTGTAGTAGCACACAATAACATGTTCTTTTTGCAACAACAATTTTTTTGGACTGACTTGTTACATGTTTCATGAAATTTGAATTTTGATGCACCCTATGTCATCTTGTTATTTGCGGACCCCTAGCCAACATGGAAGAGTATTAATGCAATTTCATGTATATATTTATCTATTGTGTGGATGCATAATGAGATTTGTGTGTGTGAATCACTTTTGTGTGAAGCATAAATTGAAGAGAAGGTGATTCAAGGAGAGTTGCATCAAAAGTGTGCGCTAGTATCAGAAGATCATAAGGAGTGTGGAAGAGTTTCTATAGCTAGTTCAGAAA
The DNA here is from genome assembly GCA_007258455.2 of Sequoia sempervirens. Classification (NCBI taxonomy): domain Eukaryota; kingdom Viridiplantae; phylum Streptophyta; class Pinopsida; order Cupressales; family Cupressaceae; genus Sequoia; species Sequoia sempervirens. The sequence goes on from VDFB02047230.1 coordinate 292,137,021, forward strand.
GGTATGAGATGTATTCAACTACTATTGAAGTTCCACAAGCCTTATCTATGTAATGTGGTAGGATTGGTGTTCTACCTATTGTATTGATCTATGTTGGGGATTGGTGTATCTAGTAGGTTGGTACTTACATATATAATAGGGCATTAATGTCTCTAGTAGGTTGGTGCCTACTTCATATTATAAAATTCACTTGTATGTTCATGCTTTGTGAGGCTAGATTTGGAAAATAGATCCAAACATCTATTCTCACCATGGTTTTTCCCATCTTGGGTTTCCACATATATCTAGTGTTCTGATGTGCTGATGTGTGTGCTTATGTTGTTACTTGAGTATTAGTATCTGCATTGATTCAAGTATGTTTGATTTATGTGTTGAGTTAAAGAGTTTTAAATTTATTTGATCTATTGATTCACCCCCCTCTCAGTATATTGTGTGCCCTTCAATTGGTATCAGATCCAAGTTACTTTGAATAAGCCTAAAAAATTAAGGTATTTATAGGATGGCATACTCAATTTCTCAAGAAGGATTGTCTACAAATACATCACCACTCTTTGATGAATCCAATTATGTATTTTGAAAAGTTAGGATGGAGTCTTAATTGATGGCGTGTAAAAAAATGAAGGAAATATGGGAAAAATTACATACCATCTATGAAGGTGATGACAAAGTCAAAGAGGAAAAGTTGCAAACTCATAGATCTTAGTTTGAAAGCCTAAAGATGAAAGAAGATGAAAATATTGCTACATTCTTGCTTTGGGTTGATGAAGTTGTCAACTCTATCTGAGGTCTTGGTGAGGAATTGAAAGAAAAGAATGTTGTGAAAAAGGTACTTAGATCTCTTCCTAGAAGGTTTAATTCTAAAGTCTCTGCAATTAAAGAAGCTACAGATTTGAATGTTTTGAAGATGACTGAACTGCATGGAATTCTAACTTCCTTTGAAATGAGATTTGAAAGTGAGGATTATATAAGTAAAGAGGCAACATTCAAAGTATCTAAGAAGCAAGTTGGTCAAAATTTTGATATTAGATCAGATCTAGAGGAAGCCAATTTTTTCATAAAGCTACAAAGAGTTTTTGATAAGTATAAAGGCAAGTTACCTTTTAAGTGTTTTAATTGTGGTGAAGTAGGACATTTTATGGATAAGTTTCCTCAAGGATTCTAACAATGTTGAGAAAAAGTATGGAAATAAATCATTTCAGAGAAGGAATAAAGGTCAATGGAAACAAAAGAGTTTCTACATTAATGAGGAAGGCTACTCTATTGATGAAGGAGATGAAGATATCTACGGAGATGAAAAAGAAAAAATCGTATTCATTGATTTTGAAACTAATGAAGAGGATAGAAAAATGTATTTCAAAAACAATGAAGATGAAGTAGATATTGTGGAAGAATTGCTATGTGTTGGAAAAGAGATTAAGAGACTGAAGAATATAATTGTAGAAATGAAGGCTAAAGAAAAGGTATGTCTAGATATAGAGAAAGTAGAAAAGATGATTGTTGGTCTAAAGACCTAGGAAAAAGAAGCAAAAAGGATTGAATAAGTTATAAATAGAAGATAACTGACAAGAGACAAGGACTGTGAGAAGCTTGAGGCAAAAGTGTTGATTAGAAAAGAGCTTAAGAAGGTGAATCATCAGCTGCAAAGGAATTTTGGAAAGAGTACTGAGACTCTAGATCTAATATTGAGATGTTAGAGATCTCCACATAAACTGGACTTGGTTTTGATGATCAGAAGAAAAAAGTGACATAATAGCCAATGAAGTCTACTAAAGGGAGTTCAGAAGCAACTAGTTCTAGAAGTACAAAGTCTAAAAGGGTTATTGCAAGTGATGAAATCAAGAAAAATGATGATGGTTTTATCCCAATTCAAAAGAAGAACAAAAGATCCAGAAGACAAGGATACAACACTAGGTTCAATTATTCTTTTTTTTATTATTGTTTTAATTGCAATAATTTTGGTCATAAGGATGTGAACTACAAAAAATCTCTAGTAAGAAGAAATAAATTTTTCAGTAGTAATGCATTTGCACCTTCGTAAAATTTTAATATTATTTACTACAAATGCAACAACTTTGGACATATTGCTAGGAATTGAAAAAGCAATTTTGTGAGTCATCCTCTACTAGAAACATGAAGAAAAGGATAAAAAACTAGGAGTCATGAATTAGACAAATTTTGGGAGAAGGTTCCAAAAGAGAAAAAGTAAAAAAAAACAATGATTTCTCAAATTTCTCTACATGTTCAAAAAGAGAAGAATTTGTGGATCATAGACACCAGATGTTCTAGCCACATGACTAGAGATAAAAGTAAGCTCATGAACTTCAAGAAATTTGAAGGAGGTTTTTTGAATCTTGGAAATAATTCTATTTCCAAAATAACTAGTAAGGGTACTTTGAGTCTTGATGGTGGTAGGACAAAACCTCACGATGTTTTGTATGTTGAAGGGCTAAAGCATAATATTTTAAGTGTAAGTCAGATGTGTGATAAAGGTTATAAGATATATTTTAGTGTCGAAGGTTGTGAAATCAAGAAATCAAATACTAGAGAACTGATTGTAGAAGGAAGCAGGATAGACAGTGACATTTATCATCTCAATGAGTTGAATGGACAAAATTGTCTTACTGTGTATAGAGAAGAAAGTTGGCTTTGGCATAAAAGATTGGGACACATTAATTTTGATGAGATTGTGAAGATTAGTGTAAGAGGAATGGTTTAGGATATGCCAGAGATTAAGAAGCCTCAATTTACCAGTTGCAAATCATGTCATGAAGGAAAATAAAGAAAGAGCATATTTCTCACTAAGGAGTATTCTACACCAAATCCATTAGATTTGATCCATACAGATTTGTGCATACCTATGAGGACAACAGGTCTATAAGGAGATAGGTATTTCATGATGCTTATTGATGATTACACTAGAATGACTTGGATTACTTTTCTAAAAGAGAATTCATAAGCATTTGAGAAGTTTAAAGCATTCAAGGCACTAGTTGAGAATGAATTCAGAAGAACAATCAAAGTTTTGAGGTCAGATAGAGGTGGAGAATTTACTTTTGATCGGTATGGTGAATTTTTTGAAGAACACAGGATCCAAATGCAACTTTCTTGTCATAATCTACTCGACAACAAAATGGAGTTGCAAAAAGAAAGAACCAATCTATACAGGAGATGGAAAGAACAATGTTGAGTCAAGAAAATCTACTGGATACATACTAGAGAGAAGTAGTTCATTATACAGTATATATTTTGAACAGAGCTCAAATCATATGCAAGATTGATAAAACACCATAAGAGTTATGGAGAGGAATATCCGCTTCAATAATACATCTCAAGATATTTGGAAGCAAATGATACATCAAACGGGGTGAAGAAACTTTGGAAAAGTTTGATTCTAGATCTAATGAAGGTATTTTTCTTGGTTATTCTTTAAAAATTAAAGTATATAGATGTTACAACAAAAGGTTGAAGAGGATTATGGAAAGTGAAAATTTGAGATTTGATGAAACAATTCAGTCTACTGGCACTATGGAAGTAGAGGATGATGAAGAATCAATCCATAGAAATGATGAAGATTCAGGAGTTGTTACAAAAACTCTAGTAAAATATGTTTAGAAGAATCACTCTGAAGACCAAATTATAGGAGATAAAGATAGTGAGGTTTAGACCCAAAAGAGACTTGAGAAGGAAAATGAGCAAGTACACTTTTCATTACTATCAAAGATAGAACCAAATTCCTATAAAGAAGATAGCAAAGAGAAAGATTGGATAAAAGCTATGGAGGAAGAACTAAACCAAATCAAGAAAAATGAAACTTGGGAATTGGTCCCAAGACCTAAAGGTAAGAATGTGGTGCAGGGGCACCTACAGGGTTACATGCCTCCAAGGGTCAAGAAGTGACATTTTGCTTTGCTTTGTGTTTTTTTAATGTAATGAGGTATTTTTAGACCATTTCATGTTTGTTAAAGTCTAGGTTGAATCCTTAGGTGTAAGGTTATGAGCAAATGCAAAAGTTGTCAAAGTTGCATAATGTTGTCAAGCAATTTTTTGCATTCTTTTGTCAAAAGTGAACATAATGTTGTTTTGTTAATCCATAATTTGAATTATGGTAACATTGGAAGATGATTGAAAATTATTTAAAAGGCCTTGTATCATCGACCATGGGGTGGTTGTTGAAATTTTGAAGTGGAAGCAATAAAAGAATTATGTTTTTTTTTTTTTTTGTAATTCCTAACTTTTCTTTGTTGTTCTTCTATGTTGTATGGATTTGTACAATATTGCAATAATCCAAAACCAATTGTGGATGAAATGGAATTGAATCTACTTTACTTTGGCATTGGTTGCATGTAATTTCATTGAGATTCAAGCAAGTTGTGTTAATTTTTCTTCAGACTGGTCTAAACCCTAGGTAGGCTAACCAATGAGTGAATAAAATGCATAAAACTCCATTCCATTGGTAGAAAACTCTAAAAATCAGTGGAATAGCCTATGCTAACATGTATTTCAATACCCCAAGTTTGCAAAGATAGAGGAGTGAGTTTGCATGTGTGGGAGAACATTAACAGTTTGATATCCTCATGTATCAAACCTAAAAGCTCTAGTAATTTGGAGAAATTTGTTGTATGCCATTGGAGAATGATCTTTGTGGTAGGAGTTGTTGATTTAGGCCATATGTGATGTGTTTGAAGTGTTGGAGTAGGATTTGAGACCCATTGAAGCCTTGAACCCAACTATATCATGCCTACTTGCCCAATTAGGCTTAGTCAAAAGGAGGACAGTCAATTTTTTAGCCTTTCTGTACAAATGAACCCTACCTCATTTTGAGATTTGTGCATGAAGAGCCAAATGGGTAATTGAAATGGGTCACCTTTTCTATAGACTAGGTTTTTTCCAAAAGATAAGTCCAAAAAGGCCTTTTTGAAAGGCTACAAGGAAGAATGGTGGTTTATGAAGGAAATGCCATCAATTGATGACTAAGGGTTTTTAAGAGTGGTTTTTTTAGTGTGTTGGAAATTTCCATACCCCTACTCTACATCAAATTGGTATCAGAGCATAGGCTGGTCTAAAGAGGGAAAATTTGAAGTGAAGAGAAGCAAGAATGCCTCCAAAAGGGAATCCAATTGCCAGAGAGATGAATGAATTAAATGAGAAACATGCAAGAGAGTTGAGACAAGTGAAGGAGTTGACAAAAGCCCTTGTAGCTAGGATTTATGTAGTTGAAAAAAGTCAAAAATGAGGAATGGTCACAAGAGACTTGAGTGACCGAGAAGGAGAAGAAGAAGGGGAGGAGGAAAACTCCCAAAAAGGGTCTGAGGAAGAGATGGATCCTGATGACTTGAGAATGGAAAAGTTGTTGAAGGTAGTAAAGGGAGAAGGTCCCAAGATAAAGATGTACTTACCAATGTATGGAGGAAAATTGGACAGTGAAGAACTCCTAAATTGGATAGGAACACGAACAAAGAGTGAAGTTGGCCAAGACAAAATTGAAGGGTCATGCCTTACTTTGGTGGGACTATGTACACGATGAGAGATAAAGAAGGGAAAATATAAAATCACCTCTGGGGATAGGATGGTTGCTAAACTCAAAGGAAAATTCCCAGCTGGTGACTATGCCATTCAATTATTTAGAAAGCTTCAAAACCATAAGCAAAAATATATGGATGTGAAAGCCTATACAGAGGAGTTCTACAAATTGAGTATAAGGGTAGGCCATGTAGAAGATGTGGAGAAAGTGGCAAGATATATCAATGGGTTGAGATACAACCTTCAGGATGAACTAAACCTCACAAACCCAAGAATGGTAGAAGAGCGTTATCATTTGGCCATAAAGGCTAAAGATAAGTTGAAGAGAAGGAAAGAAAAGAGAAGTAGGGGTAGAGGAAGGAATTCTAGAGGAAGAGGGAAATTTACTGGTAGGGGGTAGTCCCAAAGATCACAAGGTGAAACAAGCAACAATCAAGAACAAATTTCAGACTCAAGGGGCAACTTTAGAGGAAGAAGACCCAACAATAGGGGCAGATTTGGAGGCCAAAGAGGAGGATCAAGTGGATTCACCAAGAAATTTTATAAGTGCAATAAATTTGCAGGCCATCAAGCATGGAAATGTATTGAAAATCAGTCCACCACTTCATTTGGAGGAGAAAGAAGAAAGTAGTTTGTACAAGGAGAGGATAATGAAAGTGTGAATTCTCCATCACATAATGCTGATCCAAAAGTTGGTGAGTCTCTCATGGTGAGGGCTTTGATCAAAGTACCAATGGAGAAGGAGCCACCACAGAGAAAGTCACTCTTCAGAACTACATGTAAATTTCTAGGTAAATGTTGCAAAGTAGTGATTGATTATGGTAGTACAGACAATTTGGTTTCAGTTGAAATGGTAAAAAAGCTTAAGTTGAAGAGAATCCATCATACCACTCCATGCACAGTCTCTTGGCTTAAGAAAGGGCAGTAAGTAGTTGTGAATGAACAAAGTTGAGTAGATTTTCACATAGGGGGATGTAAGGATAAGGTCTTGTGTAACATAATTCCAATGGATGTTTTCCATTTGCTTTTGGGTAGGCCTTGGCAGTATGATAGAAAGATAATGCATGATGGTAGGAAAAACACATATTCCATAGAAAAGGATGGGGTTTCTTATACCCTCACACCATTGAAGGATGAAAGCCAATATTCCCAAGTAGGGTCTAGTGTGATTTTGGTCAATGAAAAGTTCTTAAAGACCATAGAAGAGGAGAATGTGGGTTTTTCCATCATAGTAAAGCCTAGATCTGTCATGACAACAGAAAGGAAATAAGAGTTGCCTTTGGAGATCAAACTATTGCTTAAGAAATATGTTGATATAGTGGTTGATGATATTCCCAACACCTTGCCACCTATGAGGGACATTAGCCACCACATTGATTTCATTCCAAGGGCTAGTTTGCCTAATAAATCTACTTATAAGATGACTCCATAGCAAAATGAGGAGATTAAGAGGCAAGTGCAAGAATTACTTGATAAGGGGCTAATTAGGGAGAGTTTGAGTCCTTGTGCGGTTCCCATAGTTCTAGCACCAAATAAAGGTGGTGAGTAAAGGATGTGCACTAATTCCAGGGCCATCAACAAGATTACAATAAGGTATAGATTTCCCATTCCAAGAATTGAAGATTTAATGGATTGTTTGGGTGGTGCATGCTACTTTTCCAAGATTGATCTCAAGAGTGGGTACCATCAAATCAAAATCAGACTTGGTGATGAATGGAAAACAGCCTTCAAGACAAATGAAAGGTTGTATGAACTTGTAATGCCCTTTGGTTTATCAAATGCATCTAGTACTTTCATGCGGTTGATGAATGAAGTGCTCAAACTTTTCATTGGTATATTTGTGGTAGTCTATCTTGATGACATTCTTGTTTCCAATAGGACTAAAGAAGAGCATTTGCAGCATTTGGATTTGGTTTTGAGAAGATTGCATGAAGAGAAACTAATGATAAACTTGAAGAAATGTGATTTCTTGAAAATAGAGTTGGTATATCTTGGTTTTGTGGTCACCAATGGCACCTTGAAGATGGATCCTAGCAAGGTTGAGGCTATCCTAAGTTGGCCTACACCCAAATAAGTGGTTGAGGTAAGGAGTTTCCATGGTTTGGCTAGCTTTTACAGAAAATTTATAAAAGGTTTTCAATCATGTTTGTGCTCCTATAATTGATACTATCAAGGGTGATAGAAGGAAGAAGTTTGTTTGGTCTAGTGATGCTGATAGGAGTTTTGAATATTTGAAAAAGAGGGTTGCTGAGCAACCTAAATTAGATTTTCCTAGTTTTGATAAGGTCTTTACCATTGAATGTGATGCAAGTGGATATGCCATAGGTGTTTTCTTAAGTCAAGAAAACAGGCCTATTGCCTTTTTTAGTGAAAAATTGAATGAATCCAAGAAAAGGTAATTTTCCTATGACCTTGAAATGTATGCCATGGTGCAAGCATTAAAGAAATGTAGACATTATTTACTTCCTAAGGAGTTTATAGTGTACACTGATAATCATGCACTCCAATTTTTGAATAGTCAAGATAAACTCAGTCATAGGCATGCTAAATGGGTTGAATATTTGCAAAGTTTTACTTTCACCATTAAGCATAAGAAAGGGGAGGCTAACAAAGTGGAAAATGCATTGAGTAGAAGGATCTAATGGTGCAGGAAATTCAATTACAGAGCATAGTAGTTGACTCTTTAAAAGATATGTATCTTGAAGATGCAGATTTCAAAGAAATTTATGCAAGTTGTAGGAAGCCTTGTAGTAGAAATAATGAGAAATGACTTGATTTTTTGATCCAAGATGACTTTTTGTTCAAGGGGGCATAATTATGTATTCCTAAATGTTCAATGAGGGATAACTTAATCAAAGAAAAGCATAGTGGTAGCCTTGTAGGTCATTTTGGGTTGGATAAGACCTTGGAGTAGTTGAAGAGGCACTACTATTGGCCAAAAAATGCAAACTGATGTGAGTAACTTTATTGAAAAGTGCACTATTTGTCAAAGGGCTAAAGGATGTAGCACTAATGCAGGGTTATATAAACCTCTTCCCATTCCCAATAGGCCTTGGGAATCAGCTAGTATGGATTTTGTGATGGGGTCGCCTAGAACACAAAGAGGTTTTGACTCAGTTTATGTTGTTGTGGACAGGTTTTCTAAGATGGCTCACTTTATACCTTGCAAAAGTGGTGCGGGTGCACCTTTGCATGAACATGCCTCTATGAGGCAACTTCTAGTTTTTTATTTAAAAATGATGATCTCATGTTGGAATAAGGTCTAAATGACCATAACAAGCTTGTTTTAGGTCATTTTTAGTTATTTTGGAGTCATTGGGTCTAAAGTGTAAAAGTTGCACAAATTGACAAAACGTTGTCAAAAGCAAATTTGTAAAATGCAACAAATTGTAAGAAGGTGGAAGGTGAAGAGATAGGTAGTTGAAGAATTAGTTTTAGGCAGTGGTTTTGGTTATTTAAGGCATGATGAAGCCTCACAAACTTTGAGGCAGGTTGAGGGATGATGTAGAGTGAAGAAATCAATAAAATACTCTATTTTTCAGTTAATTTTCCAACATTTTCATTGTTTTCAAGCCATTGTACGGCCATATTTGTGTAAGAAACCTCTCCTCCTCCATTGTTAATGAAATCCCTATGAATCTACTTTATTTTGTAATTTGTTTCATTAAAATCCATGCTAGTTTGTGAAAGTTATTGGGAAATCATTTCAGGCGGGTAAAACCCTAATCTAGGGTACGCAGTGTGTAATAAAAATTATGTTTTGCTACTGTTGAAATCTTCTAGAAATTGGTGAGAGGGAATTTTTTTATGTCCTTTAAGAGTTCCCAAAGTTGCAGAGCATTGGAAGGAGGTTTTAGGCAGTTTTAATGATGCCCTAACTCTGAAATTTGAGAAAAAATTGTAAATTACTGTGTACAGTGGTGATTTTAAGGGATTTGAGGATAGTGTGAGAGTCCTTCTTGGTTTTTTTGGTTTAAAAAGATCCCCAAGGTGTATTTGAGTCTATCTTCTCATAGGGATTGGTGGTTTGATAAGAATTTGGGTCCATTTAATTGTTTGCCCTATTATGGAAGAGTTATCTTAGTCCTAGTTTGGATAGAATTTACAGAGTTTAGGATTTTCTTGTTGAAACTATAAAGTCTATTGTGAGTTATTCAAATAAATTGTTTTCCATGTCATGGAACTAAGTTAGGAGTTCAAGGGAGTCTTTTGTTGTTGTATGTCAAGTTGAATGATCAAAGGAAGCCTAATTAGGCCGGTTAGGACAGTCCATTTTGAGAGTTCACATATTTGAGGTATTTAAGTTGGTGAAATGGTTTGAGTCAGTCAATTTGGTGTTGTTTATGGTGGTTGAGGGTTCAACAAGAAGTTTCATGCCTTAATCTCAGTTTTGGTATTAAGAAGCAAGGGTTTTTGTGAAGGAAAGGTGAGTCCTAGTTGCAAGGACAAGCAAGATTTGGTTGTGTTCTTGTCAAATTGAGTTTGATGAAGTTGTTTGTGCTCCTGCATTGCCATCAAAAAGTACTAATTATTCTTTATAAATAGCAGGTCTATTCTTCAAAGAAGTGGTAAGGATCCATGGTTTGCCTCTTAGCATTGTTTTTGATAGGGATAACAAATTTGTTGGTCATTTTTGGAGAGCCTTGTGGAAGAAACTTGGTACTAATTTGAGTTTTAGTTCTTCCTATCACCCTCAAACTGATGGGCAGATTGAGGTGGTGAATAGGAGCCTTGGGAACCTCCTAAGATTTCTAATAAAGGAGCATTCAACACAATGGGATCTGGTTTTGCCTCAATTAGAGTTTTCCTATAATGACTCGGTGAACAAAAGTGTTTGCAAGAGTCCTTTTGAGATTGTTTATGGTTTGCAGCCCAGGGGTGTGTTTGAATTGAGATATGTCAATAGCATGGAAAGGAGTGGTGAAGGTGAACATTTTTTTGTGGCTATGCAAGAGATTCGCCAACAAGTCAAGGACAATCTTCAAAGGAGTGTAGACAAGTATAAACACAATGCTGATCTAAAGAGGAGAGAGGTTCATTACAAGGTTGGGGATTTGGTTTTGGCTCACTTGAGGAAGAAAATATTTCCTAATGGGAAGTACTCTAAACTACAAATGAAGAAGATAGGGCCATGTAAAGTGATGCATAAGTTTGGAGAGAATGCATATGAGATAGAGCTTCCCCTTGGTGTTGCCATTTCTCCTATTTTTAATGTATCTGACCTTAACCCTTATAAAGGGGATGTTGTTGCAGGTGCTAATGTAGGTTCGTCAGCTACTTCAGATGAGGAATGGGTTAGAGATCTTCCACCCAACCAGCCTTTGGAGTTGGAATGCATTTTGGACAAGAAGGAACTCAAGAAGACTAGGAACAAGGTCTATTACCAATATTTGGTCAAATGGAGAGGTCTTCCTATGGAGGATGCATCTTGTACATGACTAAGGATGATATTTTAAAGCATGGTTGTATAGTTGTAGGTCTGTCCTCAAGTGGAACTTGAGCTTTCTTTCCCTTGGGAGTATGGTGCAGGGGCACCCACAGGGTTACATGCCTCCAAGGGTCAAGAAGTGGCATTTTGATTTTCTTTGTGTTGTTTTCATGTAATAAGGTCTTTTTATACCATTTCATGTTTGTTAGAGTCTAGGTTGAGTCCTTAGGTGTAAGGTTATGAGAAAATGCAAAAGTTGTCAAAGTTGCATAATGTTAACTTTTTGTATTTTTTTGTCAAAAGTGAACATAATGTTGTTTTGATAATCCATAATTTGAATTATGGTTGGTGACCATTGGAAGATGGTTGGAAATGCTTTAAAAGGCCTTGTCTCATCGACAATGGGGTGGTTGTTGAAGTGGAAGCAATAAAAAATTCTATATTTTTTGTGCAATTCCTAATGTTTCTTCGTTGTTCTTTTGTGTTGTACGGATCTGTACGATCCAATACTAATCCAAAACTAATTTTGGATGAAATGGAATTGAATCTAATTTCCTTTGGTATTGGTTGCATGTAATTTCATTGAGATTCAAGCAAGTTGTGTTATTTTTTCTTTAGGGTAATCTAAACCCTAGGTAGGGTAACCCGTGAGTGAATAAAATGAATAAAACTCCATTCCACCAGTAGAAAACTCTAAAACTCAGTGGAATGGCCTGTGCTAACATGTATTTCAATACCCCAAGTTTGTAGAGATAGAGAAGTGATTTTGCATGTGTGGGAGAACATTAACAGTCTGATATCCTCATGTATCAGACCTAGAAGCCCTAGTGATTTGGAGAAATTTGTTGTATGCCATTGGAGAATAATCCTTGTGGTAGGAGTTGTTGATTAGGCCATATGTGATAAATTTGACATGATGGAGCAGGAGTTGAGACCCATTGAAGCCCTGAAACCAACTATATCATGCCTACTTGCCCAATTAGGCCTAGTCAAAAGGAGAACTGTCAATTTTTTATCCTTTCTATACAAAGGAATCCTATCTCATTTTGAGATATGTGTATGAAGAGCCAAATGGGTATTTGAAATGGGTCACCTTTTTTGTAGATTGGTTATGTTCCAAAAGATAGGTCCAAAAAGGCCTTTTTGAAAGGCTACAAGGAAGAATGGTGGTTTATGAAGGAAATCCCATCAATTGATGACTAAGGGTTTTCAAGAGTGGTTGTTTGAGTGTGTTGGAACTTTCCATACCCCTACTCCACATTAGAATGTAATTGGTACCAAGTGGGTCTTCAGAAAAAAACTAAATGAGGATGGGGAGGTGATCCAGAACAAGGCCAAACTTGTGTGTAAAGGATATACTTAGGTTGAAGGGATAGAATTTGAAGATACTTTTGATCCGATGCCAAGATTGAAAGCTATCAATTTTTTTTAGCTCTGTTAGCATTCAAATTTTTTAATTATATCAAATGGATGTGAAGTCAAAATTTATGAATGGTTAGTTAGAAGAAGAGGTCTATATTGAACAAACAAAAGGATTTCAATGTCTAGACAATCTAGATTATGTATGCAGATTGAAGAAGGCTCTTTATGGTCACAAGCAAGCTCCTAGAGCTTGGAATTCCAAGTTGGACAAGTACTTGCAACAACAAGGGTTTCAAAGAGGAAGTGCAGATAGTAATCTATACATAAAAACAAAAGGTGATCAACTGCTAATAGTGGTGGTCTATTTAGATGATATTATCTTTTGTGGAAGTAGTGATGACATGTGCAAGGTGTTTCAGAATGCAACACATAGTGAGTTTGAAATGTCAACGCTAGGTGAATTATCTTTCTTTCTTGGGTTACAAATTGCACAATTAAACAAAGGCATATTCATTTCCCAAAACAAGTACATAAAGGAGATGCTAAGTAAGTTTAGGATGGAAGACTGCAAACTAGTGGGTAAACCTATGGTTATAGCATACAAGTTGAGTAAAGATGATGAATTTGCTCCGGTAGATCAAACCTTGTACATATCTATGATTGGTAGTTTGTTGTATGTGACATCATCTAGACCAGATATAATGTAGGCAATTGGAATGGTAGCTAGATTTTGGGAAACACTTAAGGAAACTCTAGTAGGAATGTAATTTAACTAAGACTGCATAAGTGTCAATCAAATGCATAAGAAATGGGCACATGAATGCTTGACACAAACACTTAGGCAAGATTAACCTAATTAGGTGCATATAGTACGTTATAGTAATAAGATTAATGGAAGTAAAGTGAATGCATCAACAATCCTTAATCCTCACCTTTCTTATTAATCCATCTCCTTCCACTACTATAACATTTATACCCCTTGATGGCTGGGAAGAATACGACGAAGGCTGAGACGACTATGGCCCGTGCCTCTAGTTTTGGAAAGGGAGGAGACTTCCACGGAAAGAAGGTAGCGACGAATAGTGCTGCAGGGGCTGGCATTTTGTGTGGAAAGGGCAGAGGCCTTGCTGTGCGGGCAACGACCCCAAAACTAGGGCATGGGAGACTGCTGTTCATTGGTTTTTTCCTTGTTGCTTCTGCCATCTTGGTTGATCTGAAGGCAAAAATGGTTGAAGAAATTGAAGAGAATGTATCTGAGCTCTCTGTTCGTGGGATGGTCTGTCAGTTTAAGGGTTTTTGGCCTAGCCTCCCTTAGCTACATTCCTGGATCTCTCATGAATGGGAGCCTCTAATTTCTGGTAAAGTTCATATTTTCCCCATGGCTAAGGAGTTTTTTGTTGCCAAGTTTGATAATGCTTAGGATATAAATATAATTTTATATGACAATTTTTTTAGCTGGGAGGACAAACATTTGTTGATGATTAAGCCTTGGCATTCTAATTTCAACCCTGCTTTTGAAACTTTCAATAAGATCCCGATTTGGGTTCGGCTGCCTAATCTTCCCCTCCTCTTATGGGTTGATTCTCTTCTGGAGGAAGTGGGTGATGCCCTTAGTGACTTTTTGTTGGTGGATGAAGAATCCTCTGATATTCTTCATTCCACCTTTGCTCGCATACTGGTCAAAATGAATGTTTCAAAAGGGCTACTTGCTGAGATTGTTCTTAAATATTCTAAGGGGTCTTGGGTCCAATCTTTGGACTATGAGGGTATTCCATTCCATTGCAGAAGATGTTTTAAAACAAGTCATGCTGCTGCACAATGTGGTTTTGAGAAAAAAACCATGAAGTCTACTTGGTGGAATGGTGCTTCTCAACAACATTATACGGTTGAGAAGAAAGTAGAGCAACCTAGGAGTTTTTTTGAGGTTGCTGCTTTGGATTCACAGGGCCCTAGGGTATCCTCTCTGGATGTCTCTATTGGAGGGGCTATTTCTATGCAAGACGACATTGTTGAAACCCCTAAAGAGAACGAGACTGGGCCTGTGGCTGCCGCTTCTGGTATTGGTGCTTCAACCATCATTTTGGGTGGCTCTCCTAATATGGCCACACCTACAGGGAGGAAGATGGTTCAAAGCTCTAAGACAACGACTGCAGGCTTTCTTCTTCAGGATAATGGTGCACTGGCTTGGCTTGAAAAGACAGTGCAAGTGGAAGAGGGATGGATCACTGTAAAGGGAAAGAAAGAGAAGTCCTCTAAGCCTCCTTTTGACATGACTCTTCGCTCCCACAAGAGTAACTCTAAATGTAAATCTTGATGGTTCTTGTTTGGGGGTTGGTTCTTGGTTGGCTACTGGCTCTTGTGGCTTTGTAGTCGATTGTGGTTCTTTGGCCTTGGTTGCTTTTTGATCCTTGGTTGTCTGTGCTTTCTTGTATTTATTTTTAGACAACCTTCTGGTTGAGGGTTCTAGATCCTTTCAAAATCTATTTATAAAGGGTTTTGGGTCCCTTCAAAACCTGTTTGTTCCTTAATCAAAAACATTTATACCCCTTCATAAACCTCATTCCTCCCACACCCTTCCAATTGCTCCATACACCATTACCCCTAACCCAACATATCCATTATATCCATACCATTTCTTCACAACCTAATTCTCAACCTCAACCAATCATGTCTCCCTCCATTATCCAATCTCAATCAATGTAGACTCAACCTATCACTATATGAATCCCTATTCTATCTTCCACTCCATCACAATTGTCTCTACATAACATCAATAATGAAGTAAAAAATAGGCTAAACAATATACCTTCTGCCTCAATAAAGGATTTAATACATGAACTAACATATAATACTTAACACATGATATGCTTGCATGTTTATTTCTTATGGGTTTTGTGGAATCTCATTTGGGTTGTATGATAGTAAAGGTGACTACATGACCCATAGAAGAGCTGTTAATTCCAAATGTTTGGAATTCTTGTACAATGATTGCTTTCTTGCTAAAAATTTTCCATATACATTGAAAGGGTACACTTTTGAACCATTTTTCTCACTTCCTCATGCTTTAATCCATTCATATGCCTACCTAGCTAACTTCTTTGTCCAACACTTTCAAGTCAATATTGGTTTCAAAGTAACATTCACTAAACTAGTCCATAGTAAGAAAGGTAGCAATGAGTAAGTTAGTGATTGTGTTAATATTTTGAACATTGCTTATCAAAATGAACTTTTAGCTCCCCAACAATTATCTGCAAGGCTTGTTTATTGATAGATTTTTTCTGGCCATAACAATAAAACATGATCTTTAATAACTACATAATATTTAGATTTATATACATATATAAGGGACTATGTACTCATGTTATTAGAGACCAATCTTTTGAAATACAATTTATCTAATTCACTTACATATTCACCTTCTTAGACTTTCAAATTTCCATTGAAAAATAAATTTACATAGGATAATTAATAATCATTTAAAAGTAAGAATCTAAGCCTAATACCAATCATATCAACCGTGGTCAAAAGTCTTCAAATATAATCATTATATAACCACAAATTTAAATATAACTTGCTAGGCTTAATGATCCCCTTAATAAAGTATTGTAAAAACTACCAGGGTGATAACTTTGCCATTGACTTGACAATTAGATACATCCAAATATGTTGCTAAAAGATTTGATGCCAATGCTTTTTGTTAGTATCATAGTGTTAATGGTCACACTTCTCAAAAATTCCTATGATAAAATAATATGATTCATCTGGAAGTTATAATTGACAGGAGCATCAAAACCTTTTCTCCTTCCAATCAAAATACCAAAATCTAGTAGAATCTATTTCTATAACAACACTAAGATAATAATGTGGGATGATTGTAGAACAATGAAAATAAGATTGATTAGAAAATCTATTAGATTATTTATGAGGAATGCGTTAACTTTATTGATGATCATTCTCACACACATTCTACTCCAACCATTATGTTCTCACATGACGAGATCCCAAATAATGGGTTATCATGGGTCATTTTATATCAAAGGTGTTATCCAATATATGCCTATTATGAGATTCATGTTAGATCCATGGCCTCATTTTATTGTATGTGTGGAAGAGTTCTTTAGTTATCACATGCATAAAAATTCATATGGTCACTTAGAAATTGTATTAAATGTTCCAATGTTTACATGCATGATTCTATTGGAGGCATTATCTTAAACTTGAAAATTGATCAAAGAGAAGAACCTATTTTTTGTATCTCTCTTACATTTGATAGATCTAGTATGATCTTTTATAGACATTGGATTGAGCAATATCAAGTTGTTCCCTCCATGTTACATCAATTTAGGTTTCATTCATAAAGAAAAATATGTTTTAGTTATAAGAGATCTATACAAAACACTTTTAGAAAATATCAATTTTTTATTATAGATATATTTACTAATAAACTAAAATAGGCACCACATGAACAATGCAACATTTATTACATATGCAAGATTTTCAAAGAACAACAAATGCAAGAAACAAAAATATTAAACAATGTGGTACTAAAGAATATGAGAAAAATTGAACCAAATTTGAATCTTCCTAAAGCTCTTATCCTATTAGAGTAAAGAAAATACCAAATGTTGTACTCATCTAGGGGCTACTAATTCAATGAAACATCAAGCCAATAATGTAACAAAATAAAAATGGGTGCCCAAACCTAAATCAGAGATCATTCCATTAGAGGACATATTTGTTAAAATAATTCTTTTAAATGAATATCCAAAGCCTTCCCAAGGGTATTCACACATGACTAGTTTAGAGGGCTTCTTATCTTTGGATTGGGAAGATTAGTTATAAGATGGTTGATATACTCACTTTTTAGGTTCATCTTCTCTATTGCTTATTACTAGCTATAATTTTTCATGTATTAATTTTTTTCTATTTGATTCTTGGTTTTAGTTTGATTGTTTCCTCATGTAATTGAAACTATATGGATGATGCAAAGACACCTTTCATGATACATGTTGAAATAAATGGTCATGAACATCTTTTTTTTATGACCTCTTTTGCTTATTTTTTACCTATTTTATTTATTTTCTATTTATCTTGGTACTTTTTCCCTTTGAATTTGGAATAATGCAAAACAATGCAAGTGTCCTAAGTACACTTCATTCGTGTTGACCAAAAAAATATTTGCCATTTCTTTTTGGTTAATGGTTAGCCTTTTAATTACACGACGACTATTGTGTTTCTCCTTCTTTCATCAATCTTTACTATATTTTACATAAGTTTCTAGATCTTTTTGATTATGCCTTGTTTATTGTGTTTCTCATTTCACCTTTATAATTTTAATCTTCATTTCTTTTCACATGGATTTATGCATCAAAATGAGTTCTTCATGCATCTTCATAATCCTTGGACAAATATTCATGTCTCTCTTACACTTATGATAGCTGCTAGCAAAGTAAAACACATCACATTTTTTGGCTTTTCCCTTTGGGGCATTAATTCAAAAACCATCATATAGGACAATTGATTCATCATTTCTGATCTAGGTGCAACTTGTTAGTGCACTTTGCATTATGCAATATGCCCATCATATACTGTTTGCTTGTCTCTGCAAAAGACTCTACACAAAACCTTGTGTGAGGTGCTCCCTTAAAACCATGGAACACTATTGACACACATAGTATGATCTTACACATGGATACATATGCTTGTGTGAAGTCATACAATATGTGTGTGGCATGTGGGGTACAAACATCCACACTATATGCCACCATATTCCCATAACATTCAATGACCTATTTGTTGCAATGTATGACATAGTAGAAGTATGACATCTAGCACCATATACATCTAACATACGGTGGCATTTGTACCACATGATATAATACCATATAGGTTTAACACTTTGGGGTGTAAAAATCCACATTGTATGCCACCATATTCCCATAACATCTAATGACCTATGCACCACAATATATGACACCATACGGGTATTTAGCACCATACACATCTAACACATGGTGGCATTTGTACCACATGATATAATACCATATAGGTTTAACAATTTGGGGTGTAAACATCCACATTGTATGCCACCATATTCCCATAATATCTAATGACCTATGCACCACAATAGATGACACCATGCAAATACAACATCTAGCACCATACACATCTAACACATGGACATTTGTACCACATAATATAGTACCATATAGATTTGACACTTTGAGACATATACATCCACATTATATGCCACCATATTCGCATAAAATCTACTGACCTATACACCACAATATATGACACCATACGAATATGACATCTAGCACCATACACATCTAACAAATGGTGGCATTTGTACCACATGATATAGAGAGATCCTGTGTATTGTTTATGCTTCAACATTTTGCATACCTGTCAGGGCAGTTTCAATATGTGTTTTGTTTTGTTCTAAATCTCCCATACCGGCATAGGCAGGGAGGGTAATAGCCAAGTGTGTGGCGTTGGTTTAGCACCTGACTATTGCATTTGCTTGAAAGTTTCTAAAGCCTTTACAACATTTCCATTTTTGTGACCACCTTTCTTCAAGGGATTCTATTAAACGGATCCCATGAATTGTCTATGCTTCCACGTTTCATATATATGCAGTTGAAATTCCATTATACCTTGTTCTAAAGCTCCCATATCAACACAAGCAGGGATGGTAGAGGTCTAGGTCATATTATTTAGTTTTGCTCTTGTTTGCAGAAAAGTATCTAAGCCTTTTTAACAATCCATTTTGTACATATCTTGCAATGATTGCAGTCTGCAGTACCTCATTTCTTCGAGGGAATCTGTCAAACAGTTCCCGTGTATTGTCTGTGCTTCCACTTCTCACATGTATGTTACTAGAGCAGTTGCAACTATGTCCATAAAAATTTACCTGGTGGTTCATGCACAGTTCCCAAGTTCCCATTTTGACACAGTCATGGAGTACTCAGTAACTGTATTTGATCTAGTTAAAAGACCTATTTAGTATTTCCTCCATGTTTTAATGTTTTGTATGCATATATGTTTAGTTAAAATTTCAATTCTTATAAGCTATAGTTTATATCTTGATTCTACAGAAAGACATTTACTTCCTTTTTAAATTTTTTAAATCCTGTCCTCAATGGTAAGCCTCTGTTGACGTCTTATCTTGAGTCAACATAATCCTTCTGGAATGAATAAGGGAGCTTTCTATTGGTTGTAATGAGAGTTTATATACAAACCATCACATTCCTAATGTTTTTAGGAAACCTATTGTTGTTGGTTGTGGGTTTTAGTTTCACATATTGAGTTTGAATTTCTTTTTGTCATGTTCTTATGGTTGTTAACATTGATTCCATGTCATTCAATCTCTTTGATATAATAGTGCTCTAAATATAACCTTAATGTTGGCAAAGAATCATTCAATATTGGTCAATCACTTTGATATAATAGTGCTCTAAATATAACCTTAATGTTGGCAAAGAATCATTCAATATTGGTCAAGTATAATTCTTGTAATAGAAATATTTAGTGTATTTTTTACTTTAAATTTTTTTGCTAGCCATTCATAATGTTGATAACAAATATCTTAATATCAATTGTCATATATTGTTATCAATATTCTTACTGGCATTGATGTTCTTACATATTATACTTTTTAATGTGAAGAATGCATGTACTTTAGCCCTCTCATGTAGGTTGTTTATTTTAATATTAATTATAATGCTTACCTCTTTCTTTAGTTTATTTTAATATCCTTTATTTTATAAGGTCCATATCATTACTTTTAACTCTTTTTTTTTAAAGCTTAGTTTCAAATTCAACTTCTTTTATCATATGAAGAACATGGAGTGTGATTATTGGGTCTCATGAATTTAAGGGTTTGGTCATGTTGTGATAAATGATTGCTAAAAGAACGATTTGAATTTAATATTATTGGAGATATTAATTAACCTCAATATTTATCATTATTTTATGTGAATGAGAAAGTCATTAATGACACAATGTCAAGGATAGGGAGTTGAAAATCACTAGGATATTGCGTCATTTTTTAATGAATTGATCAACTATCAAATTATTGTTATCATAGATCAACTATGAATTATTTTCTATATGAGATTAGTTGATGTACTTGTTTGATTATAAGGGGAGAACAGGTTTTGAAGGGACCCGAAACCCTTTACAACTATAGATACAAAATGCTGCTTTAAAGATGTAACAATAAACTATTAGCAGTAACCATCAACAAAAAATAACAAAACAATAGGAAACAAATAGAAACCCAACAACAAAGAAACCAACAAAGTAAAACACAAAACTGGACACTACTTCATGTTTCTTAAGGTGTTAGCTACCTCAAGTTCTTGGTTCCTATGAAGGACAATCATGTCCAATAGTTCTTTTTTCTCGTCCTCAAATGTCTTCCTCAAGTTACCCATCCCTCTAGCAACAGGGCCTTTAACATCATTGTTTCCAACTTTTTTCCCTTTTCCTTTAGTCACCTGATCCTTCTCCATTAGCTCAAAAAAATACAGCTAGTCTTCTCTTAGCTCATTGATCTTGTGGAACAGGACCTCCAATGAATCCACACTATTCTTAACAAAAATGTGGCAGGCATACAGTAGTTTCTTGATGTCCGTGTTGGTAGCCAAAACCTTGGCCTCTAAATCAGCTAGGCGTTGATCACATAAGGACTTGAAATCAGAGAACAAACACTCAAGATCAACAATTTTATCAATCAAAATATTAGAGGCAGAGCCTTTTGGAATATTCCGCACATTCTCTTTCAATCCCTTGATTTTGATGTTAACCTTGTTGAATTCCTGTAGAGCCCACTTTTCCATTTGAAAGTGCTTGTGGCCCCCTCCCTCGCCATGTCAAGGAGTTTGAACATTGAGGTGGAGTCATCATTAAGGTAGGAGAAGTCCTCTGAAAGGGGGTTAACCTTAAGAGGTTTTGGCTTCCTAGGATTTTGATTAACACCCTCTTCCTCCTACACAGGTTTCTCACCAATGGGTTCCACACTTGGTGTTTCAAACTGGGGAGTCATCAATTTCAATTGTCTTCTCCTCTAGACCCTTCTCCTTGCAATGCTTCGTGGTGCCCTTTAATACATATTTTGGGGCTTGGTTCCTCAACTTGGAAATACACCTAGAAGCCCTTCTGGGCTTCTCCTTGGTCTCCATGATCACAACATTTTCTTGCAAACCCTCCTTAACTCTTGCCTCAGCATCAACCTGGCCAATAGCCACAACATCGGCCTTGGACCTGGAATCCCCAGAGCCCACCTCTATATCGTTTCCAATAGAATGGGACTCTAACTCTTGAAGAATAATCCTCTTGGCTGCCCATTTTCCTTAGGGTTTCCCTTCGTTCTCTTCTTAGAAGGGGAACCCACAAGGGAGAGAGACCTGTCCTTTCCCTCCTCATTCCACTCCTTCTCCCTAGCCATGTTGGTATCCTAAAGTCATCACTTAAAGTATTTTCCTTGCCCTTAATTGATGTGGTAGGAATGAGGGCTTTCAAATGCTCCATAATTAACAAGATGAGGCCCTTGTGTAGGACTTACACCCTCCTATTTTTCAAATGCACATACAAACACACCTCCATTGAGGAAAATAGAACGAAAGGAAGCAAAATAAACATTGCATGCCTAAAGTGATTTAAAAGAGTCAAATGGTGGCCTAGGATTGTGGTAAACCTTCCTTCTAGGGTCACATACTACATGATAATTTTTGCAATATCCACCCATATTTTTTTGAGACATCCACTCATAGCCCCAGGACTGCATCTTGATGAGTTTTTTTATGTTCATCATCCTTAAAGAATTGAGCCATAGCCTCCTCATTGCTCTTCTTATCTTTGAAGAATTTGTGGCCAACCATAGGCATCCCAGTCGCAACAATTATGAGCTCCTCATTGATGTCAAATACCATTCCCTTGATTTGGAGCTTATGATGTGCCACTATGAAACAAATTTTGCTGAAGCGTTGGGGTCATGTCCATGAAGCCTTTCCAAGAAAGGCGTAAAGTTACTATGCACAAGGATCCTCCAAATTTTCTTCTTCTTCCTTAGACTAGCATAGGAATGGGGCTCAATTCTACTTTGGTCACCCCCCATATTCATAAAAACTAGTAGCAAAAAAATCTGGAAAGAAGTGTTCAATAGAGAGCCAACAAGCCAAGTGATACCCACAAAACATGCGAGAATAGGGCCAATACCAATGGTAGAATAAATCCAACACATAATCTTAGCCAAATCCATCATTTCACATTAAAATATTAGTAGCCTCAGGAAGGAGGGAGTACTCCTCTCACATCCTATACTCATTAATTTTGACAGCCTCATTAGTGAAAAAATATGCCAATGAGTTTCCCTCTTGATATATGTGAGAAACATGAGTTTCCTTACAAGATCTCAACATCATAAAAACATCCTTAATCAACTGATCGACACTCCAACTAGGCTTTTGGATTCCATGTAGACAGCTGATGATGTTTAAAGAGTCTCCTTCCACCCATAGTTTAGAGTAGCCCTTATCCAAGGAAAATTTAATACTTATGAATGTAGCATCAACCTCAACACAGTGATTTGCCCGATTTCCCAATGGGAATGCCATTGCGCCCAAGAGATTGACATCCTTATTCCTCAACACTTGTCCAATAGTCATGATTTTTTAGTAGATGAAACATGATTTGATACTCCTAGTGATATTATAAACTTTATTGACTTGGTTCTTAAACAAAATATAAATCTTAGTTGGATAGTATAAAATCTTATTGAAATTGTATTGGAAAATTACTAAATTAAGTGTTGCATGTTTTCAGGTTATTATTATTTTATCATTTACATGTTATTTTTAAGTTTTGAAAATACATGAGTTAAAAGAATATTCTTTCAAAATATAGAGATCAAAGATTATGATTGATAGATCAAATTATGTAATGCAATAATTATTTTAAAAATTAGAGATTTTCAAGTTAGACTTCCAACTTGGATTTAGAAATTGACCTCCACTCTCACCTCATCCTTTTTGGGATCTTGGTGATAAAAAATGAAGACTAATCCTTTGGTTTAGGTCTAATTTGATTTAATATTCTTTGAAGAGGTTATATAATTTTTTTTTTTATATTATGATAACTAAAACACTTACATGTTGTATGCTCTCACTTTATCCATTTGGGATCTTGGTGATAAGAAAACAGTGAGTGTTCTTTTAAAAAATTAAACATATCATAATGTTCAATATTAATGGCGCCTCTACCATCAAGGTTCAAACCCCATAGGGGCGTAATTGTTGAGAATTTATATTGAGGATCAGGTCCTCCATTTGTGACCTCACCAATTCATAGCTTCAGATCAAAATCGTTTACCCCTATTAATAAAAACAAATATTAATGGTGCCTATAGTTCATGTTAAGAGGTCATTCCATCGTGTTTGAACTACTATACTTATATCCTAATATAATTGTAAAAACTATGTCCACGACAATGACCCTTTAAACCATATGGAAGATATAAGGAAAACAAAAACCTTTAAGTTTTAGCGAATGAGAAAAAAACCTTAGAAAAGGCCTATATTTGAGGTAAAGTTGAAAACATAAAAAATAAAAAAATCATGTCAAATTCCCCCTTAGTTGTTTTCATGTAGATGTTTCTTTAGGGTTTTTTTCTTGTTCCACCTAAGTGTGTGGCAATCGACAAAGAATTGTCTAGGGAAACTAGACCCTAGAAAGTGTTGCATGCGAAATTATATGGTTGTATAAACATATATTAAATTAGAACTACATATTTTGCATGAAGGTTCTCATGTACCTTGATCCTATGGACATAGGGTATGTAGGTAGTTTGGAATACAAAGGACATTTTTAGTACTCACATAGAGAGGACATTGTGATGTTTCGTGTCATCAATTTTAAATAAGATCACTAAATCAAAAAATAAATAAATCAAATCAAATCAAGTGATAGTCACTAAAACTTAGAATAATACTTGGGGTTGATTAGTCTTCTACTTGACCCTAGAAAGGGTTGCATACCCACTTGTATAATTTTATAAACATAGATTAAACTACAACTACATATTTTGCATGGATTTTCTCATGTACCTTGATCTTGTGGATATAGGGTATGTAGATAGCTTGTAATATGAAGGATGTTTCTAGCACTTAGGTACATAGGAAATTTTGAGGTTTAATGTCATATAATTTTAAAATAAGATCATAAATCAAAGTAATATGAAATAAAATAAAATAAAATGATAGTTGTTGATATGAGAAGAATCATTGGGGTTGATAGGTCCTATACTTGGTTGGTAGCTCAAAACTTGAGGAAGGGTACAAGATATTTGTACAAGTACAGAAAACCTCAATAAAGTAGTATGAGCATACTATGATTTTTTGTAAGTGACTTGGGACCCAATTATGAGTCTAAGACTCTAGCTAGAGCATATTTTTGATTTTCCTATCCTATTGACTCATATGGTTTTTGAAGTTGTCTGTCTTGTAATAAATAGAGTTTTGGTTTGAATTGTCTATGTATTTGTACTGCCCTCCCCAAGATTAAGTGAATAAAATACTACAAAGTGACTAAATAAGAGAAGTAAATAATAAAATAGAATGATTAAAGATAAACTACTAAATTTATAACTTGTCTAATGTTATGGATTAATAGAAATAATGATGAAGTCTTGTACGCTCCAAAAAAATATTTTTCAAGTTAGATACTTTCTCTGCTAATCCAACAATTAAATTTACAATAGGGAATAATAATAAAAAATAATAATGATAATGTCATTAAGGAATTCCACAATCATTACTTTATGATGATTTTGATAATGTACACACCCAATGCTATTATAAACAAAACGAAAGACTTTTTTTTTTTTTTTTTTAAATCAAACATTACTATTCCAACTTTGCACTAATTGTCAACAAATTTATATTCATTTAAACTACACATAAACATGGAACCTATTTTGATAAGGTTAGTATTAAATCTACACAATAGCATTAAGTTAACCCCAAAAAGATTTTTTTTTTTTACCATTATATCATATTCAAATAGGACATCTAAAATTGTTAGCGAAGGTAGAATCAATATTACATAAAGGTTGAGATATGTAATAGAATCAAATAATAAAGATGCATCGTAAGTGTTGAATCAACCTTAATCTATTTACCTTTCCAAGTGAGCTAGTTAAAGCCTAATCATTAGAAATGAAGACAATAATTTAAACAATACTTTAAACAAATATTACAAGCATAAACATCCAAGAAATAAGCTAACAAGGACTATACCTTCCAATATTGAACACCCTATCATTATAGGACTAATAACTCAACAACTTGAGATTGATTATGCATATTTGTAGTATACACACAACTAAACATATACATAACTCATAACTATTTAGTTTGTTAAAATTTGTTAATAGCTATACTTTAATGGATTTAGAGGCTTTAATGTTATAGTTCACAAATTAAACCTTATTTCTTTACTTCATAACTTTACCCAAATTATTATTATTCTTACAAAAATTCTTAGGTGATGTAACACCTCTCTAACCCCAGCTTGGGTAAGATAGCATTTTGATTTTGATGTGATGTTCTAAATGTTGAATTTTGTTATAATGAGATTAGACATTGATGGCTATGTGAAAGGTAATCATGATTAGTTATAATGTTGGATTACATGTTTATATGTTTATATACTGCTATCATTGCTTTTGTATGATTATGGATAGGAAAGGGATGCTGTCGTAACACTCATATCCGAGAGGCTTACAATATCATGACCCTCTTCCTGATCATTGATGTTGCTCCGACTAGATGATATATGTTATATGCACATGCACTTTAATGCGTGATTGGAGTGATGTAGGTACTGAGTATCGACTCCGCTTGGATCCATAGGCTTGAGCATACTCATATTCCCCAATGGTGGTTACTGGAGGTAGTCATAGGCCAAATGTCCCCTACCCTAGCCCTCTATACCTTGTTAGTGCAGTGTTCTTGTATTGCTGTCTTATCATTTGGTTACCTAATGGTAACGTTTGGAGCACCTTTTGGTTGTATGTGGTTTACCAGTATGTTTTATTGATGCATTTTTTCATGGTTTTCGTTAATTTGTTATGTGGCTATGTTTTGGTTGTCGGTGTATGACGTGGTTTCATTTATGGTATTTTATTGTGTTTAATTGATTGGAGATTTGAATGGTTTTATCCACAAGGTTTTAAATATGTTATTCTAAGTGATTTTGATTGATTATTCGAGAGAATGATATATCTCATTTACTAACTTTAAATGTTTTTATTAATCTTTTTTTTTGTGAGCTTTTATAGCCATATTTAAATCTTATTGGGGAGCTTGTGTGTATTTTAAAGTTGGATTTAAATTATTATTTTTATATGAAATAGATAATATTGTATATTTAGTGATTTTAATTAATTCCTTTGGAGAGCTTTGATAGCTTGCTTAATAAAATATTTTATTTCATTTTGTTGTGTTGAGGAGTTTAGTTAAAGGAAAATGGGCATCCTTGTCTTTGATATATATATATATATATATTCATTTTGTTTTGGGGGGGGAGTTATTCTTTTGGAGGAGAAGAAATTTTCTTTAAGAAATTTTTTATTTTTGGAAGGAGAAGGAAAAACCCCACGAACTGGGCAGCAAAGTTGGGGAGAAATGTGGAGAAGAAATTTGTGGGCATTTGATTGTTGATTTTAGCATGCCATTTCCTCCTTGCTGTCCTATTTTGGAACCCATTTGTGCCTTATACTTAGAGCATTCTCTCATTTCAATTTGGGGGCAACATTGAGGTATTTTTTCTGTGGTTCTTGAATCCCTTGAATTTCTCGTGGCATTGAATGTGATTTAGTTTGGGAATGGTAAGCTTTGCATTTCCTTATGGAAAATTTATTCCTCTGTTCTATTTTGTGAATATTTTGGGGATGGATAATGTTTGTTTTGGATTCGATTTGTTGTTCTGTAGTTTTGTTATATCACAAATTTTTGTGCATTCTAGTAAATCTAAAATGGGTCTTTGTCAAATTTTATTTTTGGGCACTTTCATTTTATTTCTCTTGCCCAACTTGTTAAAAAAACGTTTTTCATTGCCACTCATTAACTGCCTATTAAAAATGCAAAATAGAGGTGGATTCTATGTAGAAATTCCCATATCTCAACTGGGTCGAAGTTAGAATTGAATTATGGACACTTTCATTTTTGGGTCAAAATTCCTCTTAACCAACTATTATAAATTCAAACTAAAGGTGGATTCCATGTAGAAACACCCATATCTCAATTGGATCGTTGTTTGATTTTTAATCCAGGAACTTTCATTTTTTAATGTTTTTTGCCTAGCTTGGCTAAAAATGTGTTTTTCAGAACAACACCTTATTTTTGGTAATTTTAAAACCAAAGGTGGAATCCGACTAGAAACATCTAAATATGAACTGGGTCAAGCTCCGATTTTATATTTGGGTACTTTGAATTTTTATGCTCTCTTTTCATTCCATTGAGCAACAACTAGAACCTTGTGCCATGCCATAGCCGCATAGTAGTTTCTAATTGATTTAAAAGTGGTTTTGTGAGATGATTTAATAAGGTTAATACTGATTATATGATTGGTTTCTTTTTATGAAGTTAATGGTGAATGTTTGAATGTATTTGATCTATTTGTTAGTGTATGAGATGAGTTGTTTAAATGATTTAGCAGCAATGTTGCTTGGCTATTTTAAAAGGTTTTAATGATGGATTTTAGTGGCTTTTTCATTATTTCATATTTTCTATGGATTCCTCGTTTGGTTAAACGAGATGAGCTTAGGTCTAGGTAATTAGAGTGGTCTTATGGAGTGGCTCTCTACGGGCCCAAGATCTGCAGGTGGCTGATAGGGGAACTAGTATTAGAGTTATTGTAAACAAGTGTTAACTAAAGAAAAGCAATGAGTTAAAAAACTATAAAGTAATGAGTCCTTGTGCATGGCCTTGAGTGCTTGTAAATGCTAAGGATGCACTCCAAAAGGCCTATCCATCTACGAGGCGTTGATTCAGGCATGATTGAGTCTCCTTGTCTATATGAGAGGTGTACTTGATTTCGTGTGGTGCCATCCCTTCGAGCACACATGATGACACTCCATCCAATCTGCACTCTAGTACCTCATACCTTAGTAGTTACGAGGAGTACCCGACATGTTATTGTATGAGCATCTTCATGTTGTGACATTGGCCTTATGCATTGTATTTCGTGTTTGCTTCGTGTCTAATGTGAGTGTTGGCCATATGTTACCCTTGCCTTTTTATCTTTGTTTCGGCTTCGTGACTACCTCTGAGCATGATGGGGTGGTCTCTTTTGAGTCCACATGGTAGGGAGGCATTGCCACCATCATTGGGGACTAGTGTATAGGTTATTGGAGCATCAGTTGGAGGTGTTCGCTCTTGTACTTATCTCTTCAATTATTGTGTCTTATGACTATGCCATTGTACTCATGTATATTCCTTTATGTATATTGTACTCTCTTGTGAGGGAAGATGTAATCATATAATTTAATGAGAATAATTGTGATGTTTTATATTTGGCTTACGAGTTCCAGTGTTGGTATTAGACTTGCTTGTATTATGATGATCATTTTGTCCTTTCTTTTAGAAGTTTTCATGCAAAAATTAGAGCTTTGGCTATGTACTTCCTTCATGCTATAGTCTAAAAAAGTTTTGGTGCATCACCACTTTCTATTTGTTTCTCTGTGTTGTTGTTGGTAAAGTTCTGACACATTGGAGCTTTCTGTATTGTGTTATGTGATGTTACAATAGAAAGTTTCAGAGTAGAAATATTTCTGGAGCACTGGCGCAAAAATATTTCTAGAGCACCGACGTAGAAATATTTCTGGAGCATCGACACAAATATTTCTAGAGCACCAGTGCAAAAATATTTCTAGAGCTTTGGCACAAAAATATTTTTGAATCACCAACGCAAAAATATTTCCAGAGCACCAGCGCTGAAATGTTTTTGAAGCACTAGTGCAGAAATTTTTGGAGCTATCTTGTTTGCTCCTGTTGAGATTTTCTTTGGAGGGTAAATCAATCCTCTCCTCTTGGTTGTATATTTGACCATGCTTGGCCATGTATGTTGTTGATATATCATATCGACAACTACTTTTTTGTATATGTTATTCATGTTTAAAATTTTTTTATCTTGTCCTCTTTTGGCTCTTACCCTGCGGGGTTGCGTAGCGGGATGTTACAGGTGATTTCAATTACCAACTTTGTTTACTATACCTAAACTTTTCTATGATAAAATTGTTTTGAATCACTTTGATATAAATTAAAATATTCTTATTCTTGGATTAAATGGAGACATTGTTCATCTACTAATAAACCAATTAAATAATTAAAATATCTAACAAGAACACAATCTTGAAAATAAGAGGATAAATAAAATCAACAATTTGTAACCAATATTTCTAAGCACTATACAATTAAGGCTCTTAATGGATAACTAGAAACTATTTAAAAAAAAAAACTAACTTAAGAATCCATGTAAGGGTTTTTTTCTCATGTTTCTATCTTTCTCATTGAAAATTTCCTCTAGATATTTCTCTTGCCTACATGATATCCTAACTTGGTTTTACTCAATTTGTTTTTGTTTTCAATTTATTATTTTAGTTTCACAGTAGGAGACGGTAATATTTTAATCATTAATTCTATTTGGTTTACTTGGTTTCTCTGATTTTTGGATATGTTTTACAAATATTGGATTTATAGAAACCCTTTAAATTTTATCATTTAAGTATTTGTTTTTCATTCTATGTGAATAGATTTTATGACATATTTTTATTGTGAATAAGGATGCCAATGTTTTCTTAATAAATCATAATTGGTGATATGGGTTATTACAATTTTTGAATATGTTTTTTTGATATTAATAAAAAAAATGCCCATTAAATTATATGCTCCAATATCATGTTTATCAGTTTTTATGATCAAATACATGAAAATACTTTTAAATGAATTATTGTTTGGAAATAGGGACAACAATATTGTTACCTCAACAAAACCAAACCTATTTCTCTCGAAATCCATTTACTGAAAATTTCAAGATATTATTTCTTATTCAACACATGTATCTAAATACAAAGATCCACAAAGAAGAAAAATAATATGGGCCAATGGGCTCTCCACCCAATCATAGGATTGAGATTCAATCCACCCCCGAGCTAGGGTCACATAGCACTTCCACAAAATACTTTCAACATAAGATCCACTACCAAATTGTAACATATAACATCCAAATTACTAAAATTGACACATTTAAGCCACTAATCACAAGGATTCCTACAAAATTTTATACTTTATATACTTTGCACATCACAACATCTTGCATTCATATTTCTTCATTTTAACACACAAAGAAAGTATAAATGAAATTAAACTAAACAAGGTGGAAGATTCAACTGATGCAAACCCCAACACACTAGTTGTAGCCACATAAGAAATTCAACATCAAATTTCACAAATATTTTTGTATAAGCAAGACCAACATGGCAACAAACTCATTACAAATGAACAAAGATAGATAACTAAAAGATTAGACCTCATAAAGAAATTTTTCTATCCATCTTGAGGAAAACTCTCTTCCATTTCTCCTTCTTCACAAACATGACAATAATTCCCAAATGAAGAATGAAGAAACCAAACATGAACTCAAGAACAATCCAAAAACCCCCAAAAGAGAGAAAACCCCCTCCTCCACATAAATAGAGAGAATAAATGGAAGGGGAAAAGGCAACCTCCTTTTCAACTTCCCAACAAACCTTTCAACTCCAATTTTCGTCACTTTTCATAAGTGAGTAATTAGAGTGGGTTTTGGACTTTATTAAAGGGATTTTATGGAATAAAAATACCTTTAACCCATAAACCTATCACCTAGGAAACATTTTAAACAATTAAGACCATATAAGGACTTCATAAAACATAAATTAAGTGACCATTTTAATAAAATGACTCAAGAGACTAATAAAACAACTCTTACATACACACAACCCAAACCACAAAAAATAAGGTCAAATCACATGCCCATGACAAGACTAATATTTCACAAGGATACAATAATGAAAGTAGCTATGTGACCCCCTTATCAACATTGGCCAATTTTTACCTATTTACTCAACCAAGAATGTGTGTTAGTATTACTCATAATTAATGATAATTAAAACAAATGACATGAATTAAAAATTCCAAGAATAATAATCAACTAAGAAATTAGATCCACTACTCTACAGAGTATCACACAATTTAACACTCCTTACTAGCATGCCACCTATTATGGAGTCAAGGAACAATTGAGTGAATACTATCTATTATCAAAATATCACCACTTATGTCCATAAAATATTTAACTTATAATGCATACTACTATAAGTTATATTGAATATCAATAATTGTCTTCATATTCACACCTACCCACATCTATGATATGTAATTACCTAACTTAATGTAATCCACTTAATATACATAGTAATATTACCAATAACCGAGCATATTGATCATTACATAATTACATAGAAAGATAATGGAACTTGTTTGACTATCACAAGAATTCACAACAATCGTTAGATAGGATTAGTCAAGATTATGAACATATTCATGGTTTAGCAACAATCATCACTCATGTGTACTATCCAACATGAAATAACATAGAATATAACATATAAATCATCAAAAACTAATAGGATCAACAAGGTCGCAAGGAACAGGGTCTTACAGTATTGATCGTTCAATATGGATGAGTAAGCCCAATGGACATAAGAGCTTGGATTGGTTGAGAAATTTATTGTCTCGTAATGGAAAAGATAACATGAATTGGATAATGATAATTCCTAAGCATTTGAATTGACTAAAACATTGAAATAAGTTTTCTTAAAATTGAGTAATTCATATGATATTATTATTTCTTTTATAAAAGTGTATTTGTTTTATTAATATCAAGTAGGATCTTTACACTTGCATTGCATATTATGTATAGTTAAATATGAACTTACATATACATAACTAAAACCTTTATACATTTTTTTTCCTATTCTTTCTAAATGAAAGTGGCATATCTACCAAAAAATCCTTTCCATAGAACATGTATTTGGTTTGAATTTTTATTTTCCATTTGTGATCTATAATCTCATCGATTACTAGATAATTTATAAGATTGTCCATTAATTCACTTGGGAATTGGATCATTGGTATTAGATCTACGATCTTTCTCTATGCCCATTGTTAGGGAAAGGGCCTATTATGCACCTCCACTACTATACTATTTACTAAAAAAACCTTGATACAAGAGAAAAAACCATGCCTGGATACAAAAAATTAGGAAACATATTCATTTCCCACATTAACCTTAGAGGAAAACTATACAAATATTAGATCTATGGAAATATTAGTAGCATAATGACACGCAAAATAACACTTTAAAAAACAACAATGAGAGAAGAGTAGAAAAAATAGACAAAAGAGAAGAGCCATTAATATATGTGGTTAAATCCCTTTTAGGTAAAAACCCCACCCTCCCAAGCACAAAACCAATGTATTATTCAACAATAATAAATAAAATACAATACAATTATATGTTTATAGCCTTAATAGGGAAAACAAAATTTTGCTCCTTTTGAAAGAAATTTGACAACACAACCTTGCAATGAAAATTCCTCAATGCCTCCATCTCAAATCTTAAATATATAGACTCAAGGAGGCCTAAAAAACCACCAAAAGATATTACCATGGACCCAAACAAGGTCCAAAAATAATATGATAAGAATTATCATGACCCACACCTAATTTAGACTCATTATTTATCATTTACCTCATTTAGGAAGATTCTCTATGATGCATCATAACATGTGTCACAAGTGTGTCAATATTCTTACTCCACTTTATAACTCCCTATACTCATGCTCTTACATGCGTCATATAATCTATAATAAACTTAAATCCGACATATTAAAACTCCATAATGACATTAAATTCTCCTACAACTTCTTACACACATTTCAAGATAGTTGACATATGGCCAAAAATGCCACCTTAAAATGGATGCCTCATTTCCAAATGAGGATATTTAATAATTAATAAATATAATTTCAAACAATAGGACTTGCAAGGTGTATGACATACCTAGTCCCAACATTCTTCTACTTATCGTATACCTTGCAAGATCAAAAGGAAGATCCAAAAAATCTGTAAACTAAACACCAAGTTTATAACAATCTTGCACCAATTGAATCCTTTGTGGTCACAAATTTCACATAAACATCTACAACATCTTCCAAGGGAGCACTAACCTAACCATAATTTCCTCATCATGTATCATGCCCAAGCATGAAGTATAGAAATCCAAGCCAAGATGACATACTAAATATCAAACCAAACACACCACTATATCTAGTCTCAACACATTATCATAACACAAACCAAAATTCTAATATCCTCCAAAGTAGGATCAATTATGCACCACATACTCCACTCTAGCCAAGAAAATGAACTCCGAGTCACTCACATCCAACTTCCCAACCACTAATAGAAATTTTAATCATGACATATTCAACCCATACTCAACTTGCACCTTGTGTGATCCACTTTCCTTCTCAAGTTTACTACCTTCCAAGATAGAAAATGTGCAAAAAACTAAAGATCCTTAATACTATAGTCCAATGAACTTGTCATTCAAAGAAAAATACCTCAAGGTTTCCACTACATGATGTCTAGTCTAGATCTAACCAAATTAATACAAAATTCCACCAAATAGCATTCACATAGAGGGTGTGGCTCGTGTCATAAAAAAGTGTATCAAGGAACACACATAATGATCTATAAGCTACAACCAAAATGTTACTAAATAAAGCATGCTTCTTTGAACATATTTTTCTCACTCTCACACCTCCATCTACTCAAATCTCTCATGTTATCTATGTTACAAAAGTTAGAGATTAGAGATCCCACATCTTGTTGCTCAAAATAATGAAGTACAACAACAATAAATGACCACAAACATAGTGATCATAATAGCTCCACAAAAATATCGAATCCAATTTCATATGAATATAAACCTCTAAGAAGAATCAATATACTATACAAAGAAAAGATACAAACTATATTGCATACTATGTCTTGCCAACACCACTAAGTGCTTAAGTTGTGATAAGTAAGATCCTCACTTTTAAAAACCCAAACAAAAAATCCTTAAAAATATCTAATAGTTCAAACCCAAGGGCAAAAACAACATCAATAATAAACTTCTCAAGTGAAGGAAGATAAAAATTATAGACATTCCCATCATTAGGGAATATGTCCAAAACTATCTTATGCACTCCTCAAAAGCTTGTCCTCTTGAAAAAACTCATGCATATGAGAAGGAAAAGGAAAAAAATACCATTCCAAGTATTCCTCAAATAATCCCTCCATAACTAACACCCATAGATCAAGTCTCATTCCATGAAGAAAATGTATCAAAAAAATATATTGAGTAACCAAGTAGGAAATACCTCTTAGATAATTCTCCACCTAGTGGACTAAGAGTGGGGAATTATATTTCTCTTTCTAATATGCATTGAGTCACACACTCTCTCTCCATAAATAATCCCCTCATTAGGTCCACATTGAACTCATGTCCATCTCTTGTTAAAGCCTCAATATTTCTACTGAAACCTCATCAAATAGTCACATTCCAACACATGATCCCCAAAACAAGAGATCTTCAACCTCACTTAAGTTTATCTAGTATCCATGAACACCTAATAGAAAATCTCATCCTAATTGAACTTAAATTACATCTTGATAATCTCTAAAGGCTCTCAAGGAATAATTACCATGATATAATCAATACTAGAAGCCTACCTCAAATCATTACCAAAGTTCTAAATATAGAATTAGAAATGAAATCATGATTTACATATTCCTCATAGATGATCATTTTCCTCCAAAAAGTAAATCTACTCTTAAGAGTACCCATATCATGCCAAAAATACAAAAAATAAAATATCTAGAGCCCTCACATAATTTTCAAAACTTCCATTGCAAGTCATCTAGAGATACCCATGACATCATGATGAACATCCCTTAGATGACAATGATGATGATACATGGTCCTCACACAATCAAATAAATCATCATCAAGAACTTGCAAATGGAAAAGTAAAATATCACATCTTCATATCATTATTAAATCCACCATAGAAAGTCATCCAAAAGATACCCATGCCATCATGATGAATATCTCTTAACTGAAGATCATCCATGATCCTTACAAAATTAAAAAACCCAATTGTAACAGCATGAACTTGCAAATGGAAAAGTAAAACCATATTATCTAAAAGAAGGTAATTTCTATAGGTTCCAAGAAAAATAATTGCAAGTGACTCATAGTACTATTTTAGGAATTATATGAACATTCCAAATACCAACAACATGAATCATGATTTTTCCATCCATCCATCGATGTCACTTTCTCACTACTACAAAACTCCAATGCATCATGATGAATGAAAGATTACCAATACCATGATCAACAACATCATTGTATCTAAATGGTTTACATCTAAAACCCACTATAACAAGACACCATCAACAATACAAATATCTATGGGTATAGACAACCCACATCCAAGTTATCTATGTAACTTATGTGTATAGGAAACCCCAAAAAAACTATAATTCATACATTTCAAAGTAGCATAACATGGATCCACCAAGAAAAGTAGACCCATACATAAGTAGACTCAACACCCTATTAGTAACAATAAAATAATAGAGATCAAGAGATAAAAATATAGATTCTTCATGAAACCTATATCATATCCAAAATAAAAAAAATCCACCACTTGAGACAACTGTAAGTTAGGAGCTTGTTAAGAACCATCATAGAAATTTTAAGTGATAGATAACATACCAACATTTTCACATTGAGATAGCTACAATAAACCTCATCGAACATGCATACAAATTTATAACTATCTTTCATAAAAAAAAAAACCATGAGAAAGATAATCTCAAACATAATCTCTTGTAGATCTACAAAACTATAAATTTATGTTAACATGAAAAACCAACAAAACCAATGTTAGAGACATGCATGAAATCTAAATCCACTTATCATATAGAAGATCCACAAGTCAAAACAATACCAAAATAGTCAAACCAAAATAATGAAGTGTCATAGATAAGCACAACCATAGATTTTTAACAAAAAATATACAAAATCCATAGATCCAATCAACATGATTCCATAACATTAAAGTACAAACATCCATTAGAACCAAGAGGATTTCCACTCTAGGCCACCAAAAGATAAATATCATAACCATCACTATATATATGCATATGGAGGAACTAGGTTGTTATGGGAACTTCTACATGATTTGTTGACCAAATCTATAACCTACATGCATTTTGGGTATAATAAATTAGTTATTTCTAAGATCAATGGATAAAACTAAGCACCTTACATAAGCACAATAAATGTTAGTCTAAAAAACCAATGCTATCCAATGCAACCAAGGAGCTAAAGATAAACAACCAACATAAGCACTCTATTGCACATGACCATAGGATGATTTTTTTTTAGCATGCAAGAGGATAGAACCATACTATCAAGTAAGATCCCCAAGTTAAAACCATGCTATGCATGCAACCATATGGCCAATTCCACAATGCCCCACCTTCTATAGCCTTCAAGTGCTTGTAATATTGTATATTGAAAAATAAGATCAACTGCACAATAATTCCACTTGAACAAGGATTAATAATTAGTCAAATATTTCTTACAGTTATCCACAAAATTTTCAAACTAAGAAAAAATTGAGAAATACCATAACTGAATCACCATGGATCCATCACATACAACGTCATGAAAGCACATGCAATGACATGAAGAAAATAAAACCAACATGCAAGTACATGCAAATAACATTCAACCAATAAAACTAACTTATCTCTAATAATAAATGTTATTAAAATTACCTAGTATACACCTTGAGTACTATAATATTTATTAAAATAAAAACTAATAAAATTAAAAATAAACTATGGCTATGAAGTGAAACAAAAAACATGAATTCATTTACTATATTAACCCTTGGAGGAAAGCAATGTAGATCTTATATCTATAGAATTTTCATAGTATAATGGCATATAAAATAACACTTTAGAAAATAAGAATGAGAGAAGTATAAGAATCATAGAGAGAAGAGAAGATAAATTGATATATGGAGAGAACCCTTTTGGGTAAAATATCCCACCCTCCAAAGAATTGAACCAACATATTACTCAACAATAATTTAAATCAGTTATAATGCACTTGTAAACTTAAACCCTTAACATCGAGATCAATATCATACTCATCTATAGGAAATATGACAACATATCCTTGCAATGAAAACTCCTCAATGCCTCCATCTCAAGCTATCAATATATAAAATCAAGGAGGCCCATAAAAATACTAGAAGGCGTTACCATGGGCTCAAAGAAGGTCCAAAAATAACATGTTAAGAATTCTCATAACCAACAACCAATTTGATTTCAATAATTATCATTTACCTCCTTTACAAAAATGCTCTATGGTATATTATAACATGCATCATAAGTGGTTCAAAATTATTAGTCCACTTTATAACTCCCTATAATCTTACTCTTACATGTGCTATATATATTTTTATAAGTAAATTCCTTATTTTACAATACCATAGTGGTGTTAGATGCTCTTACAACTTCTTACACACATTCCAAGACACTTGATACATGGCCAAAATTGCCACCTTAAAGTGGACACCTCATTTTCCTAATGAGGATAAAATAATTAATAAATATAAATATAAAAATATTTCAAACACTAGGAATTGCAAGGTGTATGATACACATAATCCCAATGCTCATAAAAATGCATGCACAACTAAGAAAATATAATACACATGGTTCAATTTGTAAAAGTTTAGACAAACACTGAAGATAATTAAAAAAAATTCAAACATTCAAAGAAATCTCAATGCTCCCTTAGAAATATAGTGCCAAGAACTTTTTAGATAGTTTTGTGACTTCATAAATAAGTTTGGACTAGATCCAAAACACTGTACATTGCTTGTTACATTTAAAGGTAAAATAAATTCCTCAACACTATATATTTGGATTTGAAAATCAAAGCATAATTCTTCATCACCTTTAATGATGTTGAGAATATTTAATTCACATCTCTAAAAATGTCCATTTCATTATGATTGGTGGAGCAATCTACCTTGGGATGCTACCTTGGGATGCCTTTCTTAGTGCTATGTAGGTTGAATTCTACCCTTTCAAAAATTATGAGGAAGATTATATGAAATTCCAATAGTCATGCTAGTGTAAGGAGAACCCAATGGAAGATTATACTAATGAGTACTAGTCATGAATACTCTACCTTTTTGTATGAGAAATTTATTAACATATAATACTTATATACATCAAAAAATTATCACCTTCTATCCATATTAAGATGAAGTTCTTGAATTTAGAAAACTTAGTTAAAAAATTATGTAATACTTCCAAGATTGAATCCAAGGATAACATTAAGAATTTTTTTTCCCTTGTTAAAACACGACCTCATAGGAAACCAACTACAAGCTTTTCACATAGAAGAAACATTATCCTACAAAAAAATAACTATAATGCTCTAAACTATTCACACAAAGCCTTAGGGAATTCCCAAAATTTTCACCTAGGGTCAAGAGTAAGAAGCTACAAAAAGGTGATATATAGTGTCATCATCATTGCACCAACCTCCACTATAAATCTAAATTCCACACAAAACAATAGCTATTTGTGCAAGTCACATTAAATTTTTACCAAGTTGAGGATATTGATAAGGAGGCACAATGTCTTAACATCAACACTATAATAATTGACACTCTAGAGTAATTCTAGCGTCTCTTCCACATGAATTTATAGGTCAAAACACAACATTTCCACTTCATTAGTAACAACAAAAGATGAAAAAACAAAATCACACATGATGAAATTAGGCTCCTAGATCTTTCTACCACCACACATCTAAATCCTTACACTCTAGGATGGTTGTATCAAAATAAATAAACTTGGGTAAGATGATAAGAACTTTCAATTATATAGTCAAGCCTACATAGGACATTACCGTCTATGAAATCACACCTATAAGAAGTCTTTGACATTACACTTGGAACACCATATTATATGATCATGATGACATTTACCATTCCAAGACATAGTAAAAAAAATACATATTGATATATATGTTATTCCAACCTTTATGAGTTGATAGTAGAGGGAAAAATAGCTCCAACCCTTTCTAAACAATATTAGAATATCATTTCCCATAGATATAATTTCATGCTTCCCATTGTATACTCATGAATGTGCCAACCTTCTTGTAGTGAAAAATATTTTCAAGCTACAATAATACTAAAAATATTTCTTTTAAGAATTCAAGCATCTTCCAATATATTTTATGGTGCATCAAATCAATTTGGTTCCTGAATTCCCTTTCCTAAATGTCATTTATATTGTAGATATATCTAAGAGAATTATGAACTTGAATTCCAAATTTAAGAGTAACTTTCTCACAAATATCTAACCTAACTCTTTACCATAAAATATCTTGATAGTCCTTATGCCTAAAAAGAATGATATCTAACACCTTTATATTGAATCATACACTCAATAGGATCATACTAAAAAATATTCATCATCTTCAAGCATCAAAAAATTACTAGACCAACTTCACAGTGTGTAATACTTCATTATGATCAACCTCAAATCAAGATATCATTAGGTTTTGGATTGAAGATTCTTAGAAATAAATTTCAAAACTCAAAAAAGACATATGAATTGATTATTTTTCCTTTTAGCCAAATTAATGTGCTAGAAACATTCATGAAATTGATGAAAGGAATCTTGTGACCCTTCATTGACTCATTTATCATTTTGTACTTGAATTATATCCTCATATTTAGTAGGATATAAGAGGATCACTTAGAGTAAGTATTACACATACTAAATCCACTATTCCAACACAAGTTACTATCCAATATTGGTAAATTGAATTTTGGAATCACATAGATCTAATACATGGGCCACATCATTGACCAATTTGGTATACATGTAGACCCCAAAATATCAAAGTAATTTGATATTATCCAACATTGTGCAACCTCACTAACTTGCACAACTTTCTTAGACTTTCCGACTTCTATGATAGGTTTATTCTTGGATTCTTTCACATCGTGTGTTGTTGAATTAGATCATCCACACCAAGATAATCCTCATAGAAAACTACACAACAATGTAGTTTTGAGGAGCTCAAGGAACACCTCTACATAATTTATATTTTAGCAACACTTGGCATATCGCATGCCCTTGAGATCTAAAATGATGCATTTGACTATACACTTGAAACTATACTTACATAACAAGATATTTAATTATATATCATTCAAGAACTTTCAATGTCATAGTTAAATGCTTCTCCACCTATGAAAAGGAGTTTATTTCCAATATAAAAGCTATTAATAAATGAAATAACTACATCTTGGGTTAGTATACTATCATTCATTTCAATCATAAGTTTCTTAATATTTTTTACATATGAAAAATTAAATTAGAAAATGCATTAGACATGAAGTGGATGACATATTTGCAATAATTCTATCTAGTGATCAAACAAAAGGAGAAAGAAGAGAAGAAGGTAATTGATTATCTTTGTCAAATACTCACAAATTTTTTGATTGGGATCATGCATGCACATTACATAAAAATACTAGACAATTTGATATTACTAAGATATTGAAAACACTTACACAATACTTCTATTGGTGTCAGATGCACATATGAATTCAAAACCACATCAAGTTTTGCATTCCTTAAAACATCACTAAGCCTAAAAATATGATTCTCAAGATCTAAATTGATCCTTCAATTTAGACATGACATTGGGAATCCATCAACATGAATCTCTTCAACAGACTACCTCTAACTAAGCATCAATATGATACTCTATTTGTTCTGGTATATGCATTCTCCAATAAGGTCATGATTATTGCATGCAAAAAACCACTACTTCAAACAATGCATGCCTTTTCTTGACTCATGTTTGGGTCTTTTTAGATTTCCAACCTCCATTATTTTTTATGGTGATAGAATTTTTGTAAGTCATTTATAGAAAAAATTATGGACAGTTATGTTAGATACATAATTAAATATGTCTACAACCTTCCATATATAGATAAACAACCAAATAAATACGGTCAATCGAAATATCACGTATCTTTTGTGCATATATAGTAATGAACATCCACACACATGAGATGATACTCTACTTTATATCCAACATGCATACAAAATTTTTATTTCATAGTTCTACCAGGCATAATCCTTTCTAGACATGTCTTGGGTTCCAACCAATTAATCCCCTTGACATATCCTTTTCTACACCATCCACATCAAATCTATTCACATAGGGTCATAAATTCATCAAGGCCTAAGAAAATTCAAAGAAAATTCACAACACATTTTGAATGTACATCAATAGATACAACATTTACTCAATCACCAATAATAGGAATACAAATAGCACCAATATATGCACCACCTTACACATTTTAGTTGGTCATAAAGTTTAGTTATATCTTTATAAGGAGGAATTCATAGGTCTACACTAAAAGATTATTTTTAACTTATACTTACGTCATTATGGGCAGAGCTAGTGAGAAAATATTTTTTCTCAAGCTACCACAATACTTGGGACTCCATTTTGTACTTGGTGTGGAAATGCTTGGTCCATATTTTCCCCTCTAATGAATCCCATGATAGTCTAATATTATATGGAATTAGACCCAATGCATTCATATCCAACAATGAGGGATGAAATCATCAACACAATTACCACTTATCTTTGTGATAACACCCATTAGTAATCTTGGACAATCAAAATCAATTAGTAGGTAGATGAAGCTAAGTGGTGCATCGTTCAATAAATGCACACACAATTTCCTCAATTTATTTAAAATATAATGGGAACTAGCACTCCATAGGGGGGACTAATGATCTAATGAAAAACTAATGCACTTATTTTATTAGCTTAATCAACACACTCAATATTACATAACATGCACATCATAATGTTTGCATATCTCTATGCAATAATTTACACAATACCTTGCACACAATGCTCACATGCAACCATACAAAATAATCACGTGTGTAGTGTGGCCTTTTACATGGCTTCAAATGATTGTGCAAGTCCAATTTTTTGAATGCATAATACAACTGAGAGGGGGGGTGAATCAGTTGTACCTTAAACCCTTAGAAACATTCAGATCTACATTCATTCAATTAACCCTTAATCTGTTATAATGATTTAGCATGAAATGAAAATAACAAAAACTAAATCAAATCAACACCACACACAATCGAACACTAGATTTACATGGAAAACCCAAGATGGGAAAAACCACGATGAGAATAGCTCACAATATAAAGTAACATCAACACTAAATACAAAGGGCTCACTACTGGAGGGCTCATTGCCCAAAGAAAGAAAGGCTCATTGCTAGAATAGAAAAGAAGATATAGAAGAATGTTACACAAAGAAATCCATCTCAATGCAACAAATAAATCCACCACAATATCACCAACACCTTCATAGATTGACTAAAGAATTGTAGACACCTTTTGCTCACTACATCCAATAATATAACACATGAAATCTCACACTACACTTCTCAAATTTGCACACTAATACTCTAAAATTCATATCATTCACATCATACATATATATCTTCACATCCCTCAACAACTCAACTCATATTTATATCATCTTTAAACTTGAAAACATTCTCGAAGACCGACTATGCACCTCAACCATGCAAATTCAAATTAGGTTGACACCAAAAAATTCCTATGGTGGAAAGGAATGGATGCGGACCACAACACACCTTACCTAGGACCTAAATTCACTAATACATACCACACCACACTTCCAAAATTTTTGTAAGTAGTGTAAACACCTAGGATGGTTGTTACTTGCGTAAACACCATTAAATTTTTAAGTACACGCTTCCTTAGATCAATGACAACTCGTGGAAAAGAAGTGTCACTTGAACACAATCTAGAATATTCCACAAGTACCTTGAAATTTAACAAACTCCATAATAAATTTCACCTGAAGAATGAACACACCCTATACACTCAAACAATTTTTCCATACATTGTAACTTAAGAAACCAACTTTAGAAGCACCAAACCTTGACCAACTTTGACTGAAGAAAAATACCAACACTATTAACATGCATTCATATCCACAAGACCTGAAACCAAACTATAGAGAAACATGGAGCAAAAACATTTCTCCCAAATACCTTTGAAATACACAGTTCACACACTGGTGAACACAACTTCCTCTGCACAATGATCCAACACACCAAATTCTAGATATAACACCTCTGAACACCTC
Organism: Sequoia sempervirens; assembly: GCA_007258455.2. NCBI lineage: Eukaryota > Viridiplantae > Streptophyta > Pinopsida > Cupressales > Cupressaceae > Sequoia > Sequoia sempervirens. The sequence continues at coordinate 292,180,831 of VDFB02047230.1, forward strand.
AAATAAACATATTTGAAGTGCATAGGAAAATATTCAATCTAGAAGAAATGCAGAGGAACACCAAAACACTACTTTGCAACCCATAACAAAACTACAACTCACTGTTTCCTCTTCTTATGAAATTTTCTCAAAAGCACTTGGAAACCAATCACCTACACAAGAAACACATAATTTTCATCACTTCCTCAACCATATATCCATAGAAAAAATCTTATCAAAGCAACACTATAGGTTGAAACTAGTATCTTACAAATGACAACATAATGCAACTAATCAAAGCATCATTAATGCAAGCAACATAGACAATACCAAGAACTACACATAATCTTGCAACAATATTCTTCTCATATAGTTGACACCAATGACAACACAAGCTTTTTGACATCAACGACAACACCAAATGCTCATACTTGAAACAATATCCCCCTTTTTCATTGATGGAAACATAGATGTGAAAAACCATCAACAACAACTTTGTTCCATACCTATTTCCTTTTCTCTTTTCTCATTACTCACTCTCGCTTTCAACTTATCTTTTTCACATGCTTTTCATTCTCACTTTTTCACTGACAATTGAACATTTTTCACAATAGAAGGATCTTCAAGTCATGCATATTGTAGGGTTGTTCCACTAGATTCTCTCTCCCCCTTTGACATCAATGTAAAAGGATAAAATATTTGCATCACTTATGTTTCTCCTTTGACATGACATCAATCAAAATTATCACAACTTCTATGTAATTGAATTTATTTTATTGCTTAGTGTACTCCCCCTTAGGAGCACACACCATACTGCACTAATCAACAACCACTACATAATGGCAACAATCACTCCCCCTGATTGCAACAACCAAAAATGCCACTACCTACTCCCCTTGAGAGGTAGCCACCAACATCAGTCCAAACCAAAGAATGAATATTGAAATCCACTAGACTGATGAATCTCCTTATGCATCTAGTTAAAAGGAGGGGAAATAACCCCCAACTTGTCTTGGAGATACTCAAATGTATCCTTAGGAAGAGCCTTAGTGAATATATCAACTTGATCCTTTGTAGGAACATACTCAAGCTTTACTTCATTTTCTACAACCTTCTCTCTCAGAGAGTGATACCATATTGAGATATGTTTTATCCTTGAATGCATTACCAAATTCCTTGAAATATTGATAGCACTTGTATTATCATAGAAGATATAAATTGGTTCATCATATACCACCCTATATCCTTCAAGGTTTACCTCATCGATAAAAATTTTAAGCAACAAGATGCTACTATAATGTACTCTACCTCTGCAGTAGATAGAGATACTAAATCTTGTTTCTTACTTAGCCATGACACCAATCTACATCCTAGAAATATTTCACCACTACTTGTAAATTTTTTTTCATCCACACAACCAGCCCAATCAGCATCTATGTAAGCACTCAAAGTAAAATTAGTATCCTTTGGATACCATAGGCCATAATTTGGAGTTCCCTTCAAGTATTTGAATATTCTCTTCATTGTTGCAACATGCTACTCTCTAGGATCTTCTTGAAATCTAGCCACAAGATAAACTACATGCATGATATCCAATCTAGTAGTAGGGTAAAATTAAGTTGGGTCCATAAAGAGGGGAAGTTTCGGCCAAACAAAAAAAAATCATAGGTAACACGTGTTTTTAAAAAACATGTACGTGCTTTGGATCGGGAACCAAAATCTAAATCCGAACATGTATGCATTTAAACTCGGGTATGCACCCTAAAATGCATACGCATTACAAAACACATTACTAACACATATGCACTTTATAACATGTACGCATTTCTTAAAGCTATTTAATTTTTTAAATAAATGACTTTGTTATTCATTTTCTCATTACAGTTTGGTTGGCAAGATTGAGGGAGAGCTTAATTCACGTATGTGTTCCTGAAGGCCCATTTCAACAAAATTTTCATTGCCACCTCCTCCCATCAACAAAATCAACCTCAGCAACCAATCGACCTCAGTGACCTCCAGGTTGGTTGAATTCTACTTTTTTTTACTTTATATCTTGCATTTTTGTTTTGTAATTGTTATTTAGATTTTTTTTGCTTTGTTTATTTTATGTTGAATATTTTATAGTTTTTAAATTGTATTTAAAACCAAAAACATCAACCAAACCAAAAACATTAAATTGTAAATTGAAAACCATAAAATCTATACCTAACTTAACTAGAATTTAACCTAAATTAGACACAAAACTTAGAAATCAAAACCCTAAACCCTAGGTTCCAAAAAAAAAGATCTAAAAACTCAAAATCAAGTATCAAATTTCATCAAAATAGGCTTGGCAAGTACAATTTACCACTCAATTTTAATCTTGCAAGGAAAATGAGACCATATTGTTACTAGAATTCAACACAAAACCAATTGAATATACATGAAATCACCCTGATAGCACACCATCCACATGCACTACCTACCTATCCCCTCTATGGGTGGCTCTCAACCTACCTCTCCATCTAATTTAGAATTATGAGGGCTCCTAGAGTGCTCTCTCTCTCTCCACCTTGAGGCTTCTCCTCTCTATTCTCCCAAGAATGATGGGAATGCACTAAATGGGATGCATCTTGATGAGGGCCCCTTACTATTATATATTGAAGGAGATCAATAAATTGAAGACCACCAATAGGATTCATAGGTGGTTTCTTAGCCTTCCCCTCATTCTCACTTTGACAAGTGACATGATGCCTAGGAGGCATCTTTCATTGACAATCAATGGATAGGTTAGGACATACATAGAATCATCTAAAAATAATCACTAAGGCATGACATTCATTAGTGCAAGATAAAATGATACAATAATTTGAAATTAACAACCACACACCACTTACAAGTAGGCATATTAATCAGAGCTCCTAGTGTATGAACATGGCACTTTGATACTAGATGTAATGCCCCACCAAAGGACCCACATGATATTAACTAATAAAAGAACATTTTTAAAAAAAAATATGCACAAAAATAACAAGTTAAGATATCATCATGTGCAAGATGACTAACCACGATGCCACCAAACCAAGCATCATCGCACGAGGAAAGACTTAGAAATAACCAAATACACCCTACCATCTAAGGGATGTAGAAGACATGAAAATGGTCACTAAAAAAGTGTTTCAACCTTTAAAAGACTCCACAAGGCTAGGAGAATGATCTTCCCAAGAAAAGGTACGAGTACGGGACACCTTCATGCGATCCTTAACAAAATGAAACTCTCTATCTTAAAATAAATTTTATATGAATATGCTTGTTGGCTCTAATTCTCAAAATAAATTTCATTGCAATAAAATTTCAATGTTCATGGTCTATAATAGACAATAAAAAGCAATGGACAATTTATAATTTTATATATTCCTCTTCATGGACCTAATACTTAAAACTTTCAAAAGTGACAACGTTTGAGACTTATTGACGAGGGAGCAAACCCGAGACATAGAAATAATGCACAAAACTTGAAAAATTTATTATTATTCAATAATGAAAATCTTACATGTAGAGGATCCCAAATCCTCGAGCTCTACGATACATGAAAGCTACATAAGTCTTAGAGAAATTATAGAAATTACAGAAAATCCCCTTTTCGCAACATGCGAACTCTCTCCCCAAAAAGCTGCCCAAAAATCAGAAACTAGCCCATAAATAGCCCCTTTCCGGCTTGGAGCCAAAAAAAACATTCGAGTTATGAGTTTTGGCGGTTTGTCGCCAAAATTACAATTTGAAATTCAAGTTTAAATTCACAGTCGAAAATTAGCACATTTCTAAAATATGCACCAAATTCCGGCAGCCATAACTTTTAATCCGATCGTTGGATCTTCAATGATAATACCTTTTCGGAAAGCTCTCAAAAAGAAAATTTTCCAAAAAGTAGGCCTTTGGTAGACTACTTTGGCGTTTCCGCAAATTTTTAGGCCCATCTGAGACCTTTTAGTGCCATAAACTGAGCTTGGAAGGCTTTTCAGGGCAAAAAGCAGAAATTGGAACTTGAATAACTTTCAAATCATGAATGATCTTGACCTGATTCTTTCGCCAGAGTGTGTATTTTTCCATCCTAAACCTTCCCATAAATTTTTGTCTTCCCATGCCTTTAAATGCATACTTGCTAAAAATAGCAGTTGAGCAGAAAAAGCAGAAAAATAGTTCTGAAAGTTGGAAACTCTTATTTGACGAAAAGGGTATCAAGAAATGCAAAAACATCTACAAAAAGAAAACACCAGGAACAAAAATGGAAATCATCTTTTGGGTGATGCAAGATTGCCTTCACACCACTGGATGCTCTGCATCAGACACCTAGGGTAATTTGAGAAGTGACCTCGCGTCTCAGATGGTTGAGGAAAACCCAAATAGTCAACCTCTGCCTTAGACAACCAGGATGAATCTTCGACAGGCCTTCCTCTCCACTTCACCAAATATTCTTCATATTGCCTATTTCTGGTACTCCTTCCCACATGGCTATCTAGGATTTCTTCAATCTACTCCTTCTCTAAAGTAGGTGCTGGAATACCATATTGTTCTATTGTTGGTACTTCATCTGCATCCCCTTCATGATACTCTGTCAAATCTAAAATATTAAACGCAGGGGAAATATTGACTCCATCTGGCAACTCTACCTCATATGCATTCCCTGATTCATGCCTCTTCACAATTTTACAGGGACCAAACTTCTTCATCTTCAGTTTGTTATAAGTTCCCACTGGAAACCTTTCTTTCCTCAAGTGGACCATCACTTCATCACCAATCTGAAACTCCTTATACCTCCTCTTCTGATTTGCCTTAGCCTTATACTGCATATTCATCTTGTTAATATGTTCTCTAACATTCTCATGTATATTCTTGATGTGCTTTGCAAAGTCTTCGGCTTTGGCACTTGTCTTCTTCTCTTGGCCCAACTTTCTTAGTTCTGGAGCGGCCCTGGGACTACCTCCATACACAATCTGGAATGGTGATCTACCAGTGCTTCTGTTGACAAAATTGTTGTAAGAAAATTCTGCCTGGGGTAAGATCAAGTCCCATCCCTTGGGTTTATCTCCTACCAAGCATCTCAGTAGGTTACCCAAACTTCTATTCACAACCTCAGTCTGCCCATCAGTTTGTGGATGGTGTGCAGAACTGAATTTTAACTCTGTTTTCAACTTCTTCCACAAGGTCCTCCAAAAGTATCCAACAAATTTTATGTCATAATCTGAGACTATACTCTTGGGTAGACCATGTAGCCTCACCACCACTTTGAAGAACAAGTCAACAATGTGGACTGCATCATGGGTCTTCTGGCATGGGATGAAATGTGCCATCTTCGAAAACCTATCAACTACCAAAAATACTGAATCATTCCCTCGTTGTGTCCTTGGCAAACCAAGAACAAAGTCCATACTTATATCCTCCCATGGCCTCTTTGGTACAGGTAAGGGCTGATACAACCCAGTATTTTGGCTCACTCCTTTAGCCATTTGACATACCCTGCAACTCTGCACAAACTTCTTCACATCTTGTGATATCTGAGGCCAATAATAATGCTCACTGATAATGTCAATGGTCTTATCCCGACCAAAATGTCCTACCATTCCTCCACTGTGCTTCTCCTTTATCAGGTTCTCCCTCATGGAACTCCTTGGAATACACAATTGGCTTCCCTTAAACAACATGCCATCCTAGATTATGAAATCCAACCACTTTGTCCTGTCAACTGTAACAGGCTCCTTGCAAGCTTTCCAAGCCTCTACAAAATTAGGATCTTCAGGATACAATGTCTTGAGTTCATTGAATGCAACCACTTCAATCTGCATCTCTGTCAACAATTTTTTCCTCCTACTTAAGGCATCTGCAACCCTATTCGACTTTCCACTCCTATGCTTTAAAACAAATGTAGAACTCTACAAAAATTCTACCCATTTCATATGCCTCTGATTTAATTTTCCCTGACTACTCAAATACTGTAATGCTTGATGATTAGTAAACAAAAAAAATTCCTTTGGCAATAGATAATGTCTCCATTTCTTTAATGCTTGAACTATTGCATAAAATTCCTGATCATACACAAAGTACTTTCTCTTTGCATCATTTAGCTTTTCACTAAAATAGGCAATGGGCTTACCTTCTTGGCTCATCCTTGCTCCAATGGCACAACCACTGGCATCACAATCCACCTGAAACACCTTATTGAAATTTGGGAGGGCTAAAACTGTTGCTCTGTCACCTTCTGCTTCAACAAATCAAAACTCTTCACTGCTCCGGTGCTCCACTTGAACTCTTTTCTATCCCGTCTCATTGTTTCAGTCAGGGGTGCACAAATACTACTGAAGTTTCTAATGAAATTTCTGTAAAAACTTGCCAAACCATGGAAAGATTTCACCTCAGTAGCAGTTCTTGGGGTAGGGCATTCCAGAATAGCCTTCACCTTCTCTGGGTCCATCTTTAGACCTTCTGCCGAGACAACAAACCCCAAGTATACTAACTCCTTCTTCACAAAACTACACTTTTTCAAATTTATCAATAGTTTCTCCTCTCTCAACTTCTCAAAGACTCTACGAATATGCATCAAATGCTCACCCAGGGACTTACTGAATATTAAAATATCATCTAAGTACACAATAACAAAATTTCCCAGAAACTCTTTTAGTACCTCATTCATGAGCCGCATGAATGTGCTCGGTGCATTGGTTAGCCCAAAAGGCATGACTAACCACTCATACATGCCCTCCTTGGTCTTGAAGGCAGTCTTCCATTCATCACCCTCTCGAATCCGGATCTGGTGATATCTTCTCTTTAGATCAATCTTCGTGAAGTACTATGCTCCACTCAAACAGTCCATCAGGTCATCCATCCTTGGCAAGGGAAATCTGTACTTGATTGTTATCTTATTTATGGCTCTGGAGTCTGTACACATCCTCCACTCCCCATCCTTCTTTGGTGCTAGTACTGCAGGTACTGCACATGGGCTCAGACTCTCTCGAATCAAACCTTTTCTCAACAAATCTTGAACTTGTCTGTTCAAATCCTCATTTTCTGCAGGAGTCATTTTATGAGCTGCTTTATTTGGAAAACTAGCTCCAGGGATCAAATCAATCTGATGACCGATCTTCCTCATTGGTGGTAAACCCTCAGGTACATTATCAGAAATAATCTCCTGAAACTCATCCAATAGTCCAAAAACTTCTACTGGAACCTTCTCGCTATCTTCCTTTTCCATTCAAGGAATCAATGCATAACACATATGCTCATGCTTCATGCCTTCTAAAAATTTCCTTCCATCAACAAAACAAATTCTAGCACTACTACATACCTTTTCTTCATCCTTCTTAAGGGGTTTCAACTTATGACGAACTCCATCCTTCATCAGGGAATAAGTGTTTGCATGGCGATCATGTACAACACGCCTATTGAACTGCCACAGCCTCCCCAAAAACATGTGACATGCATCCATGGGGATGATATCACAGAGTACCTCATCATGATAGCTTCCAATCTTGAACTTCACCAGGCACTGCTCATTGACTAGAACTTTGTGGTCTTTTTGCAACCAGGTAATTCGATATGGATGTGGATGCCTTTCCCTTTTCAGCTTCAACTTCGTAGCCATTTCTTCTGACACCAGATTATCGGTGCTCCCACCATCAATAATGACATCACAACATTTATCTTCACACTTGCACCTTGTGCGGAATAGATTCTTCCTCTGTTTTGGCTCCTTCTCTTCAGTCACCAAGGCTCTTCTAACCACTAGGGCTTCCCCCCTTTCAGCATCATCTGAATGCTTAGATTGAGCCTCCTCATCTATATGCGCAACCCTTCCACGAGCTTCTGGCCTTTTTTCTGTCCTTCTTTGGTGTTGTGGACATTCATAGGCTCGATGCCCTTCTTCACCATAATGGAAACAAGTTCCTTTGAAACCACCTCTTCCAGGCCCTGGCCCAGATCTTCCTCGTCCTCTACCTCTTTGATTGCCACTATTTTGATCACGAGGGTGGTAGAAGTTATCATTCCTCTGGCTTTGACTGGTACCCACATCTTCATTTTTCCTTTCATCCTCATTTCGGCTCCTAAAAGATCTTCCACTACCCCTTCCACTTTGACCTCCTCGGCCTTTTTGCTTGCTATCAAATCTTTTGTTCAGCTTCTCTTCAACTTTTAGAGAAAACTAGTATGCATCCTCAATGGTGGTAATTCTAACCAGGCTTAGCTCCTCTTGAATGCTCGGTCATAACCCATTAAGATAACGGGCTACCTTCTCCTTGTTGGCCTCTGCATGACCTATTCTGATGATCATCTTGTGAAAATATTCTGTGTATTCTTTCACAGATCTACTTCCTTGCTTCAAACCTTGCAATTTCTTTAGCAGATCTAGCTCATAGTCTACTGGTATGAACTGCTTCTTCAGTTTCTCCACCATGCGATCCCAACTGTTGATCTTTCCCTTTCCTCTTCTATTTCTCTCCAACTAGACCTCTTTCCACCAAATATTGGCATGGCCTTTCAGCTTCATTTTTGCAAACTTAACCCAATCTGGGTCCTCTACTTCTTCATACTCAAAGTATTCTTCTAGCTCATTGATCCAGTCGATCAACTCTTCTGGATTCAGACTTCCGAAATAATTGGGGACTTCTATTCTGGGTCTTTTTCCGATCTTCAAAATGGCCCTTATCAGCCGCATCTGATCTTGGTCAATTGCTTCTTCTTCCTCTTCTATGTCTGAATCTTCCACCTCTTCTTCATCCTCACTTTCTTCTCTCCTTCCCGGGTTTAACCCTCTTCTCATTTGTTCCTGCAATGCATCAATTTGTCTCTGGAGGGCTCTGAAACCCTCAGCCGCCAATGGCTCTCTTCCACTGGCATTTCTGCCACCTATGCCACCTATGGCACCACCACGCCTACCAGGAATCACTCTGAGAGGCATCTTGAAGATCTTGAACCTACAACCACGGTCCTGGTGCAAACTGCTTCACGATTGACGATCTGTTCACACGCTCAAGAAAACTTGGCTCTGATACCACCTGATGAGGGAGCAAACCCGAGACACAAAAATAATGCACAAAACTTGAAAAATTTATTATTATTCAATAATGAAAATCTTACATGCAGAGGATCCCAAATCCTTGAGCTCTGCGATACATGCAAGCTACAGAAGTCTTAGAGAAATTAGAGAAATTACAGAAAATCCCCTTTTCGCAACATGCGAACTCTCTCCCCAAAAAGCTGCCAAAAAATCAGAAACTAGCCCATAAATAGCCCCTTTCCAGCTTGAAGCCAAAAACAACATTTGAGTTATGAGTTTTGGCAGTTTGGCGCCAAAATTACAATTTGAAATTCAAGTTTAAATTCACAGTCGAAAATTAGCACATTTCTAAAATATGCACCAACTTTTGGCAGCCATAACTTTTAATTTGATTGTTGGATCTTCAATGATAATACCTTTTTGGAAAGCTCTTGAAAAGAAGATATTCTGCAAAGTAGGCCTTTGGCAGACTACTTTGGCGTTTCTGCAAATTTTCAGGCCCATCTGGGACTGTTTAGTGCCTTAAACTGAGCTTGGAAGGTTTTTTAGGGCAAAAAGCAGAAACTGGAACTTGAATAAATTTCAAATCGTGAATGATCTTGACCTGATTCTTTTGCCAGAGTGTGTATTTTTCCATCCTGAACCTTCCCATAAATTTTTGTCTTCCCACGCCTTCAAATGCATACCTGCTAAAAATAGCAATTGAGCAAAAAAAGTAGAAAAACAGTTATGAAAGTTGGAAACTCTTATTTGACGAAAAGGGTATCCAGAAATGCAAAAACATCTACAAAAAGAAAACACCTGCCTTCACACCACTGGATGCTCCTGCATCACTTATAAATATGTCTATCAAATATATAATAACAAAACCTAAGAAACTTTTGAAATAGCCATGATTATGTTCTCAAACTAGTAAGGAAATATAGGCTAGTTAAGAAAAACAACTCTTCAAATTTAGTTAGAAATTAAACCAAAATATCACCTTCCCAAAATCACACAATCATGAAATGCCAACAATAAATTATGATCAATTATCTCATTAAATTATACTTATACATTTATAATTTTTCCACTTGCCAAATCAATGAAGTAGGAGCTTGATATTATTATTTAAAGATTTTAAATTAGGCCATTGTGTTGAAATAAAAATTTAAGATAAAGTGATAATTTAATCAAGGGTACATACATACATGACTTTACTTGTATAATTTAATGTACACATGTTGTAGGGGAGGCTATAATTGTTTGTATAAATTCTACAACATAATTAGTCTAAATTTTCATGCTAGGGATTTTTTAATGTTTTAAATTGAATGTGTCTTCAAATGAAATGTATTTTGAATTTACGCACATTCAATGTGATTTATAACTTTCAAATTGTGACATTATTTAATTATTTTGTTGATATACATGTTTTAAGTGTTTAACATGCAATTGTCATTTCATTGAACATGGAGCCTGAATTTAACATAGAGGATTTTATACCCAATGAACAACTTGAAGATCCCATACATCCAAATCTACCACCACCTCCTAACCCCCCATTCCCTACACCTCCACCCTCTCCACCTCCTAACCCCATGCCCTATAGTAGATCAGGCTTAAGAGAGAGCATTAAAGAAAACCTTAATGTGATTTAGGAAAATATAGATTTGATAAAAAAATGAGCCTAATATCCCCCCCATCTTGCATAGTTTGCATCTTCGATGCAAATTGTTGTCGATTCTATTTTATCTATTGATGTGGACTTAGATAGGTTCCATCAATGGAGAGAAGAGAGGAGATAATTCTATGTAGATAGATTGTATTATAAAGAAATCCATGACCTAAAAAATGACCAAACAAGCCATTTGCTAGCATTTTTTTAGCCACCAAACAAATGAACCAATTCCACCCACCAAAAAATGAATTTAAATTAAATGGTGTAGGCACTTGCAGATAGCTACAAATTTTTGGGATAGATGATGGATGGTGTTTGATACTCCACCACATGGAAATTGTGAGGCAACCCTTTAATTTTTGAGAAAGCTATGGGTTGAATTTGAGTTGGGTTTAAAACCCAACTATTTTGATAAGAATTCATTTCAAGGAGCTAGGCATGGCATGCCCCAACATAAATTAGGAGCACACGTCGATCCTCAACGATGTGATTCTATTGCTCCTATTAGTGCTCCTCCTTCTTCTGGTGTTCTCGCATCATTTCAACAATAGATGATGTTGTCAACATTAGGAGCATTGATTTCTCTTTCAGGACATCTCACTCATCAGACTACACACGCGACAACTAAAGTGGGCCACAGAGAACACGGAGGGTTAGGCTATGGGCATACTTAGGCATCCACTTTAGGTGACCCACTTGCATCTAGGATGGAGTCATATATGGATTTACTATATTCCGAGGATCATCCTACACAGGTATGTACATATTTTGAACTTAGGCACATTTAAATGATTTGTTTGAAATGTACAAAATTCATGTATATAATAACATTAAATTATATAATAATAATAATAATAATAATAATAATAATATAATATTAATTCAAGAAGTGTTCGATGTAGATGCATGATCACACGATGCCTGAATCTCAATATGATCATGTTAGTATTTTGAGTGATGTAGAATTGGGATCACCTTTTGTCCAGGTACAAACTGTGTGTGTGAAATGTGGGAGAGTTAGCAAATCAATACTAAAGCAAATAAACATCAATGGGATGTATTATATTAAAGATTTGAATCAAAGAACTACTCTAAATCGTAGTTAAACAAATCTCTAAAAATGTTCCATTGTTCTCTATTCTCAAGGATTCATTAAATCATTTGGCTCTCAGATTTTATATGAGCACTATGGTTGTTAGAATGACAACTTGAGAAACGAGATGCTATTCAAAATGCAAGAAATCTAAGTTCCTACATGAAACTATGTGATGAAAGCCATGATGTTATGATAATGGTGATATTGAAAAATGGATTATGATGCTGACTATGTGATATAAATGTTGTGAAAATAAGTTAAAATTATTCTACATATGCTCAAAGAACCATTGATATGATAAACTGAAGTGCAACTATAAAGCAAGACACGAAATAAAATGCAACTATAAAACAAGACACGATTCTAGATTAACATGATACTATAATGCTAACTATAAACTCCAAATGCTCCAATGCTCCAAAGCTGTTCTTGCACAATAAGTTTTCTAAAATATGAGATTGTTAAATGTTGTAGCAAAGGGTTTGTATTTATAGGATTTTCAAAGCATCTTGTGATGTGGTAGCGATCAACGGTCCAGATTCAAACATGAGGGATGAATGGTGGAGATGGAGAGAATCAAGAAGGGTGTTCCCTTGACCAAAGACAACATGCCAAATGGATGAAGGAATAAAGTGTGTGAGGAAAAGACCATGTGTTAAAAGTTTGTTGAAGATAATTGGTTGAAAATAATGTAATTAAATATTAGTCATATTTAATTACATGTGACATTTGATGAAATGGCCAAAAATTGTTGTAGACATGTGACTAATTTTGAATTTGAAATTATTCAAACTTAGTGGGAAGATATTTAATTAAATACAAATAAACTATAGTCATTTGTTCATTTAATTAAATTTAGAAGAATGTGGTTTAGAATGAAGAATTTAGAAAAGAGTGAACTATTTAAACAAATTGAGAATTTATTTATAAGTAGTTGAAATAAAGGAGTTCATCAATTAAATAACTAGTATTTAATTAATTAATTGTCTCGACTCATTTTAGGTGTATACATTTTGCCACTCTTTGAAGTAATGTGTTTACATGTTGCTTCAAAGAAAAAATCTTCTGCTGATGTCGACAATTTTTTTTCTTCTGATGCCCCATACATTAATTTTTAAGTGATGACGAATATATGCCCTCTCAGGAGACAAATCAGTGAATTCTTGAATTTTGATGATTTGATGATTTGATGATGATCTCAAAATTTTATGATTCATAAATGATTTCTCCCAAAAAATGATGTTATAGTCAGGAGATGATGATTTGATGAATTAAAGCCCCTTTGAAAAAAAATAAAACAACCCCATAAAAATGCCACTTAATTAACCTTAAAAGGTTAAAAAGTTGGATTAGAAGTTCATTTGACCATTTGCATTTTGAAAACTTGAGAGCGAGTGAGTTATTTGTGCAAATTTGGCGAAATGGTGATCCCTTACCACATGCATCGGTTTGAGCGCGTTAGATGTCACAACCGCCCAACAACGTACAAACCATTTCATTTTTGGCACATTTTTCACATTTGAATTTGGATTTTATTAGTTTATCACATTGAAAACCCGATGTAGCACATAAAATGATTGCTCTAACGCATCAAAAAATTTAGCGCATAGGTTCCTGTAGCACATAGGTAACCTGAAGTAGTGCATTGAGTGATTAAAGTAGCACATAGAATCCTTTAGTGCATAGGTGAATTGATCATATGATAAATTGGTGCATAGAGACCCTATTATGGTGCATCTGTGAAATTGTATGATGCATATGATAGTTTGGCACATAGAACCTCTGTTCTAGTGCATTGATGAATTTTTCTGGCACATAGAGTTTATCAGCACACTGAAGCACTGTTCTAGTGCATTAATGAAATTTTAGACCAGATTGATGATTTTCTTGATTAGAATCCTTGATTTTGATGATGTTTGATCACGTCAACCTTTGATTTAATGATGATTGATGATGTTGATAGATTAGATTTCCATTGATCTCATGATAGGTGAGATTCAATGATTGATATTGGTAATTGACCTCATGATAGGCAAGCATCAATGATAGGTTGATTGATCCATAAACCTCATGATAGGCGAGGTTGAATTGATTGATGAACCTCATGACCGGCGAGGTTGATTTGATTGATGAACCTCATGATAGGCGAGGTTGAATTGGTAGATTGATGCTCATGAGATTTGATCCAATTCTCACCAGAGCTAATTAGGTTGATAAGCTAATTGATTTTTATTGATTGATAGGTTGATTGATGTCAATTGATATATTGGCTGATTTGTGATTTTTGTGATGATAGGAGCCTTTGACGAGCCTGCAGATTAGGGAGCGTTTCCCTAGGATGTGGGATTTGATACCCAACCTGGCATAACCTGAGGTAGTGGTTATCACATGATGTAGATTGTCATCCCTAATTGATATGCCCCAGATTAGGATTAATAGGGGCTTATTGACAACTTTAGTAGAGAGGTTGCACAATGAGCATAACACCCTTCATTTTCCCACTGGTGAGATCATAGTTACTCTAGAGGATGTATATCAGATTCTACAAATTCATGTTGTGGGGGAGATGGTGTTATATTATTCTCAAGAGCTAGGTGGGACTGATGCACTGCATAGAGTTTTCGAGGATGAGACAATATGGGGCTACAAGATACCTTGGAGGGATATGGTCGGTGCTTATGCCACATTGCCTTATGTTCTTTCCAGATTTATTGGAGGGTTCCTTTGTGCTGATTGCAGGTCAAAGGGACTTTCAATTGGATAGGGGCAGATTCTGGAGAGCATGATTGCTCATGGCACTAGATATGCATGGGGTTTTTGTATGCTTGCACATTTGTATCATGATTTACACCAGGTGGTCTACCTTCAGGGGGCTAGTTTATCAGTTAGGGTCACATTGCTTCAGGTTTGGGCTTGGGAGCATATAACAGTCACACGACTAGTTGGAGAAAGACAACGACTTACCATGAGACTGTATGTACATATTTATGTCGATCGAGTTGCTTAACCTAGGCTGGGAAAACTCAAGTACTGGAGGAGGGCACTGGATGATCTTAAGTCTATGGTATGGTGGCCATATCTTTATTGCAAGTAGTGGCCTGAGGACGACACCGAGATGTCATATTTGTGTTAGTCCATGTACTTGATTGGCCGTAGCCAATTTATTATTGAGATATTTTTGTTGTTATTGGTACTGAGGTAGTATGGCAGGGTCCAGGGCATGCCCCAAGGCATGGCTCATTATGCATGACGATAGGTAGATGCTAAAAAGTGGGGACCCACTTTGTCTTATGATGTAGCTATTTAGCATTTCCAAGGATTACAAGCAATCATATGGAAGGTGCACCCAAAGATTATCGAGGCTCTGGTATTAGAGGAGTTTCTCAATACATTTTTATGCATCCATTCCCATAGATCACCATCCTAGATGAGCCAGTGCCATTTCTAGAGGAGGAGGGGGCAGGAGGTCATGGGCGCAGGTGACAAAGAGAGGAGGAGGAGGAGTCAAAGGAGGAGGATAGTAGTGATGACGGTGATGGTGACGAAGATGGAGGAGATGAAGATGATGATGGGCATGATGGGGGAGGAGATGAGGGTGGGGGAGGCCCAGGGACAAATGTTGGAGAGATTAGAGTGGCTCGTAAGAGGTGGCATGTGGAGGTTCAGCTACCCTCACCATAATAGTAGACACAGATTGTTGCATTATAGGTACAGGTTGAGACACTTCAGGGTCAGCTTGAGCAAGCTTAGGCTTTATTAGCATAGGCCCAGGGGTAGATTACCATACTGACAACAGAGAGGGATGCGGCTAGACAATAGGTATAGTAGCTACAGGCTCAACTCACACAGGTTTAGGCCCAGACTCAGGCACAGGGATAGATGTAGGGGAAAATTTCCACATTGACTGCTAAGAGGGATGCTTTGAGACGATAGGTTCATTAGGCTAAGGGCACTATTGAGAGGCTACAACAAGTTGTAGTGGTTTCCAGTGCTAAAAAATATTTTAGAGAGATACATTGTATCGTGTAGGAGGTAGATTTTTATAGAGTTAGGTATCATGATACAGTTCCTCTAGAGCGGCGAGAGAGTTTTGCACAGTCCCGGTCAGGGAGGTTCCGATCTCAGACCACTAGCATGGGTGTTACGTAGCCACTTCTTGGAGATTGGAGAGATCCTAGTGCAGGTTCGTCAGGTGGAGAAGGTATTGGACATGTGATGCCAACACCATCTGAGGGGAGCACGATATAGCTTTGATTATGATGATAGATTTTGTTGTATTTTGGGACATGATGTATACCCCTTTATTCAATTGAGACATTGATGATGTACCTCTTTGATTTCAGACATTATGATACACTGCCATTTTTTCTATTGATGTACCTCTTTATACCCTTGGATATCCATGTACACTTTGACATTATGATTTTGAGGTTATATGATATGCGACAATGATTATGATGTATGTGTCTATATGATGCTTATATGATGATGATCATTGGTCGCGCCCACAAAAAGATATGAAAATCATGGCAAAAACTATCCTGGGAATTGGACATTCCAGCAGGTGACTAATACCTCTTCGTGGTCGTTCATTTACTTGTCAAACCAGGGAACGCAAACTTTAAATGGAGCAGAACAATATGTGCACTAAGAACCAGTTTCAGTCATAACCTATTGAAAATAAACACTTGGAAAGGAATTCTATCTACGCTACGGGAAGGTAATGCAAAGTTCTCTTAACTCAATCATAATCTAACCAAAGCAGAAATCGTAATAGCTACAATTGAGAGACAAACTATAAACTGGCCTTATGCTGCAGGAATAAACACAGGGATGGATTCCCGATGCTGCAGGAATAGTATAAGACTGAGCTTGTGTTGAAACTTCAAAAATGAAATCTAACTTGAATTAACAAAGGATAAACAACTACGCTCCTACAGATACTTACTAAGTGGGCCCCCTTAGCAAGCATCAAATAATTTACACATAATATTGTGCTCAGAACTCCATCAACTTTTATTCATAACGTGAAATCATTTACATTGACTGTTCTGCTTCATAAAACTAGCAAAAACTCTGATTCATATTATAACTCTAACTCTTACATAATCTGCTTCTCTATCTGTCTATCTATCTCCTTCTCTGTTCACCCGCGCAAGAGGAACAACTATTTTTAAATCAGGAGAACAACTAACTAACTAACCCTAATAGAGAAAGACGTGGATATCAAATGTATCCCGAAATCGAGGAACATACTTCATAAATGAGTTATCCATTCAACCCGATCCAGAGAGAATCTAGCACTCCACTCTTTCCAGATTAAATGTCATTTAAAATCCTTCCCAACTGTTTCGGTCAAAGAGTCTTCGCCAGAGCTTCCTCAAATTCGTGCAGGAAATGGAATTTACTGCAAGGCCGAGATTGGTTGTGCTTGACTCAATCAAACTTTCTTTAGCAACCTACGAAACACAAGGTAATAGATGCGGAAGAAAAGGCGCATGGCACATACACAATATCCATTCATTAATCACATTTAAATCTATTTCATCATTCAAAAACTACATGTGTTATACCAGTCATTTGGGAAGTCAAACAGGGTAATAAATGTAGACATGTCAACATGATAGGCTGCAGGAACATGAAAGTGTATTGCTACAGGATATCCCCCAATAAAAGGTTTCAAGAGAGTTAAACAACTATGAACAATAAAAGTAAAGGTATTAAAAGTACACCATGATATCCAAATTATGAGCATATTTTGGGCTCATCATTTTGCCCCCTACTTAACCCAATGCTGGTCCTCCAGCATTAAACTTCTTGGTGGTCTCTCTGAAATCAGTGGCTGAGGAATGACCCTGAAATGGAACTCCAAATTTGTAACAAAAGCCTCTGTAACTCTGCCACCTTTCATACCTACGGGCTTCTGTGTCTTCATTAAGATTTGTAGCCTAGTAAGGATAAAGGGGCCACATTAGCATAAGAGGTCTAAATGTTAATGGCATCCACAATTCAAATCTCTTTTGAAGTCCTAGCTGTATGTATTTGCTTGATCGTTTAAGAGCTGCCGTAAAATTTAGTGGACTGTGAGGTTCAAACTTTCTTAACCCAACAGTTAATCTTTCCCACCTCTTTTCAATTCTAGAGTATGACAGTCTCCAAAACGAGTATGACTGTTCCTAAAATTCATCATATACCTATTTCCTGAGATCAAATATTTTCATTTTGGCTGTATCATTATTAAAACCATATGCCAGAGTAAACCAGTTTTTCAGCATTGTGCGGGGGTCTGAACTCTCAGAACGCAATGGAATAGGCTTATTCCTTTCAGTTTCTTCATATGTTTCCCACTGTCTGCCATAATTTGCTTCATTTTCCACCCAAGACATAAGTGATCTCAAATGGATGTCGCCAATATACAGAAGGGGATTCCACTCTGTTTCAAATGGAATTAAAAAGCCATGTAAGTAAAATTCACACAAAGAATTTCTATGCCAATTAGGGGCTGCTTGATATGCATCGTAAAATTCTCTAGTAGTGTGAAGAATAGGATCTTGATTTCTGGAAATTCTCATCAGTTGGAACCACAAGAACTATTCTTTGAGGCACAGAGCATAAACTCTGGGTGGTGGTCTGCATTCCATAATCTGACCAGTTACCTTCAGCATTTCATCCATCTTCTCTTTTAACTCCCGAGTTTCCAGTTTTTGCTCTTTAATTTTCTTTTTCAGTTTCTTCTTTTCCTCCTCCCAAAGACTCTGTTGCATTTCAGTCTTGGCTAGGTGGCGGAAAGTCAGGGTTTGTAATGTAACCGGTTTCCATGTAGCTTTGACATATTCCAAAAATTCAATTAAAAATGTCTTCTTATAAACAACAATGGTTTGACAAGTTGCAGGGGGAATTGAGGCTTCATTGGCCACTTCCAATGGTTCAGTCTGTTCTTCCTCAGGTTGCAGGATAAATTCCTGTTGCTGCAGTGGAGAAGACTGTGCTTCCTCTGAAATCTGCATAGCCGCAGCAACCAAGTCATCAAGACTTGGTACTCCCCTTTCATTATGCTCAACTTCCCTTGTCTCAACTTGTTCTTCTTCAAGAATAACAAATGAACTCTGTGCAGCACTTTCAGACATATTCTGAGAAACATCATGTTCAGACTCAACAAATTCTTCAGAAATTATAATAACCTCAGGATGAGGTGAAGCAGGGGATATTTTACATTGTGTTCTGGTGGAAACTCTTCTTGGCAATGTTGCGGCTGCAGGAGGTGCTCTCGTAGCCTTCCTCTTTTTGAATTGCCTAGAAGGTTCTGCCTTGTCAGAGGATGATGGTGAACTGGTAACGGCAATAGGTGTTGCTGTAGGAGACAATGCTGCAGGGGAAGAAGTTGCAGGAGAAGATCGTTGCCTTTTCTGAGAACGAGGGTCAGATTCTGGGGTTTGTTCCGCCCCAAATGACTCTCCGGCCTTTGTTTTTCCTCTCTCTCTCCTACTGGCAGCCCTAGTTTGCACCCGGGCAGAGGAATCAGGTGTGAGAGCTATAGGACCAGGTGCTACAGGAGCAGATGATGCTTGCCCTGTTCTCCTACTGGTAGATGCCATTTCCTCTTTCTTTTTCCCAGGCTGTGGGGTAAGTACCCTAGGGGGTTCTAGACGTTGCAGGCTCTTCTGGGCAACAAATTCTTGCCAGGAAATAGGTGATACATCTCTCAAAGAGCGTGCAATCAACAATTTTATGAGGCCATGGTGAGCAATAGAATTATCTTTCCCCTGTTGGGTTCTGTGGGCACATTGTTCTAAAATTTTTAACAAGAAGTTTGGAACATTAACAGCTAATCCATGCCTCATATGACTTAGTAATTTGAAGTGGTAAGAATGCAGGTAGGAGAAACGACCTTCACAAGTTAAATACCTAATTATGAAAGCAGCGTATTCTGGGTATGGAGGAGGCAACGACACTCGCTTGCATCCCTGTTTTGAGACCTCCAAAGGTCCATCAGTGGGTATTGAAAATTCAGCCCTTGCAGAGGCAACATCTGAAGAAAAATTTTCTCCAACGGCTAGGAGCCTGGTTACTTCTGCAATTCTTTCTTCAGTTACAACAACTGTTAGACCCCATACAGTAGCCTCCCCTTCAGAAAGGGTTCTCAAAAATTCGCCTGCAGCCTCCTCATTAAAAGTATCTAAACTCAAAAAGTAATTCAGCCAACCACAGAGGCTGAATGCTTGCACCGTTTGAGGATTTTGCATTAACAACTCATGAGCTACAGGCTCATGCCTAACCAACTGACCACCCATGTTCACAGTTTTGCCTTAGCTAAACTCAACTCTTTTCTGAAAATCAAGAATTTCCCCTGTTTTGTTCTGGTTCTTTTTTGTTCCGCCGTCACTTTTCTCTTCTTTTCCAAAAATGAACTTTATGGACTTTTTAAACAAGTAGTTTTTGAATGTGATTTTCAATGAAAAACATGCAATGAAAAAGACATGCGATCATATTTGGAAATTACCAGAAAAATAATAAAGAAAGATTATCTGAGCATTTGTGACAGTAGCGAAAGGACAAGTTTAAAAAAAAGTGGATTATCCCGCCCCCTACTTAGAGTATGACATGTGTCCTCACATGTACTAGGGAATAGGAAAAAATTGGGTAATAATGACTGATACAGACAGTGCAGTAAATAAATAAAATGAAATAAATAAAAAATGCGATAATCAAAAGATATTGCGTACCTTTCATTAAATGCTTATACGTGTTGAGAAAGTTGACGGCTTCGGCATGAGATGACAGTTGAGAATGAGATCATAATTAGGGGTGGTGTGGATGAATGAGGTGGATGGGTGACGTGGACAGATGAGATGAATGAATGGAATGGATGGATGGTACGTAAGATAAAGAAGTGAAATGTGGCGACAAGTGGAAACGAAAAAAAAAAGTTTCCCTTAAAAGGAAACCTTTATTATGAGCATGCATTAGAAAATCACGGAGAAGCTGCAGGAGAAAGGCTAAAGCCTTCGGCTGCAGGAGAATTAGTGGCAGTATCCTGAATGAACTGCTACATGAATTCCTCTTTTGAGGCTGGTTTATGGTACAACCAGAGGCGGAGTCCATTAACTAACAGCTTGAATTTAACAGGATCAATTGTAACAAGTTGCACTGAACCATTAGCAAATACATTCTCAATTTCATACGGGCCCAACCATCTGGTTTGTAATTTGCCTGAGCTGTCCTTATACCATGAGTCATAAAGTAGAGCCTAATCTCCTACTTTGAATTTCTTCTCCTTAATGTATTTATCATGCCACCTTATTCTCTGATTTTGTATCATCTCAGTGTGCTGCAGGGCATTCTTTCGGAGCTCATCTAGAGCATTGAGCTGCATGATTCTGTCCTTTTGTGCATTTGTTAAATCCATGTCTATCTCCAGTGCTATTCTTAGAGTCTTATGTTTAAACTCTATTGGCATCACAACTGTTTTACCATACACCATTTCAAAAGGTGTATATCCTGTAGCAGTCTTGCAGGTAGTACGGTAGGCCCATATAGCTTCTGGTAACCTTGTGGCCCAGTCCTTCCTATGCAAATCTATAGTTTTAGTCAAAATGGCCTCTATGTCCCTATTTGTGACTTCAACCTGACCATTGGCCTAAGGGTGATAAGGAGTTGATTTCCTGTGCCGTATATTATATTCATTGACTAAAGCTGTAATAAGTGTAGAAGTAAATTGTGTTCCTTGATCTGTCACTATTTCCCTAGGGACACCAAACCTAGTAAATATTTCCTCATAAAGGAATTCAGCCACTTTATTGTCCCTAGCATGTTTCATAGGCTTAGCCTCTACCCATTTTGTGACATAATCTATGCATACAAGGATGTAGGACTTACCATTGGAAGGTGGATCAATTGGTCCTACAAAATCCAGTCCCCATTTGTCGAAGGGTGCAACTACAACTTGTGAAAATAGAGGCATCTCATTAGATCGAGTTGGTCTTCCCATCCTCTGGCATATGTCACACCTCCTGGTATATTTGGTTGTATCTCTATGCAAAGTTGGCCAATAGTAACCAGTATTTAGAATTTTCATCGCTGTCCTTTTGGCAGTAAAATGTCCACCACACGGCTCATCATGGCTGGCATGCAGTATATCATGAGTGTCCTCCTCTGGTACACATCTCCTCATAACTTGATCTGGCCCTGTATAAAACATGCAATCTGCAATCCAAGAAAAGTTAAAGCTTTTCTCTACCAATAATCTCTTTTCCTTAGGGGAGAATTGAGGAGGAGTTCTTCCTGTGGCCAGATAATTTGCTATATCAGCATACCATGGGTGAATAACCTTGATTGCAAATAGGTGCTCATCAGGAAAGGAGTCTTCAATAATTGCAGAGTCATCTTGCCTTTGAAGTCTAGAAAGGAAATCGACAACCACATTAGCTTTACCTGGCTTGTCCACAATTGTAATGTCAAATTCCTGCATCAGCAATAACCATCTTGCCAGTCTCCCGAATATTGCAGCTTTGTTCATGAGATACCGGATTGCGGCATGATCAGTATGAACAAATATTTGATAACCAATGATATAATGCCTAAATTTATTGAGGGCGTAAATGATTGCCAACATTTCTTTTTCTGTAATAGTGTAGTTCAATTCAGCCCCTTGCAGATTTTTGCTTATGTAATAAAGTGCATGTTCTATTGAACCATCCTTCTGCCCTAACACTGCGCCAATGGCATAATCCGATGCATCAGTATGAATATGAAATGGAAGTGACCAATCAGGTCCTTTCATAATAGGTGCCTGTGTAAGGGTGATTTTTAAGTCAAGGAATGCTTTTTCACATTCTTCTATCCAGTAAAAATCTACATCTTTCTTCAGCAGACTATATAAGGGGCCTGCTGTTTGGCTGAAGTCCTTGATGAATCTTTTGTAGTATCCGGCATAGCCTAGAAAGCTCCGTACCTCTTTTTTCTTGGTAGGAGAGGGTAGCTTAAAAATGACTTCAATCTTAGCAAGATCAACCTGAATTCCTGCAGCAGAAATATAGTGACCAAGTACTATTCCCTCCTGCATCATCATGAAGCACTTTTGACTATTCAGTGATAGGTTGTGATCTTCACATCTCTGTAGTACTTTCTCCAAGTTGGCTTGAGCTTCCTCAAATGTCGTACCATAAACAGTAAAGTCATCCATGTATATTTCCATACAATCATATGAGATGTCTGAGAAGATACTTATGACTGCCCTCTGGAAAGTTGTAGGAGCATTACAGAGACCAAAAGGAAAAACTGAATAGGCAAATGTTCCCCAGGGGCATGTAAAAGTAGTCTTTTCTTGATCCTCAGGAGCAATCTTGATCTGATTGTACCCACTGAAGCCATCTAAGAATGAGAAGTACTTTTTCCCAGCTAAATTATCTAGAACTTGATCAATGAATGGAAGAGGAAAGTAATCTTTCTTTGTTGCCAAGTTGAGCTCTCTATAATCTACACATACCCTCCATTTTCCTCCTTTCTTAGGAACAATGACCAATGGGGAAACCCACTGACTATCGGAGATTGGGTAGATAAAGCTAGCTGCTAACATTTTCTGCAATTCTTCTTTAACAATTTCTCTCAAAGCTGGATTAATTCTTCTTTGAGGTTGCCTGATAGGTTTGAAGTCACTGTCAATATATATGCGATGTGTACAAAGTTTTGGGTCTAAACCCCTCATATCTCCATAGTCCCATGCAAAAGCTCTTTGGTGGGCTTGCAACATTGTGGCTAGGGCAATTTGTTGAGATGGAGGCAACTTATTATTAATATGCAGACAACGGCCTGGAGATACTTCTATTTGTTTGGTGAGATCATTTATTAAGGTTGCTGATAAAGGTGGTGCCTGTATATCACATAATAGCAAATCATGATGGCTTTCAGGATCCAGTTGCTGTAGGAAACATTGCTGAGAACGGCTATCCAAAACAGATGGGCTATTCAAACCAGAACTAAACTACAAAATGTGTAGAAGCAAGTTATCTTCACTTTGGAGCTGGGAAAATGGATCAGTTCGTAGCATCATTAACTGAGCTAATGAATTGACTTCTTCAGATTCCTCTCCTAGATCTGGCCAAACTGGTTGAGACAAATCTGGCAGAGGTTGTACAGGTGGGTATAAAGCCAATTTCTTCTTTGACTGACCATCAGAAATTGTCATATCTCCTGAGCGGCATCCTATAAGGGCATCAGCTGTAGCTAAACAAGGTCTGCCTAGGATAATAGGATATCCCCCTAGGGTTGCCTTAGTGGACAATATGGTGAAATCAGCAGGGTATTCCCAAGATTCAAGAGTGACAATGACATCTTCTATCACTCCATCAGGTGTAATCATGGAACTATCAGCAAGTTGCAGGACAGTCGGTGTAGACCGAATGTTTGGAATATTCAAACACTCCATAGTGTGCTTGGCCATCACATTAATGGCTGCACCAAGGTCAACCAAAATATTTCTTACTACTTGACCATTGATATTTATTTTTACTACAGGACTTCCAGGATCAGTATATTTTGTAATGACAACCTTCCCCAACATAATATCGGCTAACTGTCCTAGGACATGGATAGTTTGGGGATCCTTTTTCTTTATTCCCTGTTTCTTTAAACAAGCCTCTTTAATGGCTTTTTCATATACTGGAACATTTTTAATAGCTTGAAAAAGAGGAATTTGGACTTGTACATTCTTTAGTTGCTCCAAAATATCAAAGGTGGGCTCTTCAATGGTCTTGGGTGTAGTAATCTGCAATCTCTGAGGAAAAGGTGGTGTAGCTTGAGGCTATAGGATAGGTTCCTTAGAGGCAGTAGCTGATACAGGTATATCTTCTGCATGATCAGTAGGTTGTGCAACAGCAGAGTCTAGAATCTCTGTTATTATAGGTGGCTTTGGAGCAGGGAGAGTGGTTCCAGACCTAAGCTGGATATCATTGACATTCAGGGCATAAGATGGATACTAGTTTACTTCTACAGAATACATAGGTTGCTGTTGTTGTTGCTGCTTATTATTGGGATTTGGCAATGGTTAAGCAGGCATAGGCATTTGTTTTGGAGGTCCAGTATTTGCTGCAGGTGCTGCAGGAGGAGGCATAAGGGCTAGAGGTTGTGGCTGCTGAGACTGCAGGAATCCAGGGGGTTGGTTCTGCTATTTCTGAGAACCTCTCCATTGAGGGTTCTGCTGCCAGTTACCTGGAGGTGGAGTCCATTGTCCTTGTGGGTGCTACCAACCTCCTTGAGGGGGTTGCCATTGAGGGCTCTGATAGTTAGGCCAGTATGGTTGAGGAGCATTCCAAGGTGGAGATGGGCCATATGTAGGTTGCCATTGGTTATTATAATTAGAGTAAGGATTACCAAAAGTTAAAGGATCTTGAGGCATACCTTGTCTTGGAGCCCATGGTCTCCTTTGTGCAACAAAGAATACTTGGTCATCATCACCTTCTATCATCTTAAAATCAATAGGTAACTGTTTAGCCTCCATATTGGCCACCAACTTGCATCTGCAGTCACGTTTCTTTTGTCTACAATGTGGATAGAACTCAACCAAGATTGCCTTAGCCTCCTCATGTTTCTTGCGAGCTTGCATGGTATCCAACTGTGTAGCCATGTTGTTTATGATGTCCTGCTTGAAATCAGACAAAAAATTTGTGATCTCCATCTGGGAAACTCCGTTGGAAGAAGACTTTCCCACTGTAGCTTGATGACCTCTACCCTTCTTCACATTTGCTCGGGAGTAATTGAGACATATCTTCATGAGATCATCCCAAGATGCTTGAGTGATATCACCACCTCCCATCAGGTCCAAGGCATCTATACAAGTATCATTGATTCCCCTTAGAAAAACCAATTTTTGAGATTCTTCATTAAGAGTATGGTCTGAATTCTTTTTCAGAGAAAACAAGAATCTTGATATATAATCCTCCAGACTTTCATCTTCCTTCTGTTGAATTCAGAATATATCATCACCTTTACTGCCACTCTTACAATATTCCTTGTATTTCTCAAGAAATTCTGTTTGCATGGTTGCCCAACTATCGACAACACCCCTTCCCAGACTCATGAACCATCTGAGAGCTCCCTCCTTCAAGGTAGCAGGAAACAATTTCAGTTTGTGAGCATCTGAAGTGTAGTCATAACTGCGACAGAGGATATCAAACTCGAACAAGAAGGTCTCTGGGTCTTCTGTAACCAAGCCATAGAACTTGGGAAGTAATGAAAAAGGAATATTCTTGAGGTTGTCATTGTTTTTTTGAGGAATAATGGGGAATTCAAAAGCAGGAGGTCGATTCGGTGGATTACGTGCCATGTTCACCTGACCAAGTATAGGAGCAAATGGATTTTCTTCAGGTTCATCAAATGGGCCGAATAGCAAGTCAGCACATAGACCTTCAGCAAATGGGTCAATATCTAAGTCTCCTTCGTGCTCAAATAGGCTATAAGCTGGTTCAATTTTCTTAGTAATGAATGGCAGGTTGGGGAGAAATCTTCCTTGAGCGTCTCTCCTTCTATGCATGCAATGAAAATGGATGGTATTTTAAAAGATTTTTAAAATACTTGAAAAACTACTGCTAACAATGACTATAGCAGGTTCTTAGATTGACACCGTCCCCGATAACGGCGCCAAAAATGGTCACGCCTACAAAAGGATATGAAAATCATGGCAAAAATCTATCTTGGGAATTGGACATTCCAGTAGGTGACTAATACTTCTTCGTGGTCGTTCATTTACTTGTCAAACCAGGGAGCGTAAACTTTAAATGGAGCAGCACAATATATGCACTAAGAACTAGTTTCAGTCATAACCTATTGAAAATAAACACTTGAAAAGGAATTCTATCTACGCTATGGGAAGGTAATGCAAAGTTCTCTTAACTCAATCATAATTTAACCAAAACAAAAATCATAATAGCTACAATTGAGAGACAAACTATAAACTGGCCTTATGCTGTAGGAACAAACACAGGGATGGATTCCCGATGCTGCAGGAACAATATAAGACTGAGCTTGTGCTGAAACTTCGAAAATGAAATCTAACTTGAATTAACAAAGGATAAACAACTACGCTCCTACAAATACTTACTAAGTGGGCCCCCTTAGCAAGCATCAACTAATTTACACAGAAGATTGTGCTCAGAACTCCATCAACTTTTATTCATAACGTGAAATCATTTACATTGACTGTTTTGCTTCAAAAAACTAGCAAAAACTCTTATTCATATTATAACTCTAACTCTTACATAATCTGCTTCTCTATCTGTCTATCTATCTCCTTCTCTGTTCACCCGTGCAAGAGGAACAACTATTTTTAAATAAGGAGAACAACTAACTAACTAACCCTAATAGAGAAAGACGTGGATATCAAATGTATCCTGAAATTGAGGAACAGACTTCATAAATGAGTTATCCGTTCAACCCGATCCAGAGAGAATATAGCACTCCACTCTTTCCAGATTAAATGTCATTTAAAATCCTTCCCAATGGTTTCGGTCAAAGAGTCTTTGCCAAAGCTTCCTCGAAGTCGTGCAGGAAATGGACTTTACTGCAAGGCCGAGATTGGCTGCACTTGACTCGATCAAACTTTCTTCAGCAACCTGCGAAACACAAGGTAACAGATGCGAAAGAAAAGGCGCATGGCACATACACAATATCCATTCATTAATCACATATTTAAATCTATTTCATCATTCAAAAACTACATGTGTTATACCAGTCATTTGGGAAGTCAAACAGGGTAATAAATGTAGACATGTCAACATGATAGGCTGCAAGAATATGAAAGTGTATTGCTACAGGATATCCTCCAATAAAAGGTTTCAAGAGAGTTAAACAACTATGAACAATAAAAGTAAAGGTATTAAAAGTACACCATGATATCCAAATTATGAGCATATTTTGGGCTCATCAATCATGATGATTATGATGGATGCATTTAATTTGTATTATATATGTTATGTGATGTTCTATATGATGATGATGATATGATATGCTATGGATGCAAATGATGATGCAACTAATGTGTTATGATTTTATGATGCTTTATGAATGATCCCTATGTGATGCATTTTATGTTTTTGTACTTTTCTCATGCAAATAGATAATGGAATGAATGGATGAATGATAGATGAGATGATTATGATGATTATGCAATGATGATATGATAATGCATGATTCTATATGTTTTATGTTATGTGAGATGGATTTGATTATGCAATTGATGTGATGTTTATGCTGATGATGATGCTGATCCAATTAGTCCTTTGCCAGTATTGGATTTGAGTAATAACAAATTCATCTTCACTACTGGTTTTAGATGTTCATAACAATGACATTATATTTTCACTATTCAGTCATGTTTCTCAGCAACTTTTTCTTCTTGGAAATCTTACTCTCCTAGATATGTCTTTCAATCTTCTTATGCCATGTCATGTTTTATAAAATGATCTAGATTATGCAAGTGAGATGTGATGCACTTCTTTTTGTGTTTTCTGATGTGGATATCATGATGTGATGCAAAGATGAATGAATGCAAATGATGATGCAACTAATATGTTTTCTATATGAGAATGATGTGTTTTTGGTAATGTTAAGTGTACTCAATCTGTGAGTGCCAAAGATAACATCATTGTGAAATTATTACATATTTGGAAACCCTATAGATACAAATGCAAACTAACATGGATGCAATCTACTTTAACCATGTAGATCTAATATTCAAACATTTTCATTCATAACAATCGATTTGTCATGCTTTTTTTCATCATTGAGCCTTTAAAATATTGAAAGTGAGTACAAGCATCAATGGTATATTTAGACCATGATGACTTGAGTACTAATTCCATGATTTTTGATATTGAAAGTTAACACAAGCATCTAAGTATAATTAAACCAAGATGACCTGAGTATTGCTTGCATAAACAAACAAGAGTTAATCCTTTTCCTATGCATATTCAAAATTGCATTAGTGATACTTTGTAGAGCACGTCCCACGACAATTTGTATAGTAATAATGATCAAATCACAGACAATAGACAAAGAAAAATCATACTCCTTCCTAGATCCTCTAGTTCAATACATCATCGAGGTCTCCAACGACATGATAACAAAAATCAAAGTACAACAGTTGAACATTCATGCTTGACATGATAAAGCCATGATTTAGAAGGAACATCATCCATTTGAAATTTGCTTTTGGTTTGATTGATTTGGATATTTGATTTGGATGGTTGATGTGTTTCATGATGGTGATTGATGTTCAATGTTGAGTTTCATCATGGTTTGTTGCATTCATTATGTTTTTCCTACTACTATTTTTCTGTTGGTTCAAGCTCAAATTTTATTGCCCCCAGTGAGTTCAGTATTTTACCCCTAGTCTAGGGTGAGACATGACTGCGGTGCCAGGATATGCACATGAAGCTTTCCAATGATAGGAAAATAGATGGTGAAATCGAATGGTTGGAATGCTCAAATAGATGGAAAAGCTAACCTATCACAAATAGCACTTGTTGCCAAGTTTTCACTAATTATTTTTATTGCACTTTTTCAATTTTTTTGATTTTTCACCTTTTTTTTTGTATTTTCTCATTTTCTCATTTTTTTTGTTGTTGTTGTTACCAAGATGCTTGTTTGCCAGGTTTTCATCAAGGCAACCATTTTTAGGACTTTTTCTAATAGTTTTGTATTTTTCAGGAATTTTTCCAATGCACTAGATGATTCAGGTGTAGAATTTCTTGAGATACAAGCTCTTGAAGGGTTCATCAAACAAATCCCCTTTAGGTGTGGACAACTGATATGCTCCTAATCCAAAGACTAATATAATAAAAAAGGGACCTAGCTAGTTTGGTTCAAATTTCCCCTTCTTCTCTCGATCTTGTTGATTATGGGAATTTTCTTTCAGGACTAAGTCACTCACATGAAATTTTCTAGGATTTACTTTGTGATTGTAACTTATGGATATCCTCTATTGAGAGGTTTTAAAATGGTCTATTTCATGTTGATGAATCTCATCCAACAGTTCTAATTCCTATAGCCTAGACACTCTATAATCGTCATCTCAAATGATCCCTTTTAGTGACACATAGAGTGATGGTAGCTCAACCTCAATAGGTAGAATGTATTATGATCCATAGACTAGAGAATAGGGTGTGGATCCTGTCAAGGTGCAAATGCTAGTTCGATAAGCCCACAAAGCAGGGTTTAGTTGAATATGCCAATCACATCTAGCCTAATTGATGATTTTGTTAAGATTTTCAGGATAGTCTTGTTTGAGGCCTCTACTTGGCCATTTCCTTGAGGATAGTATGGTGTAGAAAACTAATGTTGGATGTGAAATGTCTCACAAAGTTTTTTGACGTCCTAATTATTGAAAGGTCTGTCGTTGTTAGTGATAATGGATTGAGGGATGCCATACCGAAAGATGATGTAGTTCAGGATGAATGATGAGATTTTTTTTCCTGTGATGGTGGTTAGGGGAATTGCTTCAATCCACTTCATAAAGTACTTCATGGTTGTGAGGATGAACTTGTGTCCATTTGATGAAGATGGATAAATGTTTCCTACGAGGTCCAATCCCCATTAACAAAAAGGCCATGTTGATGCGAAAGGTTGCAACTCTTGTGCTAGTGCATGTATCAAGTTCCCATGGATTTGACATTTTTGGCATCTTTTGACATGTTGAAAAGACTCCTCCATATTCGGCCAATAGTATCCCAAATGCAAGAGTTTCTTAGCTAAATTTAGGCCACTTGAATGTCTGCCAAAAATACCATCATGGACCTCAAGTAAAGTGGTTTTAGCTTCGTTACGTTCAAGACACTAAAGGAGAGTACCATTAAGACCTTGTCGGTAAAGTACATAAGCTTTTAGGGTGTGTCGAGTTGCTTGTCAGATGAAATTTCAATTTTGGTTCTAGGATAAATCAGGTGGGAGGGTATTGTCTTTCAGATAGGTCTAGATTTTCCCATTGGTAGAAGCATCAACCTCGGCTAGACGGTAGATGACTTGGGATTCTGGGTTATTGTAGGTGGGGTTAAACAGTTTGTTGTTGCGTCTAGGAATCTGCTCAAATTTTATCTCCACAAAGTACTTTTTGAATTCATTAACCATTCTTTTATATGGTATTAATTTTTCATCTTTTGTTTGGTAATCATCATTCACCTGATTAATGACTAGTTGGGAACCACCATAGACATGCAACTCTATGATCTTCCACTCGACTGCTACTTTGATTCCAATGATCAATGCTTTGCATTTGGCTATTGTTGGTGCAAGGAAACATCAGTTTGTAGGACTTGGGAATGGCATGTCCTTGAGGTGTGATGAAAAAGATTCCTGTGCCTGATCCATATTGGGTGTAAGAGCCATCAAAATACAACATCCATTGTTGTGTTGACACCGTGAGGACATCAGCATCTGGAAACTCAATGTTCATTGGATGATTGTATTGCAATGGTGCTTCAGCTAGTTATTGGATATTGAACTCACTCAATATCATTACCCACTTGGCTAATCTTCCTGTCAAGGAAACTTTGCTGAGTAAGTACTTTACTGAATCAATTTTGGCTATGAGTTTGATAGTGCGAGTCAACATGTAATGCCTTAGTTTTTGATTAGAAAATACTACCGCAAGACAAGATTTTTCAATGAAGGTGTAATTGATCACATAACCATTCAAGGTCCTGCTGATGTAATAAATTTCCCTTTCTTTTCCTGCAAAATCTTCCTATGCTAGGAAAGCACCCAAAGATATCTCTGTTGTGGCAATGCAAAGTAACAATGGTTTCCCTTTGGTTGGTGGTGACATCAAATATTGCTTGAGTTGATTGAAGGCTGCTTCACACTTTTCATCCCATTTGAAAGTGGCATTCTTGTGGAGAAAATGATTGAAAGGATGAGTTTTGTCAGCCACTTGTGCGATGGACCTCCAGATAGATTGGAATCTTCCTTGCAAAGATCTTAGCTAGTTGATGTTTTTAGGAGGAGGCATCTCCATGATGGACTCAACTTTTATAGTATCCACCTCAATACCTTTGGTTGACACAATGTATCCCAAAATTTTAGCTAATGTTACACCACATACAAATTTCTTGGGATTTAACCTCATATTGTATTTCTCCAGTCTGGTGAAGATCTTGTCTAAAATTTCCAAGTGTCCTTCTCCAGTGTATGATTTTTCCAATAGATCATCTACATATTCCTCTATAAAAGTGTGCATTTTTCAACCCAAAAGGCATTACGTTTCAACAAAAAGTGCCCCAAGGACATGTGAAAGTTGTTTTGTCTTGATCTTCAGGTGCAATTCTTATTTGATTGTAACTTGAAAAGCCATCCATAAGCGATAAAATTTCATGCTCCGCTGTCAAGTCTACTATGATGTCAATGTTAGGTAGAGGAAAGTCATCTTTCAAGAAAGCCTTGTTGAGATCCTTGAAATTTGTGCATATCTTGATGCTTTTATCTGATTTTGAAATTGACACAATATTTGATATCCACTCAGCATAGTCGATAGGTCTGATAAATCCCACATCTAATAATTTCTTCAATTCTGCTTTTACCAAATGGGTGATATGAGGATGCATTTTTCTCAACTTTTACTTGACTGGTTTTATTGCAAGTGTTAGTGATAAATGATGCATTATGAATTTTGGATCTATATCGGGCATGTCAACATAAGACCATGCAAAGTTTATTTTCCTTTCTTCAAAGAATTTAGTGAATTTTGGATTTTCTTGCTGTCATTGATGCCACTAGATGTAAAGTCCTAATTGTTTCCTCTATACCAATGTTGATGGATTGTGTTGGTTATATCAACACTAAAGACCTTTCCTAGTAGTACTTTAGAAGAGTGTCAAATCTCCCATATTTTGGTGCCTCAAAGAGGTTTTCACCATTAGATGCACTCTTTTTTTTGATTTTTTCTTGATCTAATGCTGCCATTGAATGGTTTTCACCATTAGATCCATTTTTAATGTTCATTGTTCTGCAACTAAGATATTTGGAACTCCCCTTGCTTGAAGCACCGTTATGATTTTTGATGATGGAA
The DNA here is from genome assembly GCA_007258455.2 of Sequoia sempervirens. Lineage (NCBI taxonomy): Eukaryota > Viridiplantae > Streptophyta > Pinopsida > Cupressales > Cupressaceae > Sequoia > Sequoia sempervirens. The sequence goes on from VDFB02047230.1 coordinate 292,213,646, forward strand.
CATGTTTCAGGGTTATCAAAATAGAGGAAGTTCACGATGGAATCATTGTTCGGGAAGGTGGGTAGATCTAGCAGCTCAGATTGGTCCCAGTCAATTAGTTCAGGGTGTATCAAGGGCAAGAAATCATTGGTTGGCTAAGGTCAGAAAGGGTGAGTGTCATGATGGCGATGTCATCAAAGTGTCCAATGGAAATGTTGAGGTCTATGTTGTTATTCTCCTCCAAGTGATCTATGTCACTCAAAGTCTGGTCTTCTCCACTTGAGTCATTGATATGTTGTGATCCAATTTCAAGAGGTCTAGAACTTGAGCTTTGTTCCTCCATATGTGTTGGTGTATACTTTTGTACCACATCAGTTTTGTTATCATGACAAGACTCTTTAGAGAGGGAATCCCATTCATACTCATTGGAATCCATTTTAGAACTATCTTTCAATTGAAGGATTCTCTCAACAATATACTACCTAGTTTCTTCTTTTGATTCTTCTCTATACCCTAGTCCTATTTTATCCTTGGCTTGCATGGTGATAGGTTGTAATGGTTTTATGATATCTTCTTTCCTTTTACCAATAGGACCTTTTCCCTCATATCCCATCTTTTCCAAGATTGTCTTTCCTTTGCCATATTGCTCTATTTGTGCACTTGAGGTGGATGCTTGTGACGATTCTTCATATTTTTATAACCAATTTAACACCTCCTTGTCATCTGATTCATCCACTAACGTGCTTACTCTTACAAAGGTGCCATCAAAGAGTGTGGTTGGTTGTGGTTATTTTTTTGAGGTTGATGGCTACCCATATGGCTTAGGCGAAGATGAAAGTTGCGATAAACATAAGGATTTCTCAAATGATTATTCCCCATGCCTTTGTCTTTCAATTGGATCTTGGCAACTTGTTTCAATAAGGACTTGAGTTGACTTTCCCGATTTTGTGGAGTATAATTACAGATACCTTTTTCTCTTGATTGATCCTTTATCTTGGGCTGGTTTGACGAAGAATTTGATGTACTTTCTTTACTTAAGGGAGTGGAATCACTGATACCCTTATCCTTTGATTAGTCTTTTTTTCTCAACCCACTTTGACAAGGTATTTAGCTTTTTTCCATCATTTGATGAACCATGAGTTGGAGCTTCCCTATTGCATGGTACAAAAGCATCTTGGGTGGTCTTGAGTGTGTTACAATATTGGGGGTTGTTGGAATCAACTGATATAGTGATTTCTTGATCGTTGAAAGGGAACTTCAAACACTGGTGATATGTGGATGGCACTGCTTGCATGTCATGAATCCAAGGTCTTCCCAAAAGTATGTTATATGTAAATTCCTTGTCCAACACTTGGTAGACTATGTCTTTGAAAATTGGTCCCACTTGAATAGGCAGCACTATCAACCCTTGGGAAGATCTCTCCTCATAATCATATGCTTTTATTGTGATTTTCCTTCTAGGATCAATAGCATTTTCTAAATACTCAAGTGCATAGACAAGTTTCAAAGTATAGATATTCAAGCCAACTCCTCCATCTATTAGAACATTTTTAATGTGGTGTTTGTGGATTACGACCTCAATGTGGAGGGAAGTGTTGTGTGGATGGGTGATTGATACATCATTGTATTTGGAAAATGATAAATAGTGCGGTGCAGTCAAATGTCCCACCATAGTCTAAAATTGGAAAACTTCTAGATTGTTCGGTACTGTGGTGGCGACTAGAGCTTGTTCTAAGATTTCCTTATGAGTAGGTGAAATTTTGAGAAGTCTAATATGGATATTTGGGTGGGTATTTTCTACAACTGATCAACTATGTTATATTGGGTTACAAGGAAAACAATAGTTTCTTTGGACGTGGAAGGGGTAGCTCCTTTCAATGTTAACTTGGCTTGTCCTCTTGTGATTGTATTGATCAATGAATTGTTTTGTCCTTCTTTGATTTTGTTGACATTAATTTGATTGTCATTTGCAACAATTTTGGTAATCAGATTTATTGACGCAAGGTCATTGGTTTGATGTGAAGTGGTGTTAATATCATGGTGGTGATTTTTAGTTGTAGCAACATTTCTTTGGCTCCTAATTTTGATGTCCTTGGTTGGATTCTCCACCACCTCAACACAATGAATGGTAGATTCATAGACATAGTTTATGTTTTTTCCTTTGGTATTTGAAGAAGAAGATTCCCCTTTTTCATAGTTGGGTAGAGGGTTTTTGAACGCTCCATGATCATTGTTTGCTTGGAGTCTTTCTATAAATATCGTCTTGTTTTCAATCATGTATTGTATCAAGTGCTTCAATTACATGCAGACATTGGTTTTATGTCCTTTGATTTAATGAATGTCACAAAAATTGCATCATCCCACCATGGAGGCTTAACTTGTGGTTCCCAGTTTCTTGCCTCTGGTAATGTTATGAATTTAGCTTCAAAAATTTCCTTTAATGTTGATTTTGATGATTGTCCCAAAGGGGTGAACCTTCTTTGATTTGAGGATGTTTGATATGATGGTGTTCTAGATCCAATATTACCTTATTTTTGCTTTGGTTGACATTTTGGTTGTTGTTTTGGTTGTTGGGTCGATTGTTGTTCTAATTAGTTTTGGTGGCACTTGCTATTAAGTTCAATACAAGTTTTGTATTTTTTGGTTTTCAACTATGCCATAATTGTTACCTACATTCTTTTTTTGTTTCCAAAACTTTGGTTTGTCATCGTTGTTGTAATTATTGGAGTTTGATGAGTTTTTTTCATTGTAAAATTTGACGACTCCTCTCTTGACCAAAGCCTCTTTGATTTTTATTCCATTTTCAATCAATTTTTCAAAGGTAGGTGGGCATTGTAATTCCAATATATAGCTCATATTAGCATTGAAGTTGTTGACGAAGATTTCTATCTTTTCCTTTTTAGGTATAGGATGAGAATATCTTGCAAATAACCTTCTCCATTTTTGCAAAAATACAAGGAACGATTCACCCTTTTTCTGTTTCAAGTTGCAAAGATATTTCATTGTTATGTCATGTTGAATGTTGTAAGAGTATTGGGTGATGAACTTGTTAACCAATTCTTCAATGGTGTTAAGTGGTGGTGTAAGTTTGGAGAACCATTCAAGAAATTTTCCACCTAGGCTTTGTGGAAACAATATCATCAAGTAAGTTTCTTTGTATGCAAATTCAAGACTCATGGTTCTAAATTCCCTCACATGATCTATTGGATCGGTTTTACCATTGTCTTTTTCATACTTTGGGAATTCACAATGTTTGGGAAAGGGAATCATGTGGATACTTTGATCAAACAAATATGGAAAAATATCTTGTATCAAGTATCGTTTTGAGGTTCCCCTTTGCATATCAGGAATTTGTTGTTTAAGGTTTTTCATTTGGTGAGTTAAGGCAACCACTTGTTATGTTTCCTTTTCAATTTTTTTGGGAGGTGCTTTCAATTGATTCACATCAAATTCATCAGGAAAATTGACACCTTGTTTAGCTAACATTAGTAAGTATTTTTCCCCATTTATTTCAAAAATATTTTCTAAGAATTTGTGGAAGTTTGGATCTTGTTCAACATTTTGGATATCTCCCTCAATTATTTCTTCCTCTTCATTGTTATGGATTCCATGTAAATGATTCTCTTCAGCGTCAGGCATGATGTTTTGAGTTTCACTTCTTTGAGTTTCAATGTTTTGAGTTTCGATGTTTGGAGTTTTGATGCTTTGAGTTCCAATGTTTTGTGTTTTAAGTTCTCTTTCCTTGAGCTTTTGCTTTTTGTAACCTTGTTTGAATGAGCATACAAGTGTTATACTTTTACTCAACTTTGATATTTGTTTGGAAGAGTGCCAAGGATGCAACCTAAGTCAAATAGAATGAAAAATTATATTGATGAGACTAATTTTAATTTGATTATATAGTTTTGTTTCATGATGAGAGGATGACAAATCTTGATGATGAAACTAGGCTTAACAATCAAAGATATTATAAGTTTGATGATTTAGGCACCTTGAGATGTTAGATCTTGGTTTAATTTGGAGAATTCCACTTGTAGAGGTTAGTTTTAACAAGTTTAGACTCTATTGTACCTAAGGAATGATTCTAGATTTGAAAAATATTTTGAATTCTGGTTCAAACTATGAAACAGGGGATAAATTTAACTCTTGGGTTTTTTTGCATTTACTAGATGCACTAAAATAGATCTCAGATGTGCTAAAAGATTTGACAGATGCACTAAAACAGAGGATGGATGTGCCAAAATTTTTCTCAGAAGCACTATAAGATTGCTTAAATGCACTAAAATAGAGGGTCTATGCACTAAAATATGCAATGTATGCATTATAATAGAGGGTAAATGCACAGGAAGATTGCATAGATGCGCTACAAAACTTCTTGTATGCGCTAAAATAGAGAATGAATGCACTTGAAGATTGCATAGATGCACTATAACAACAGACGGATGCACTGCAAGATTGCATAGACACACTAGAAAATGTAGTGGATGCGCTGAATTGGGAAAATGCCACAGTTTCTTGCAAGTTTTTAATTTTTTTTAATTTTCTAGTCAGAGAATTTGTTGTTTCAAAGGATGTTTTCTAAATCAATATTTTCACTTCCAGTGTGTGATGTTTTGTTTGAATTTTTTTTAAAAAAATATTGGTAAAACACATCAAACATGTACAACTTAAGATTGTGTAGGACAATATTTACTTGATTCCCACTTGGATTTTACTCCAGCTATGCCTACTTTTAGTGGATGATTAGAAGCTTGACCCCACTGGGTCCCCTCCACGTCACTCACTTCTACGGGGCAGCCAAGCTTTAGTACCCATGAATCTCCCATGGCATACTTTTCATCTCTACTAAAAGCCGCAAAAATGTGGGATGACTTCAAAGGTTAGACCTTTTGCGCTAGTAAATAGAATAAGGATTTTGGCCTTCTAAACAAGAGGTTCTAGTATAGGTATTCTATTCATGGGGGATCATCCATATGGAAAGAGACCATTGTTTCCCTTCTTGTCAAAAAAATCCTCATGATACTTGAACTTTCCTCAAGTACCCACACTTATATACCAGTTAGAAGTCACTTGGCTTTAGTGTGTTACCGGTTGGGTCATTCCCTTGGGTGATTACTTTTTCCCACAAGGCAGACCCTCTAAGGATAAAAAAAAATTAAAAAAAATGGGTTTGGCTTTTTGGTCACCCAGTCAAGGGGAGAGAATATTCCTACCATTCATCAAGCATAGAAAACATGGTGTTATTTAACCTTCTAATTAAGCTAGATTCCTATCTTAATCAAAAGAAAGTATCAAATAACTCTAGCCCCTACATAAATCATCAGTAATTTGATAAGATTGTCTTTGACCAACGTATAAAAGTACTTGCAAGAAGAAAACACCAATTAGTTCTTGGATTTTTAAGATTTTGCAAATTTAAATAGATGTGCTAAAATAGTCATCCAATGTGCCAAAAGATTACTCAGATGTGCTAAAAGATCTATTCTACATGCTAAAAGAACTCATGTATGCGCTAAAAGAACTGATGAATGTGCTAAAAAAAGTGATGAATGTGCTAAATAATTGACTGAAAGCACTGAAAGACTCCTTAAATGCACTAATTTTTTTTCTTGATGCACCCAAAGAAATGTCATATGCACTGTAATAGACCCTAGATGCATTGAAAGATTTGTTGTATGTGTTGAAACAAAAGTTGTATGTGTTGAAAGATTGGTCGTATGCATTGAAAGAACTCATGGTCACACTAAAATGTCATGTCCAACTTGTTCACAAGAACTTTTCTAGAAAGTTGTTAAAAATGGGGTTGTGCCCCACGATGGGTGCCATTTTATTTGGTGTGTTAAATGTGGGAGAGTTAGAAAATCAATACTAAAACACACAAACATCAATGAGACACATTGTATTAAAGATTTGAATCAAAGAACTACTCTAAATCACAATTAAAAAAATATCTTAAAATGTTCCATTGTTCTCTATTCTCAAGGATTCATTAAATCATTTGGCTCCTAAATTTTATATGTGCACTATGATTGTTAGAATGGAAACTTGAGAAATGAGATGTTCAAAATGCAAGAAATCTAAGTTCCTACATGAAACTATGTGATGAAATCCATGATGTTATGATAATGGCAATATTGACAAATGGATTATGATGCTAGATTATGTGATACAAATGTTGTGATAAGAAGTTAAAGTGATTCTTCATATGCTCAAATAACCATTGATATGATAAATTAAAATGAAACTATAAAGCAAGACATGAAATAAAATGCAACTATAAAACAAGACAGGATTCTAGATTAACATGATACTACAATGCTAACTATAAACTCCAAATGCTCCAATGCTCCAAAGCTATTCCTGCATAATAAGTTTGCTAAAATATGGGATTGTTAAATGTTGTAGCAAAGGGTTGTATTTATAGGATTTTCAAAGCATCTTGTGATGTGGCAGTTGTCGACGATCCAAATTCAAACATGAGGGATGAACGGTGGAGATGGAGAGAATCAAGAAGGATGTTCCCTTGACCAAAGACAACATGCCAAATGGATGAAGGAATAAAGTGTGAGGGAAAGACCATGTGTTAAATTTTTTTTTGAATATAATTGGTTGAAAATAATGTAATTAAATATTAGTCATATTTAATTACATGTGACATTTGATGACATGGCCAAAAAGTGTTGTAGACATGTAACTAATTTTGAATTTGAAATTATTCAAACTTAGTGGGAAGATATTTAATTAAAGAAAAAAAAAATATAGTCATTTGTTCATTTAATTAAATTTAGAAGAATGTGGTTTAGAATGAAGAATTTACAAAAGAATGAACTATATAAATAAATTGAGAATTTATTTATAAGTAGTTGAAATAAAGGAGTTCATTAATTAAATAGCTAGTATTTAATTAATTAATTATCTCGACCGAATTTAGGTGTATATACAAACCAATATATATTTTAATTTATGTGTACATATCTAATTTAATTTGAATTTGTACACATGTGAAATGATATATTGTATCTAGACGCAAGGAGATCATGCGATATCGAGTACCGACCAACCACAAGTTGTGGTGAGCGCTCTTGAGTCATCATCAACTCAAGTGTGTGCTTTCAAAATTTTGTTAAGTTTAAATTAAATACACATCATAAATCTAATTTAATTTGAATTTATACACATGTGTGAATGATCTATACATTGTTGTATCTATATGCAGGGATTTCATGTGATACCCATGGCGGGCACACCTAAGACATAGTCAACTTTATGCATGGGAAATCTCGGGTGCATGACCATGAGTTATATCATTCAAGGTTGTAAACTTTACTAAATATCCTATAAATTTTTTAGGGATCTTTTAAATATATATATTTGAGATTCTAACATATTGTTTGCTTTATTTGAATATGTGGGAAATAGTAGGTGAAGCATTTGGACCTTCTTAATTGATAGTTATGCTACCCATTGAACAAAATGTGCCAGTAGATTCACCTCATCATATGGTAATTCATGCATAATAAAAATAATTTTTACTATGTTTACGAGATATTTAATTAATTTATTTTTATCATTTTTTTTTATATTTTCAAGTTTATATGTTAAATTATATAAAAAATTCTAAATAAATTTAAATCTAATTTCAAGTTTCTTGTACTCTTCTAAAACATGATACGGGTACATCTAGTCCACGTGGAGAAAAGAGGAGACTTGATTTGACTGATCACCTTGATAGTTAGATGGTTTTAAATTTTATGGACTATAGATCTCTAGTTTTATTTAAATATGTGTTGGACTTGACATATACATTTTGAACATGTTATTTCATGGACCATTTCACATAGATTATATCGATTAATATGATCATGTTTGTGTTTATTTATATCAATTGACTTTAATATGATGATTATATATGCATTCAATTATGATCGTGTTACGTTCATTTTGATGATTATATGCACTCATGTATGTATATATATTTTATCTAATTTTCAAGTAATATGCACTATATAAATTCTTATGTAGAATCAAATTTCATATATATTTACATGTCATTGTTTAATTATGTTTAGACATGTCTTAAAATGATTAACTCTTAAATTTCAATAATTTATCACATGGTTAGGTGACAAAATAAAACATTCCTTAAATAGTTTAGATCATATTCCAAATAAATTAAGGGCAGGTAATTTTAACTATTTTCCAGTTCTAGAGAATATTTGAATCACTAAACAAAAATCCATCTCCTTGTATGTATAAAATGTATAATCTATACAATTGAATAATTATATAAAATGTGGTAAATATAAGACACGATTTGTATAAGATAATATTGGAAAAATGAAAAATTGGAGGCCTATCACATTGTTGAATGTCTCTTACAAGGTGCTTGCTAAAGCCCTTGCCTTGAGGTTGTCTTGCATCCTCCCTAAGTTTATAAACTCCACCCAAACTGGTTTTATCAAAGGTAGATACATTCTTGAGAATCTAATTACTAGTCGGGAGGCATTGGATTGGGCTAAACGTTCAAATCAGAAAGTTGCACTGCTACTGTTGGACTTTGAGAAGGCCTATGACAGGGTGGAATGGCCTTTTCTCCAAATGAGTCTTGAGGCTTTTGGATTTCCGTAGGCCTTCTCCAACATGATTGGTACTCTTCTTATGGATGCTTCTGTATAGGTCGAGGTTAATGGTTCTAAATCTAAGGTCTTCCATCTTGAGAGATCCATTAAGCAAGGTTGTCCCATTGCTCCCGCCTTGTTTGTCATTGATTCAGATGCTCTTCACTAGCTGTTAAGAGATAACCTTAGTTTGCGAAGGGTGAAGGGAATGATGCTTCCTAATCACAATGAGCTTTTAAATATACAATTTGCTGATGACACTACCATCTTTGTGGACTTGCAAGAGGAAAATTTGAAAAACTTGATGAGGAAACTAGATTTTTTTTGTGAGGCCTCTGAAGCTAGGGTCTCTAAGATTAAATCTATCCTATTGGGGTGGTCTGAAACACCCCCTATTTGGCTACAAAACTTTGAGCTTCAATGGGGTGGTCCCCATAAGAAAATAAGGTACTTGGGGATCGCCTTCTTGGTTTCTCTAAATTTGAAGAATATGTGGCTTTGGTTAAAGAACAAAATAGAGAGAAAGTTGGATGGGTGGAATAGGCATTACTTGTCCCTAGCTGGAAGGTTTCAAGTGTTCCAAAAGATCCTATCCTTGTACACCCTGTATTTTGCATCGGTTTGGTTCTTTAACAACTATCAAATCAATGAAGTTCAAAAAAGGACAAATGAATTTATTTGGTCAGATGGGAAAGGTAGAAGGAAGTTGCATGTAGTTAGATGGGATTGGTGTTACTTGGAGAAGGCTAATGGGGGCCTTGGTCTCAAAGACCTTAAAAAGAATGGGACAACTCTTGCTGCCAAGTGGGTCCTCAAAGTTCTTGATGGTGATGAACCTTGGAAGGTTTTGGTCAGAAATCACATTTCTCAAGCAGTTCCAAAGTTGGCTAAGTCTTGGAAATCACTCCCTTTTAGTGACTTTCTCATCACCAAGCACCCAATAGTGTCGGTAGGTTCAATGGTGTTTAGGAGTATTTGGAGGGCTTGGGAATCAATTAGGGATAACTACACCTGTCCTCTGGTAATTGGTTCCAACAGAAATTTGATTCATCCCAATAGGTCCATATGTTGGAACCTTAAGCATAACGGTAAACCTCTACATTGTTGCAAGGTTGTTCTACTAGAAAATGGAACCAGGTTGGTATTAAAACATTCAACAACATCATTGAGAATGGGAACTTAATTGGTTGGAACCAATTAAAAGAGGACTTTGGGTTACCCCATTCCAATTATAGAACTTACTCGGTCATCTATGAAGCCTGTAAAGATTGGATTCCTAAGCTTAATTTTGGGATTTGGGCTGATAAACCCTTGAATTCCTTTGGAAGGACTCCCTTCCCCTTAAAGATGTGAAAACAAAGATAATTTATAAAGAGCTTAATAATTTTGTTACTCCCACTGATTATTTAAATAAGGTTTGGAATTATAGTTTGGATAATGATGTTTGGTAGAAAGTTTTTTCTATGGCATAATATGGTAGATGCTAAAAAGACATGCTTTAGATGGTTGATCTTGTTGCAGAAAGTTCCTTTTAAGTTGAATAATGATGACATTGATGTGTGTAGTATATGCAGGGTGCCAAAAACCATTCACCATATCTTCTTTGACTGCGTTTTTGCTAATGAGGTGTGGAATCTATTTTGTAATGACCTCAACATTTGGAAAGACAATGGAAAACTTAACTGGAAAGAAATCTTGGTTTGCATTAATAAGAATATGAATAAAGATTTACATTTGTTTTGGTTTTCCATGACTTTTGAAATTATGTGGCATATCTGGAAGGCAAGGAATGAGGACAAGTACAGTGGGGTTCAAAGGGAATTTACTGAGTCGTACAAAGGATCACTCTCTTTAATGTTGCACTGCAGGTTGTGGCTACCTTGGAGATTGCGAGAAGAAAATTCTTGAATCAAATTAAGGATGGTGTGGTGTTGGTTCATCAAAGGGAGGTCAAGTTTGGTCATTCTTGGCAACCAAATCTAGAGATTTTTTTGGTAGCATTGGATGCATTCAAAAGTGAATTCAATGAGAAAATAGTAGCAAAGACAACTTTGAGGTAGATGGCATTGTGAACAAGATTGAAGACTAATTTATGTACCACCTTTTCCATTTTTGAAACACTTTGTATTGTGAAAATTTCTATGTTTTGCATCTTCTCCAGTAGTGTCACATAGCATATTCAGACCTATGCTACAAATTTTGTGAAGGAATAGCTTTCAGTTTTGTTTAGGCATACTTATTGACAGTCTTAGATTTGTGTACAACTATACAATTATGAGCTAGCATGTATAGTTCTGTTGTTAGCAATACTTATAGGAATCCTTGATACAACAAAATTAAGCATTCTCGATATGTTGTATACTAATATTCTACCAAGGCATCCAATGTACATCTAATGTTGTTAAAACTATTATTAATACAAAATATAATATTGGAACAAGATATTTAAAAAGTGACTAATAAGTTCATTGAAGTTCATACATCAAACAAACATATATAATGTATATTGGTGTTTAATACAACTATATAATATGATGAAACACATATGTGCATGTAGATACAATTAAAGCTTATCAAATTTTAGGTCAAGACCACAAATTGATATAATCTCTTGATAAATGTTTTTATAGTGACAATCACATGGTAGACAGACTTGATGAGAACCTACAAAAATAATTAATGTAATTAAAGTAACTATAGTTTTTATGAGTCATCTAAATAAATAATTAATTCTAGAAAAGAACAATATATAGTAAAAGTTAGAAAATTAGATCCTATAAATTCCTTATAAATTCAAGTGATGTTTTCCATAGGATGAATTAAGGGTACCTAAGATGTTATAGCTTAAGGGGTCCTAAGAGAATTCCTTAAGGGGAGTTAAGAGAATTACTTAAGGGGATGTAAGAGGGTGGATTAAGGGGATTAATATTGTTGTGCAGTTTTCGCACACACGCCTCGCTGGAAGCAGGGACCCCCTTTTTCACTTCGGTTTTGGTGTTTTTGGCCCTTTCTTTTGAGGTTTTGTCTTACCTAGGCATGTGCTTAAAATGTTTATCTTGAATGCCTAAGTGTTTCCCCAGGTTAATCATTGAAAATCCTAAGTTCTAGACGAATTTCGGGCTTTTGCCCAGATTCGGGATTTTCTGCCCTAGTCGGATTTTCCCAGATCCTACTTGGACTTCAGCTAGACCCTTCTTGTTTTGGGATTTTTGTTCTTTGCGGATTTCCGCGTGGACCGGATTTTTCTGGATTCCGCCTCGTTGTCGGCTTCCCGGGTTTTTCTGGATGTCCTGTCGTTGCATTAATGGCTTCGTACATGCTTTGAAGGCTAGATTTTACTTGATTTCTGAGATCTTTTTGTGCCATTGTGCTCACTATTTGCCATTGTTTGAGCTGAGAGCAATATCCTTAGAGTTTTTTCTTTGAACTATTGGCTTTGTTTTGGGATATTCGGGCGAGCCATGGTTTGTAGTGACGGTTTCTTGTGCATTCCTGCGTTTGTTCTTTGAGGACCCCGTTCTCTTTGCATCTGCTAATTCTAGGATCGGTTGCCGCTTTGTAATGGTATGTGTCTGATTACTTTGCTTTGAATTGAATTATGAATGGTGCGTTGGTATTATGAAAGTTTGTGGGATTTGAATTCCTACATATTTGATTATTTCATGCTAGGGCTATTTTGTATTACATCATTCGTCATCTCCCAGGCGAGTTTCGAGCTCATTTGTTTGTTTTCATTTCGATGAATCTTGCCTGAGAGTAATTAGTAAACCCTAGTGATGACTTAATAGCTGAAACAACTAAATTCTGAACTTACCTGTGTGCTAATGGCGGGTGAGTAGGGTTTTGGACCTAGGGTAGTGCCGTATCAGGTGGTTTTGTCTTAAAGCGGGCCTGAAACACAAGGAAAACCTATGAAGGGTCCATCCCTGACTGGTACTGAGTTAAACCATTTGAAATTCTGCATTGGTTCGGTGTTTGGGTAAAATCGTGGCTATCCATCCCTTTGAATTTCTTCGCTGTGACCCTTCAAATCGGGGGGATGTCATATCGATCACCCTGTAGTTCGCCGACGAGGTCTTCCTCAGTTCATATTGGATTGCCGTGACAATATCGTTTCTCACACCGATAAAGTCTTTTATGCATATCAGTCCGTGAGACAAAGAGGATTCGCCGAGACCTCACCCCTTAAGAAAATTTCTCATCGACATGCTTCTTCATATTCGCCATCGGCAAGACATGCCCCCCCTTGGTGTAACCTCATCCCAAATAAAAATTGTGTGGCCGAAAGATATGCTTTTGCACTTGTTGGTTTGGAACCTCGCCCTATATGCGGATTTCCACCGAGCCCGGATTTCCCTGAAATCCGGTGTCTCCCTGATCTTCCGAAGTCCCTTCTCTAGCCCATTCTTCGTGGAAATTCTCCCTGGACAGATTTTTCAGAACCCTAATGGAATGTAATAGAACGAGAGATAGTTGGATTTGTTCATGGTTTATGGTGCATTCATTGATTATTTCATGTGACTTATTGATTGATTATGATCATATTTGATAGTTAAGTAGGTGTTTCCTGGTTATTCTGTTGGAATCTGATTGGTCAGGAATTTCCCGAAATTCCTCTTTGGCTCAGATTTCACGGATGGCCCTAAAACCCAAAATTTGTGTGATTGTTTCATATGAGATTTAATGGAACTTTGGTTGCATGAGATGTATTCTAACGATGTATTGATGAATTAACATTGGTTTCCTATGGTTTTTATTGTGATTTTCTTGATGGATGCAGGTGGAGTCTAGCAAGGTAGTGGAGGGATCCTCTATGTCTGAAGTGGAAAGGATCAAAATGGACGTTAAGAGAAAGATTTCTGATAGTAAAATCACATCGATCTGGTCAGAGGTGACTGACACTAACGTTGGATCATGGGATTACAAAAGATTCAAAGAAAGAATGGCTGCCAAAGACCTTCCCTTGGTGGCCAGAAGGATGAAGGAGTTAGGATTGGCACATGTGGCTGGTCTCCCTTCAACAGTGCAATGCTATGAGCTTGTCCTAGAATGTGCCAGACACTATGACCAAGGCACTCAAAAGATTATCAATCCTCAAGGGAGAGTGATAGAAAATCTGAACCCTGTCTCTATTGCTCAAACTTTTGACATGCTAGACAGGTCTCACGGGGTGGCATTTAACATGGGGTCAGCCAAGGAGTTTTACAAAGAACAAACTATTAAGTCTCAATAGTTCATCAACTCTTGGTTGGAAAATCCCAAGTCACACTATTCCAAACTGCCCAAGCAGCTTTTCAGGATTAAGTTCAAAAGAGAATATTATGACGCTATCACTCTTCTCAGCAGGGTGGCCGGATTGAAGAATGCAAGAGTATTTGAGAATTGGATGTACCATGCCATTGTGAGGATGGAGGAAGAATTGATTGATTATCATTGGGCTGGCTTGATTAGTAGAATTCTCCATGAACATTTATCCAATGTGTTGCAAACCAAGACCTTCACAATGACTTCATATCTGGTCTACATGCTTGCAAGATTCCATCCTTACAGGGGATTGGATACAAAGGGAATTTTTGGGCAGGATGTTATTTATGAAGTTTTCCCTTAGTTGCATTGGGAAGGTTCAAATTATAGAAGGGAAAATGATACATTCACCATGTATATCACCAGAATGCTTCAAGGGGCGGAACATGTCAAAATTTCAGACCAAGCCAAGGAGCTCATCAAGAAGTATGGAGCTTGGTTTATTCAATTCCCAACCTTCTCCTACATTCGGATTGATGGCTGCCAAAGGGCCCCATACAGAATCCCAAGGTATCCCATTGACCACATCATATTGCTGGAGGTCACTAGACAGATTTGTGACTTTGATGCCATTGTCAAGAAGGACAAATACAAGACAGGATTTGGTGGGGATTTTCCCCTAAGGATCAGCACTGGAGAAGCATGCCCTTCCATTATCTTTTCCCAAGCTTCAGAGGAAGAAATGAGTACTCTTGGTTTATCTTTCCACTCCAAGAGGTCCAGGTTTGATATCATAGGCAAAGGTCAAAAGAAGGCCAGTAGAGAGTACAACCATAAGGTAAGCTTGGAGGACTACTGGGCCAATTGCAGTGATGAATACGAGGTTAGAAAGAAGAAATTATCTCGGCTTTCGGTGGATGCAGTCTGATTGTATAATGTAAGGGCAATGCTTGATCAATTGGAGGATGATGGGAACTTAATCCAGAATCATGCCTATGAGGCAGTGAAGGATAGGTCGATTGGTGATATAGACTGGTTAGAGGAGGAGCAGATAGAACTGAAGCAATTGATGGATCTAGTTCTCAAAGTTACCAAGATGTGGCTCAAGCATACAATATGGGAGTTGGAGAATAAAGGAGTGAAATGCACTTATAACCTAATGGGAGATTTAAATCCTCACTCCACCTCTAAGGAATTGGCCGAGCAGGATCCTAAGGGTAAAGGTAAGTTGGACTCCCCATCCAAGATCAAGACAAAGGGTACTCAGGAAGAAGAGGCCCAGAAAGCAGTGAAACTGAGGAATCCAAAGGCTAAGAGGAGGACAAGGACTGAAAGGTCCAAACACAAGGGAGTTGAGGAATAGAACCTCGAGACTGATGCTCCTGTGCCGAAGAGAAGAAGAATTGTAAGATTATCAGAGAAGGCAAGCTCTAGGGTTGCAGAAGAGTTAACTTCCTTGCCAATGGTGAATGTAGAAAGCTCAGAGGAGAAAGAAAAGGTATACACAAGGAGGTCTAGGACTCCTTCTCCAAAGAACGGTGTGCCTAAGGCAGATTTTCCTCCTGCCCCTCTTCATGAAGGGTAGCATGATGACATCCCTCCCGCTCATGAAGTTCAAAGTGAACCTAGGATAAAAGAGGTGGATGAAGATCCAGGTACTGAAGGAGAGGAATTCCATGAGGGGGAACTCTACAGTTTAGAGGTAGAAATTGAAAAAGAAATGCAATCTCCCTTGGTTACATATGCAGAGTCACTAGTCACAAATGAAGTAATTGAATCTCCTCCAAGGGAGGAAGAAGCGGAAAAGGTCTTATCACCTGAACATAAGGAGGAACACATTGAAGAGGAAAGGAATAAAGCAAGTCTCCTGAGAAACAAAATTTGAGTGAGGAGGCACCCGAGGATTAGCAGGGAGAGATGCAAACTGATTCACAATTGGAGCTTGTTGTTCTAGAGTGGCTTGATAAAGAAATAAAGAGAAAATAGGTTGTGGTGGAAGACACACCACCAAATTGGGATGAGCTCCTAGCTAAACTTGGGAAGGCTAAAGATAAGAAGAAGTGTAGAGTAATCTTGAGAATTGAGAGGGATGAAGCACATAACAAGGTTGTTCACATCACCACCCCTACTCTAGGTAAAGATAGAGATGATGTGGGTGGAAAGGATTATAGTATTCAAACTTTCAATCTGGGACCTACATCAGTTGAGTAGGATATTGAAGACTATGAGGTCTCTAGTATGGTTATTGTGGACCAATTGAGAAAGGAAATGAAGACCAAGTAGGAGCTGAAGAGAGAAAATGAAAATCTCAGGAAATGCTTGGAGGAATTAATGAGGCCACTGTAGTCCATTAATCCTTCTTCCTCTGCTACAAATCCTCTACCTCAGGAGACCATAATCAAGCTTGAAAAGATGAAAGTGTCCATTGTTGCCATTGTGAATTGGTTAAAAGGGGTACAGGTAAAAGGTGATGGAGCTATTAAGGAAATCCTGTCGACTAGGAAGGATGTTGCGAGGACGATGGACTGGATGAAGCAAGTAATAGAACAAGATAAAGAGGACACCGACCTCCTGTTACGGAAAACCAAGACTATTATGGAATACACCAGGGACAGGTTGGTGAGTGATGGGATCCTTCCTTCTTCTAGAGCCACTGAGCCATGGGAGTGGTTCGAGGTATTGCAAATCAGGCAGAAAGTATTGAAAAAGATTTACAAATAGAGAAGACACATTGATGACACCCTAGCTAGCGTCTACAATGGATGCATTGCTTTTTTTGAGACAGTGACAAGAAGAAGGAAGATCATGCCCAAGTATTTGAGCCTGGAGCAGTTGAGAGAGTGGTGGCAAGATGTTTATGCACCACTTGATGATGGTTCCGTTTCTGAGCACCAGCTAGATGATGCGGCTACCTACCTTGCAGTTAATGATAAGTATTTGGCGTACAAGGTAGATTGGGATAAGTCGGTCAAACACTCAAGGGACGAGATTGCATCCATCGAAAGATGACCTAGGGTTTTTCCCTTGCCACTAGTAGCTGGCCTAGATGGGACGTTCTTGAGAGTTTGTGAAGTGTTGGGTCTGAATACGAATGATAGGGAAGGGAGTTCATGATAGGGTGTAGTGCGATTTGGGCTTCCCTATTATCTTCCCGCACATTGGTCTGAACTGCACTGCGGCCTTCAGGCTGACTTGGATGGGATGCACATTTAATGCCTATCCGACCCACTTCGAAGACTCTCTTGGCCGGGTTGTTGTGACGAGTTAATGTTGCGAAACCCTTGCCTGGCCGATGGGTTTATGGGGAATTCTATATATTGGGAATTTCAACTCTTTGTAAAGGGTTAGAAAATAGTTAGATGGTTAGATAGTTAGGTGATTGGAAACAAAGTAAATAGTTAGTAGCAAATAGAGTAAGTTAGCAAGTAGTTGCTCTCAAGCAAATGTTGTAACAAAAAGCTGGAATTGTTGCTACAGTGGATAATTTGAATGCAAGTAATGTCATTGTGATTTGGTGCATACTTGTTTTCTCTTGTCTTGCACGGTTCTTGTTCTTCTATCTTTAAAATTGCTTTGAGGAAGTTAATATTTATATTAGATTTGATTCAATAATGTTTGTGATTTAATACTTGAATGTCGTGGCAATCCTTCAGTCCATACTTTTTGCAACCAATTGATTGTTAATTGCTTTGCAAAGTTAGCTTGGACTCCATATTCAGTGTACTTAGTTCAATTGTGAGGATTCATTTATTTCAACTGCAATAGGGTTGTTGAATGAATGTTCATTATTTGAAAATCTTACGTACCTCAGAAGATTGCACTGTTTTCTATAAGATTGCAAATTTATCTGGGTCAAGTAGAGATCGATTTTGAGGGGTTGGTCCATTTCAAGTGTTGGTTATTTTCATTGTTAATCTTAGAAATAGTATTAGATCTAGAAATCCCTTTGAAACCCTTCCCCTTTTCTATTTCTTTGATCATTGGGTTAAATCTAGGATTAAAGTATCACCGGTTTTGTTAAATCTGATAGAATCGATTCAGTATTTTGCTTGTAGTAAGGTCCCATTGTGATTACCAGTATTTTCAAATTTTGTTACTGAGTTGTTTATGCACTATCAAGACCTAACATTAGAGACCTTGGGGTTATCTCTTGAGGCTTTCCGATAGAGATTTACCTTTCAAGAGAGATAGGATACCATATTCTGTCTAGGCTGTTATTGTGCAGAAAACACGAACAACAAATATAATGACTTAAAGGGATGCAAGAGGGTGGATTGAAGGGAGTTAAGTGAATGAATTAAAGGGATACAAGAGGGTGGATTAAGGGGATGCATGTCATGCACCCTAGGATATGGCTTAACAGGCCCTAAGATGATGGATTAATGGGAATTATGAGAGTAACTTAAGGGATGCAAGAGGGTGGATTAAGGGGATGTAAGAGGATATGACTTAAGGGTCCTTTAAGATGATGGATTAAGGGGATGCAAGAGGGTGGATTAAGGGTATTTGAGAGAATGAATTAAGGGATGACTTAAAAGGATTAAACATCTCATGAAACCTAGAAACCGTAAACCCTAAACCATGGGACCTAAATCCTAGAAGATGAACCCTAAACCATTAACCCATATAGATTTGTTATTCTAAACATCTCATGAAACCTAGAAACTCTAAACCATATACCATAGGACCTAAAGCCTAGTAGATGAACCCTAAACCCTTAACCCATATAGAGTGACTTAAGGGATGTAAGAGGATATGACTTAAGGGTCCTTTAAAAGGATGGATTAAGGGGAGTTGATAGAATGACTTAAAGGGATGTAAGAGGGTGGATTAAGGGGAGTTGAGAGAATGAATTAAAGGGATGACTTGAAGGGATTGAGAATCTTATGAAACCTAGAAATTGTAAACCCTAAACCATAAGACCTAAATCTTAGCAGATGAACTCTAAACCATTAACCCATATGGATTTTTTATTCTAAGCATCTCATGAAACCTATAAACCCTAAACTCTATACCATAGGACCTAAATCCTAGGAGATGAACCCTAAACCATTAAACCATATAGATTTGCTATTATAAGCATCCCATGAACCCTAGAAACCTAAAACCCTAAACCATATGACCTAAAACCTAGGAGATGAACTTTAAACCCTTAACCCATATAGATTTGTTATTCTAAGCATCTCATGAAACGTAGAAACCATAAACCCTAAACCATATGACCTAAAACCTAGGAGATGAACCCTAAACCCTTAACCCATATAGTTTTGTTATTCTAAGCATCTCATGAAACCTAGAAACCCTAAACCCTAAACCATAGGACCTAAAGCCTAGGAGATGAACCCTAAACCCTTAACCCATATAGATTTGTTATTCTAAGCATCTCATGAAACCTAAAAAACCCTAAACCCTATACCATAGGACCTAAAGCCTAGCAGATGAACCCTAAACCCTTAACCCATATAAATTTGTTATTCTAAGCATCTCATGAACCCTAGAAACCCTAAACCATATACCATATGACCTAAAACCTAGGAGATGAACACTAAACCCTTAACCCATATAATTTTTTTATTCTAAGCATCTCATGAAACCTAGCAACCCTAAACCCTAAACCATAGGACCTAAAACCTAGCAAATGAACTCTTAACCATTAACCCATATATATTTGTTATTCTAAGCATCTCATGAACCCTAAAAACCCTATACCCTATACCATATGACCTAAAACCTAGGAGATGAACCCTAAACCCTTAACCCATATAGATTTGTTATTCTAAACATCCAATGAAACATAGAAATCCTAAACCCTATACCATCTAACATCTCATGAACCCTAGGATATGAAGATCCTAAACCATAGAAACCCTAAACCCTTAACCCTAAGACCTAAATCCTAGGAGATGAACCCTAAACCCTTAACCCATATAGATTTGTTATTCTAAGCATCTCATGAACGCTAGGATATGAAGATCCTAAACCCTTAACCCTAGGATATAAAGCCTATGAGGTGAACCCTAAACCCTTAAACCATATAGATTTGTTATTATAGGCATCTCATGAACCCTAGGATATGAAGATCCTAAACCCTTAACCCTAGGATCTAAAGCCTAGGAGATGAACCCTAAACCCTTAACCCATATAGATTTTTTATTCTAAGAATCTCAGGAACCCTAGGATATGAAGATCCTAAATCCTTAACCCTAGGGCCTAATGCTTGGGAGATGAACCCTGAATCCTTAACTATGGTGTTGAGAGAGTGACTTAAGGGGATGCAAGTGGATGGATTAATGGTAGATATATGAGGATATGGATTAAGGGGTCCTAAGAGGATGGCTTAAGAGTAATTAATAGAGAGACTTAAGGGGATGCAAGATGATGGATTAAGGGTAGATATATGAGGATATGGATTAAGGGGTATTAAGAGGATGACTTAAGGGCTGTTGAGAGAGTGACATAAGGGGATGCAAGAGGATGGATTAAGGGTAGATATATGAGGATATGGATTAAGGTGTCCTAAGTGGATGGCTTAAGGGGAATTAATAGAGAGACTTAAGGGGATGCAAGAGGATAGATTAAGGGTAGATATACGAGGATATGGCTTAAGGGGTCCTAAGAGGATGGCTTAAGGGGTGTTGAGAGAGTGACTTAAGGGGATGGAAGAGGATGGATTAAGGGTAGATATATGAGGATATGGATTAAGGGTTCCTAAGAGGATGGCTTAAGGGGTGTTGAGAGAGTGACTTAAGGGGATGGAAGAGGATGGACTAAGGGTAGATATATGAGGATATGGATTAAGGGATCCTAAGAGGATGACTTAAAGGGAATTAAGAGAGAGACTTAAGGGGATGCAAGTGGATGGATTAAGGGGTGTTGAGAGAGTGACTTAATGGGATGCAAGAGGAGGGATTAAGGGTAGATATACGAGGATATGGATTAAAGGTTCCTAAGAGAATGACTTAAGGGGAATTAATAGGAGGCTTAAGGGGATGCAAGAGGATGTAATAAGGGTACATAAGTGGATGGATTAAGGGGTCCTAAGAGAATGGATTAAGGGGATATGAAATCAATTATAATTTTTTTATTAAATGACAATGAATTATTTAGTTTTATATTTATACTATCAATTAAATGTATCTAGAACTATATATAGTCACCTGTCTCTAGATTCAAATTACATTGTAAAATATATGCATGTCCTCTCTTTATTGTAATGCATCTAGTTTTGGGAGACCTGAAAAAAATGATATAAAAATTTAATTAGGAAATGACTAAAGACATAAATATATGTGTGTGTGTGTGATAATTTTTTTAACTATACATCAACTATCAATTAAATATAAATACTACTATATACTTACCAATATTTATTTACTCTGTTTTACCATCTACATCCTCTCTTTTTTGTAATGCATCTATGATTGTCTCATGATCATCCATTTAAATTTTCCATAACACTTTATTAGAACACCTCCCTTGATATCTAACTAGTTTTATATTGGTTGCCAAAATCAAATGTGAATAATGTATAATCTTCTTGTGTCTTTCATAATTTTCAAATGCAGGCAAGCCATTCTTTCTAATAAAATATTTTCAAAGCCAAGTTCCAACAACAACCATCAAACCAATTGGTTATTCAAAATTTTTATCATCCACTCTAGGATGTACCAACTTACATTTTCTCTCAACACATCTAGCCAACCAATACTTCGTCTCCTCTTCATTCCCCTTGGGTGCAACAACAACATACACATCTCCTACAAAAATAAATAAAAATTCAATAAAGAGTGACTTATATTTAATTCACATAGAAACATGCATACATATAAAATTCAATTCAATTTAATGTACCTTCTTTTACAAGATCTGAAACATGATCATAATCATTTGATACAGGGTAAAAGCAAGAAGTTGGGTCCACGAAGAGGGGAAGTTTTGGCCCAAAAAAATCTTGAAATGAAACGTGTACATGTTATTAAAAAACCACATGTGTTATGCTTCAGGTACTTGAGCCTTAAAAAATGTGTATGCACTAAAAAATGCATACGCGCTATATAATTTTTTTAATAACTTTTTTTTGGTTAATTTTCTTGTAAAAAAATTATATAGCATCAATCTTCAATCAATTCTCTACAAAATGAAAAAAAATAAAAAAATGTTTATTTTAGGTCCAATTATGTTGTTCATACACATTGATTTTTAAAAACAATAAGGCTAATAAAAATTCAATAAAAAAAATATTTAGAAAAAAATTATAAAAAAATATCCTTATCAATCTTCATGTTGTTAGCTATCTTTCCCTAAAATTAATTAGCAAAATACTCTTATTTGGGTCAAAAAATGGTGTTCGTACACATGCATGGTATGGTAAAAAAAAATGAAATTTTAAAAGTGGTTTTTATACATCCCTATCAAAATTCAACTTCTAGAATCTGAGTATTTGAATAAATTGCATATTTGGAAACTAAATTATAAATTATAAATTTCATATTATTGAATTTTTTTAAGATTCATTATGTAACTACCTCAAATTTTCAATCCAAGTGTGAAAAATTCTGAAAAACAGCAAAAACACTTCCACTTTTTGAGCTTTTTGTGGACCCAACTTCTTGCATTGGCCCTGCAAACACTTGATTATCTTCAATTGTCATTCCATGTTGAACATGTGTCGATGTAGGTGTTAAGGCTCTTTTTTTCCATTCTTTGACCCATTCCATATTTTCACATGCCTCCCAATCACCTACAATACAAAATTGACAAAAGCATGCAAGCTCCCTTTTCCATGTGTTTGCATTTGAACTCTTAAATGAATGCCATTTTACAAATCCATTAATTGTTTCACAATCTTGTCGAGTAAAAATATCTTTTTCTTCAACTAATGAAAAGAGGTGTCAAATTATTGAGCTCTCACTTGTTCTTGTAGATAATTTTGTATTTCACCAATCTACAATTGCATGTGCATCTCTGAATTTCGAAGCATCCTCAAATTTTAGTTGCTCTCTAGCAAGAGCTCTTTCCACACACGTACCTACTCCATCATGTTCTCCTTTACCATGTCCAACCTCAAAAAAACTCCACATGTGCTAGATATTATTTTCCTTATGAACTCTACATAACCAATAAAATATTCTAGCATTCTTGAATTGACCTGTGAAATTATCTGACTAAATGAGATGTTCTCTCATTTGAATTCCTCTATCTTTAAATTTTTTATAAAATATATCAAAACAATATTGAACAAAATCATATGAATGTAATCAATGATAACTTACATAAAATGGTACTCTCTCAAAAAAATTCTATTATCTTCTCTACTATCATCTACATGTCTATAATATACAATATAAACATATATAGCTACTTGCACTGAATTATAATATTGTGATTGAATTTCTTCTTGTGGAGCAAGAGTATAATTTTCAGCAAAATCAACAACTGACAATATAGTTTCAATTGGGATTGTGCTTTTACATAAACAAAATTGATTATCAAGCTAATGGGCATATTAAGAGTGTTTAACATATTTAAGTACCATATTATCTTTAAATTCTTTAATAAATGCATGCACACTAATTTTTTTCACAATTAGCTCACAACATTTTCCAAAATTTCCATCTTTTAAAGAATACTCAATATATATTTTTTTACATCCACTAATTGTTGTCCAAATTCATCTAAATTACTTTTGTGCATACATTCTCCTAACAATGAAAAGTTACCACATCTATCGCATTCTCCAGAAATACATGATTTTAAATAAAATAAGTTTCCATTAGAGGGTTCACAAAACAATCCTGCTATAAATTTTTTGATTGTTTTAGGTGGCATATTAATACCACAAATATCCTGCATAATTTGGTTAGCATGCAAAGTGCAACATATATATCAAAAACTATCATAATAATAACGAAATTGTACATGAGTCTTACAACAACAAGATATTTGTTGTTTATTAATTCTAACATACCAAGGTTTACATTTTTCAAATGATCTCTGGCTTATGCTAATATTAAATGGTAAGATTGAATCATCTAAAAAAATTATATAATTCAATTTGAGTCATATTTAAGAGATGTTTTGGATGAGATTCAGGAATTTTGGAACCCACCCTTAATTTTAAAACATCTCTAATGTTAGGTGATACTCTTGTATTATCATGTCAATATTTTTTTGACTAAAGATTTGATTTCATTAGTTAATTTCATGTCTAATCTTGGGAGTCTACCACTAAAACTCCAACATTGATTAATTGGATCATTTTCAATACTTTCTCTTCTTTTAGAAGCTCTTATCAAATTTTTAGGATTTACTTTTATACATTTAGTAATCTTACTTAACATTCTTTTATTTGAAATTGCTTTATTAACAAGAGTAGTTGTTATTGCACGAAGAGCTACATTCTTATCTTTAGATCGACTTTTCTTACCTATAAAATCAATAGCATTAGCAACACTAGATATGATTTATTCTACTGAATCATCTTTATTTTTTGGTTTTACACAAATTCCACATTTTTCATCACTTTTCTCATTTTTGACATTCTCATCAATTGCATCATAAGTTGACATTGAAATCCTAATTTATTTCTATAAAAAAATATTCTATATATTCTATTTCGATAAGTTCTCATTTGTCTCCAAGAAACTTTATCAGGAAGGTTATCTAGCACATTTTTTTCAATTGTAAAAAGAAACATTTTCATTTTCATTCATACAAGGAGTTTCATTTTCATTCACGCAAGGGGTTTCATTTTCATTTTCAAACATAAATGGGATTTCATTCTCATTTGCATTCTTATAAGATATTCATCATTTTTTTGTTTTTGCATTGTTTCAACCCTAGAATTATTGATACCATTAATGGTGTATCCAACTTCCTCTAAATAACTAAGATCAATATTATGAAAACTTGGGTTTGAAGACATACCTAGATAAATTGTTTGAATAGGTGCATTTTCCATATCATTGGGAGGTGGATTTGAAGACATACTTGAAGTTGTTTGCATAGGTTCTATTTCCATATCATTCAAAGTTGAAGTTGAAGACATAGTTGGTTTTGTCTCCATAGTTGTATTTTCTTCCATATTCACCATCTCCACATTTGCATTTACATTCATCTCATTCTTCATGGTTTCCTCTTCAACATTCATGGAACTAGATGATTCCAAATTGACGAAGGAGCAAACCCGAGACACAAAAAACTATGCAAATAACTAGAGAAATTTTATTCTTATTGAGAATGGAACTTCTTACATGCATAGGATCACAAATCCTCAAGCTCTACAATACATGCAAATTATAGAAATTACAGAAGTTACAGAAAGTTACCCAGATCCCCTTTTACAGCATGCGAACTCTTTTCCCAAAAAGTTACACAAAAATCAGAAACTAGCCCATAAATAGACCCATTTCGGTTTGAAACCAAAAACAACACATGAGATAAGATTTTGGCGGTTTGGTGCCAAAATTACAATTTGAAATTCAAAAACTAAGTCCTAATTCGAAAATTGACAATTTTCCAAAAATTGGCCAACTCCTGGAAGCCATAACTTTTGATCCGGGACTCCATTTTTCAAACCGTTTGCACCGTTGGAAAGGTCTCAGAGTAAAGAACGCGCTAAGAACCCACTCCACTAGTTCTAATGATTTTTGGACCCGTACGAGACTGTTTAGTGCCTCAAACTGGACTTGAAAGGTTTTTTAGGGCAAAAAGCAGAAACTGGAACTTGAATAACTTTCAAACTGTGAATGATCTTGACCTGATTCTTTCGCCAAAGTGTTTATTTTTCTGTCTTGAACCTTCACATAAATTTATGTCTTCCCATGCCTTAAAATTCCCACTTGCTAAAATTAGCAGGTGAGCAGAAAAAGCAGAAAGGTAGTTTTGAAAGTTGGAAACTCTTATTCGACGAAAAGGGTATCTAGAAATGAAAAAACATCTAAAAAAAGAAAAAAAAGAGAACATAAATGGAAAGCATGTTTTTGGGTGATGCAAGATTTCCCTCACACCACTAGATGCTCCTGCATCAGACACCCAGGGTAATTTGAGAAGTGACTCCGTCACATTTCAGATAGTTGAGGAAAACCCAAATGGTCAACCTCTGCCTTAGACAACCAGGATGAGTCTTCCACAGGCCTTCCTCTCCACTTCACTAGATATTCTTCATACTACCTATATTTGGTACTCCTTCCCACATGGCTATCCAAGATTTCTTCAATTTCCTCCTTTTTTGAAGTAGGTGTTGGAATGCCACACTGTTCCATTTTTGGTACTTCCTCTGTGCCACCTTCATGATACTTTGTCAAATCTGAAATATTGAACACAGGGGAAATGTTGAGTCCATCCGGAAACCCTACCTCATATGCATTCCCTGATTCATGCCTCTTCAAAATTTTACAGGGACCAAACTTCTTCATCTTCAATTTGTTATAGTTTCCCACTGGAAACCTTTCTTTTCTCAAGTGGACCATCACTTCATCACCAATCTGAAACTCCTTATACGTCCTCTTCTGATCTGCCTTAGCCTTATACTGCATATTCATCTTGTTAATATGTTCTTTGACATTCTCATGTATATTCTTGATGTGCTTTGCAAAGTCTTCGGCTTCGGCACTTGTCTTCTTCTCTTGGTCCATCTTTCTTAGTTCTGGAGCGGTCCTAGGACTACCTCCATACACAATCTGGAATGGTGATCTACCAATGGTTCTGTTGACAGAATTGTTGTAAGAAAATTTTTCCTGGGGTAAGATCAAGTCCCATCCCTTAGGTTTATCTCCTACCAAGCATCTTAATAGGTTACCCAAACTTTTGTTCACAACCTCAGTCTGCCCATCAATTTGTGGATGGTGTGCAAAACTAAACTTCAACTCTGTCTTCAACTTTTTCCACAAGGTCCTCCAAAAGTACCTAACAAATTTTGTGTCACAATATGAGACTATACTCTTTGGCAGACCATGTAGCCTCACCACCTCTCTGAAGAACAAGTCAGCAATGTGGACTGCATCATGGGTTTTCTGGCATGGGATGAAATGTGCCATCTTCGAAAACCTGCCAACTACCACAAATACTGAATCATTCCCTCTTTGTGTCCTTGGCAAACCAAGAACAAAGTCCATACTTATATCCTCCCATGGCCTCTTTGGTACAGGTAAGGGCTGATACAACCCAGTATTTTGGCTAACTCCTTTAGCCATCTGACATACCCTGCAACTCTGCACAAACTTCTTCACATCCTGTGATAACTGATGCCAATAATAATGCTCACTGATAATGGCAATGGTCTTATCCTGACCAAAATGTCCTACCATTCCTCCATTGTGCTTCTCCTTTATCAGGTTCTCCCTCATGGAACTCCTTGGAATACACAATTGACTTCCCTTAAACAACATGCCATCTTGGATTATAAAATCTAGCCACTTCATCCTATCAACTTTAATAGGCTCCTTGCAAGCTTTCTAAGCCTCTATAAAATCAAGATCTTCAGGATACAATGTCTTGAGTTCATTGAACCCAACCACTTCAATTTGCATCTCTGTCAACAATGTTTGCCTCCTACTTAAGGCATCTGCAACCTTATTTGACTTGCCACTCTTATGCTTTAAAATAAAGGTATAACTCTGCAAAAATTCTACCCATTTCATATGCCTCTGATTTAATTTTCCCTGACTACTTAGATACTGTAATGCTTGATGATCAGTAAACAAAAAAAATTCCTTTGGCAATAGATAATGTCTCCATTTCTTTAATGCTTGAAATATTGCATAAAATTCATGATCATATACAGAATACTTTCTCTTTGCATCATTTAACTTTTCACTGAAATAGGCAATGGGCTTACCTTCTTGGCTCATCACTGCTCCAATGGCACAACCACTGGCAGCACAATCCACCTGAAACACCTTATTGAAATCTGGGAGGGCTAAAACTGGTTGCTATGTCACCTTCTGCTTTAACAAATCAAAACTTTTCGCTGGTCCAGTGCTCCACTTGAACTCTTTTCTATCCCCTCTCATTGTTTCAGTCAGGGGTGCACAAATACTACTAAAGTTTCTAATGAACTTTCTACAAAAACTGGCCAAACCATGGAAAGATCTCACCTCAGTAGTAGTTTTTGGGGTAGGCCAATCCAGAATATCCTTCACCTTCTCTGGGTCCATCTTTAGAGCCTCTGCTGAGACAACAAATCCCAAGTACACTAACTCCTTTTTAACAAAACTACACTTTTTCAAATTTATCAACAATTTCTCCTCTCTCAACTTCTCAAAAACCTTAAGAATATGCATTAAATGCTCATCCAAGTTCTTACTAAAAATCAAAATATCATCTAAATACACAATGACAAAACTTCCAAGAAAATCTTTCAGTACCTCATTCATGAGCCACATGAATGTGCTTGGTGCATTGGTTAGCCCAAAAGGCATGACTAACCACTCGTATAGGCCCTCCTTGGTCTTGAAGGCAGTCTTCCATTCATCACCCTCTTGATTTTGGATCTGGTGATATCTGCTCTTTAGATCAATCTTTGTGAAGTATTGTGCTCCACTCAAATAGTCCATCAAGTCATCCATCCTTGGCAAGGGAAATCTGTACTTGATTGTTATCTTATTTATGGCTCGGGAGTCTGTACACATCCTCCACTCCCCATCCTTCTTTGGTGCTAGTACTGCAGGTACTGCACATGGGCTCAGACTCTCTCGAATCAAACCTTTTCTCAACAAATCTTGAACTTGTCTATTCAACTCCTCATTTTTTGCAGGAGTCATTCTATGAGCTGCCTTATTTGGAAAATTGGCTCCAGGGATCAAGTCAATCTGATGACTGATCTTCCTTATTGGTGGTAAACCCTCGGGTACATTATCAGAAATAATCTTCTGAAACTCATCCAATAGTCCAAAAACTTCTATTGGCACCTTTTCACTATCTTCCTTTTCCATTCTAGGAATCAATGCATAACACATACGCTCATGCTTCATGCCTTCTAAAAATTTCCTTCCATCAACAAAACAAATTTTAGCACTACTGTATACATTTTCTTCGTCCTTCTTTAGGGGTTTCAACTTATGGCAGACTCCATCCTTCATCAAGGAATAAGTATTTGCATGGCCATCATGTACAACATGCCTATCGAACTACCATGGCCTCCCCAACAACATGTGACATGCATCCATGGGGATGATATCACAGAGTACCTCATCACGATAGCTTCCAATCTTGAACTTCACTAGACACTGCTCATTGACCAGACTTTGTGGTCTTTCTGCAACTAGACAATCCGATATGGAAGTGGATGCCTTTCCCTTTTTAGCTTCAACCTCATAGCCATTTCTTCTGACACCAGATTATCAGTGCTCCCACTGTCAATAATGACATCACAACATTTGTCTTCACACTTGCACCTTGTGCGGAATAGATTCTTCCTCTGTTCTGACTCCTTCTCGTTAGTCACAAGAGCTCTTCTAACCACTAGGGCTTCTCCCCTTTCAGCATCATTTGAATGCTCGGATTGAGCCTCCTCATCTGCATACGCAACCCTTCCATGGCCTTCTGGCCTTTTGTCTGTCCTTCCCTGGTGTTGTGGACATTCATAGGCTCGATGCCCTTCTTCACCACAATGGAAACAAGTTCCTCTAAAACCAGCTCTTCTAGGCCCTGGCCCAGATCTTCCACATCCTCTACCTCTCTGATCACCATTTTTTTTTATCACGAGGGCGGTAGAAGTTATGATTCCTCTAGTTTCGACTGGTACCCACATCGTCATTTTTCTTTTCATCCTCATTTCGGCTCCCAAAAGATCTTCCACTACCCCTTCCATTTTGACCTCCTCGGCCTTTTTGCTTGCTGTCAAATCTTTTGTTCAGCTTCTCTTCAACTTTCAGAGAAAACTAGTATGCATCCTCAATGGTGGTCATTCTAACCAGGCTTAGCTCCTCTTGAATGCTCGGTCGTAACCCATTAAGATAACGGGCTACCTTCTCCTTGTTGGCCTCTGCATGGCTTGTTTTGATGATCATCTTGTGAAAATCGTCTGTGTATTCTTTCACAGATCTACTTCCTTGCTTCAACCCTTGCAATTTCTTCAGTAGATCTAACTCGTAGTCTACTGGTATGAACTGCTTCTTCAGTTTCTCCGTCATGTGATCGCAACTTCTGATCTTTCCTTTTACTCTTCGATTTCTCTCCAACTAGACCTCTTTCCACCAAATATTGGCATGGCCCTTCAGCTTCATTTTTGCAAACTTAACCCGATCTGGGTCCTCCACTTCTTTATACTCAAAATATTCTTCTAGGTCGTTGATCTAGTCGATCAACTCTTCCGGATTCAAACTTCCAGAATAACTGGGGACTTCTATTCTGGGTCTTTTTCCGATCTTTGAAATGGCCCTGATTAGCCGCATCTGATATTGATCAATTGGTTCTTCTTCCTCTTCTATGTCTGAATCTTCTACCTCTTCTTCATCCTCACTTTCTCCTCTCCTTCCCGGGTTTAACCCTCTTCTCATTTGTTCCTGCAATGCATCGATTTGTCTCTGGAGGGATCTGAAACCCTCGACCGCCAATGGATCTCTTCCACTAGCATTTCTGCCACCTCTGGCACCACCATGCCTACCAGGAATCACTCTTGGAGGCATCTTGAAGATCTTGAACCCACAACCATGGTCCTGGTGCAAACTCCCTCACAATCAGCGATCTGTTCACATGCTCAAGAAAACTCGCTCTGATACCACCTGGCAAGGGAGCAAACCCGAGACATAGAAAACTATGCAAATAACTAGAGAAATTTTATTCTTATTGAGAATGGAACTTCTTACATGTAGAGGATCATAAATCCTCAAGTTCTGTAGTACATGCAAATTATAGAAATTACAGAAGTTACAAAAAGTTACCCAGATCCCCTTTCACAACATGCGAACTCTTTTTCCCAAAAAGTTACACAAAAATAAAAAACTAGCCCATAAATAGACCTATTTCGGTTTGGAACCAAAGACAACACTCGAGATAAGATTTTGGCGGTTTGGTGCCAAAATTACAATTTGAAATTCAAAAACTAAGTCCTAATTCGAAAATTGACAATTTTCCAAAAATTGGTCAACTTCTGGAAGCCATAACTTTTGATCTAAGACTCCGTTTTTTGAACCGTTTACATCGTTGGAAAGGTCTCAGAGTGAAGAACATGCTAAGAACTCACTCCATTGGTTTTGATAATTTTTAGGCCCATACAAGACCGTTTAGTGCCTCAAACTAGACTCAGAAGGTTTTTCAGGGCAAAAAGCAGAAACTAGAACTTGAATAACTTTCAAACCGTGAATGATCTTGACCTGATTCTTTCACCAAAGTGCTTATTTTTTTGTCATAAACCTTCACATAAATTTCTGTCTTCTTACGCCTTAAAATTCTCACTTGCTAAAAATAGCAGTTGAGCAGAAAAAAGCAGAAAAGTAGTTCTGAAAGTTGGAAACTCTTATTCGACGAAAAGGGTATCCAGAAATGCAAAAACATCTACAAAAAGCAAACAAAGAGAACATAAATGGAAAACATGTTTTTGGGTGATGTAAGATTGCCCTCACACCACTGGATGCTCCTGCATCACAAATTTTTCATTTGATGAATCCTTTCTCTTTTATCTCTTTGTCTTTTTGCCTCCATTTCTCTATTTGCTTGAATTTCTTCGGGTGTCATTAACTTTCTAAATTTTTTTCTTTTCCTTTGTTTTGATCACATGGTTACCAAATCCTCTTTCATAAAAAATAAATGATTCTTAACCTATTTTCAAATCACTATTTCTTTCAAATATTCAAATAAAACTATATAGTATGAAAATCCTTTCTTCTATAAACTTTGAAGTACAAAAACATCATAAATACATACAAAAGTTCTCTTTTTCTAAATCTTCTTGTAAAATGTTCTTGTACTTGATTCTACTCTAGAAAATTTAATCTGCACTTGTCTCTTCCAACAATTTGAATAGAATATACCCTGTTAAGAGATCGCACAATACAACATTGCAATAAAAATGTAGAAAATGGTGCTTTTAGACCGTACTACAGAAAATGAATGTTGTGGAAAAAACATGCTTTATTAGTATTTTCCAAATTGGAAAAAAATGGTTTAATAAGAAATGTGTACACATTATAAAACACAAAAAAATATTTTAGGAATGCGTACACGTTATATAATGCTTACGCGTTACCTTTACCCAACAGGTAAATAGGTAATGTGTATGTGTTATATAATGTGTACGTGTTCTATTTAAAAAACATGTACTCATTATTAAAAATTTCAATCTCCAACCCACATGCAACCTTAGTTTTAGGCTCAGGAAAGGATTGGAAACCCTACCCTTAGCCTTTGACCTTCAACTAAAAAAATAAGGAAAATTCAAGAAGAATGTCCAACTTTGGCAATATGGCTGATGGAATTTTTTTTCTAAATCAATCTATGAAATTAAAACCCATTAGATAACATGATGTCTAGTTTCCAAATATATAATTTTTATTAAGATTGGATTATATTTGTTATTTTTTAATTAATTTTAAAGCAAACTAGTCCATAAACTTGAAATATCAGGATTTTTAAAAAAATTTAATAATTTTTTATGGTTAAGTTTCTTATAATTTTTTTTATATGGAATCCTTATTTAGAAAATTCTCTACACAATGAAAAAAAGGATTCAAAAAATGTTTAGTTTAGGTCCAATTATGCTTTCCGTACACATTGATTTTAAAAACAACAATTAA
This sequence comes from Sequoia sempervirens, assembly GCA_007258455.2. Lineage (NCBI taxonomy): Eukaryota > Viridiplantae > Streptophyta > Pinopsida > Cupressales > Cupressaceae > Sequoia > Sequoia sempervirens. Next base: position 292,246,218 of record VDFB02047230.1, read on the forward strand.
GGCCAATTAAAATTCAATAAAAAAAATATTCAAACAAAAATTACAAAAATAATCCTCATCAATCTTCATATTGCTAGCTCTCTTTCCCCAAAATAAATTAGCAAAATACTTTTATTTGGGTCAAAAAGTGATGTTTGTACACATGCATGGTATGGTAAAAAAAATGACTTATAAAAAGTGGTTTTTATACATCCCTATCAAAATTTAATTTCTATCATTTGGGTATTTGAATTAATTACATATTTGGAACTAGATTCAAAATGATAAATTTCATATGACTCACTTTTTTTAAGATTCATTGTGTAAGTGCCTCAAAAAATTTCAGTCCAAGTGTGACAAATTCTGAAAAATAGCAAAAACACTTCCACTTTTTGAGATTTTTGCAGACCCAAATTCTTGCATCATCCCAACAGTTAGATATAGCAGTCCTCCAATCATTGATCTATACTTGCTCTGATCAAACTTAGGAGATTCACCATTCTTGCTCAGCTTGCAACTAGTAACCATAGGAGTACATACCAGTTTAGAATATTCCATACCAAACTTCAACATTTCCTTGACATACTCTGATTGTGAAATGAAAATGCCTTTATTTGTCTAATTTATTTGTAATCCAAGGAAAAAATTTGTAGACACCGAAATATGGTTATTAGCCAGCGACTTCTATATTCTTCATATTTCATATTCTTCAGGGTCATTGATTAAATAATCTTATTATTTAATTGATTCATCTTCTATTAATTCATCTTCTATTAATTCATCTTAACATTAATTCTTCTATTAATTAAATAATCTTAATTATTTAATTAATTCACACTTTTCTTTATTCTATCTGATTAATTAATTAAACGCTTTTTATTTAATTATGTTACTAATTAACCTTATCCGTCTTGTCAAATTAAATAAATTCTTATTTAATTTATTCTTTATCATATTTCAACTATAATTAAATAAATTCATTATTTATTTAATTATTCATTTAAAATCCCTTCATCATTTAATTAAATAAATCTTATTTATTTAATTATTCTTCAATATCAAGTCTTGAATTAAATGAATTATTTAATTCATTAATTCTATTTTAACGCATTCCTCTATATTTTAGATAATTATGTGAGTTATCTAAGTATTCACTTTTACTCAACTCGACATCTATTTTAATCGCCAGTTAACTCTTCATTTGATGTCTAAGTGGCTGTCTCGAGTAATCTCTTCGTCAAGTCAGTCAATCGTCTAGTTCTAACTCAATTGCATGTACATGCGGATTAATTAAATATTATTATTTAATTAATTAAATGTTGTGTGTGCATTCGAACAGAGAGTCCTTATAATCAATCTTTATCTTTGTCATGCAAAGATATTTATTTTGTTTTTGAATGCCGAACTGAAGATTAAATCATTTATTTAATCTTTAATTCTATTTCTAATTCGAATCACTCATGTCATCACTGTCAGTTATCAGAATGCATGTCTAATTTGTCAATCTCAACCGTCTGTTGATCTTTTGATCTTGGCCTGTCGTTCGAATAATCAATTTTCTATAAATTGATTTGTCATTCTTCATTCCAATCTCTCTTGCGAATTTTGTAACTTTGGAGAGCACTTTGTCTTGAATCTTCGATATTTTGCTAAATCACTATCTTAGGCTATACTTGCACGAACTTGAAAATCTAAGGGCAATTATACTACACAAGCAAAATGGAGAAGGGCAATTGAGATGAATCATGGAAATACGTTTGAAGATTGGTGAGATTGTTCTAGTTTTTAATTACGTTTTTTACTTTCCCATGTTCTTTGTTGCTTAATGAATGAATTTGCATTTTAGATTTTAGTATTGTATGCATGTGTGCTTCTAACGATCTTCTCTTGTTGTCTAGTGTGCAAAGCTTTTCATTTTCAGCGTTACATTTTGGTGAACCCGACGTGAAGACACCATCTTCGCGAATCCGTAGATCTTTTAATTTTTGTTTTTGCAAATTTTTCGTACGGAACGACACATGTGAAGTTTCTGCACCGCAATTGAATTTCTGGAACCGCATGTGAAGTTTTTGAACTGCAATTGGATTTATGAACCGCATCTGACAGATAAACGACGCATCTGACAATTCCAAAACCGCAACTGGTGTCCCGAGCCGCAACTGAAAAATAAACGACACATCTGACTGGTAACGAAGCGACGCAATTGACTGGTAAAATTTTTATTTCTGCTTTCGACAATTTGGAATTTTCAATTGATTTTCGTGTTACTGATATTTGATTTTCAGCGTGTGGCCATTTGGAGTTAACAAGCTTTTGCAGGATGATTGACGAAGACAATATTGAAAAATTACTAATGATATCTTCTGTAGGACGCTTGTCGAAGACCCTAGTTAAATTTTGAAACAGATTGTTTGGTAGCGTAGCAAATCTTTCATTTGGTTAAAATTAACAAGTGTCTATTGTGTTTGGTGCGAAAGCACAAGTCTGGTTACCCTTACGATTTGGTATATCGAAGTATCCTCTCCCCTTGCGCATCCGTGCGATCCTGGGTGTAAGAGAAACAGTTACCAACTCTAGAACTTGGGCCTGTTTCGGTGGGAAAAAGTACTCACCCCAGGGCTGACTCGGACCGGTAGCACCCGAACTCGAGGGACTTCGGCCGATATACAAAAGTGGGTTCTTGGGGAAACCCCAAGAATCACAAGTGTGGTTGACGAGATGGATCCGAAAGGGGACTCGCGCCGTATGGATCACACCCCATGAACGGAATGCCCGAATTAAATACCCTTTGTTGTAGAGACCAACCTATTTGTGGCCGTTGCTTGGTATTAGTGCAGGGTACAGTATCATGCCCGAAGATACTCACTACTGATCCCCTTGAGTAGAGATAGCGGTTCTTGGGAGGTCATTGCCCAAAGAATTCAGAATTGGTGTGCTCGAAAGGCGTTAATGAGCCGTGGAGGGAGCCAATGCCGCAAATTCCTAAGCTATCGGCTCGAGAAGGAAAGGTGTTCATCACCAATCCGGGGTATAACTGGTGGGCTATACCAAGTATACAAACCCTAGGCCTTTGGCCTATTAGGATGTGCTTGTCTGTTATCACTTTAAACATTCTTTGAGTCCAAAATCAAAACTGAAAACACTTTGTCTTACGATTGTCTTTGATTGTCAGAATTTGATCATAGAAAACTGGGTCAGTTTAAATTTCATGTCACTGAAAATTCACAGAGAGTCGCAATTGTTCACCAGAAACACGCATCTGATTTTTAGAGTCGCATCTGTTATTTTTGAGTCGCACCTGTAATTTCTGAGTCGCATCTGTCAGTTTGGCTCGCATCTGGTAGTTTGGAGTCGCATCTATAATTTCTAAGTCGCATTTGTTATTTTGGCTCACATCTGTTCTAGAAACACCGCATGCGTTATATTCTGAGTCGCATCTGTCAGTTTGAGTCGCATCTGGTAATTCTGAGTCACATCTGTTAGTTTGGACCGCAACTGTTAAATTTGAAACACATCTGTCTGATTACCAGAAAACATAAAATTCACTGTCACTGTCCAGTTAGCAGGGTTATACCAGTTTCAGTGGTCTTCACGCAAACAGTCTTTGAAACAGAAACCTGAAACGATTTGCTCAATTTTGCATCCTTTAGGTTCATTTATTCATTACCATAGTTGTCTTCAGTTAGAGTTTACCTTTATCTTAGGGTACATATCACCTTGCATTAGACTTCTAGAAAGGTCACTTTTACAAACTTTAGGAGTAGTCTACCATCTATACTCTAGAAAGGTCATTGTGTCAACAAAATTTGTCATTGAACCTAGTCCTATCATCTTATACTTCGCCCTATAGAGAGTCATCCTAGCTCATCAGTCTAGTTAGGAAACTCAGCTTGTCTTTGATCTTCGTCCTACATTGGTTCCTTGACTTAACTAAATTGACACCTTGGTTTGACTTTAGGTAGTTGGTCCCTTCACTTTGGGTATATAGGATTGATCACTTCAGGGTCTTGCTTAGATTTTTGCATCTTTAGAGTCTAGACTAGTGTCATCTTAGGACATCCCTTATTTTGCATAAGAAAATCCCAAAAACATAGACTAGAGTCATACGGTTTCTGGATATAGTCTTGCATTTCCCGCATATTGAGCTTGTCTTACATGGTTGAAACTAGGTCTAAGAGAAGAGAGAGAGAGAGAAAACATGTCGAACCCAAACGAGTTCATCAATCCATTTTCTTCAAGACCTCATAAGACTCTATTAGACAAATTCACCACTAGAAACACTCAAGGACATATTGTAGTAGAGGACATAGAGGCTGCCGCACAGGATCCTGAGTTTTCCTCTTTTGTAGATGAGTACCTAGCAAACGATCGTCAACTGTTTTTAGGAAAATTGCTAACTGAAGGTGCTACTTTACCCCTAGGGTTTGATATCAGCACCTTACAAACTCAACCTACACAAGGGACAAATACTACGATTGCTAGTACTACTATACCTCAGGTCACCACGACTATGCCATCTAGCACGACTACACAGAGTACGACAGTCCATACGTCCCCATTTGGTACATCTAGCATGGCATCAGGATTTAATTTCACTACAGGGGCTTCCTCATCTACTCCCTTCGGTCCTCTTGTTGGGAACAAAAGGTCTAAAACCTCAGCCTCCATACCTTATGTCGGTGCCACAAGTTTACAGTCAACGACTATACCCACTGCTAGTATCACAAGTACCATACCACAGTCAATTACCATACCTAGTGCTCAAATCACTAATATTATACCAAGGATTACACAGACAGGGGGCATTCCCTCCTTCCAATATGGCAATCAAAATCCACTTTTCTAGACTAGCAGTCAGAGTCCATTTACATCGGTTCCGAATCAGAACCCCTTTTCACAAATTGGTAGTCAGAATTCGTCTATACAAATTCCACGTCAAAACCAATTTACATCGGTTCCGAATCATAATCCTTTTTCACAGATTGGTAGTCAGAATCCGTCCACACAGATTCCAAGTCAAAACCAATTCACATCGATTCTAAATCAGAACACCTTTTCACAGAGTGGTGCTCAGAATCCATTTACACAAAACCCAGGTCATTACCAATTTATGCAGATACCAAGCCAGAACACATTTACCAACATTCCGAATCCAAATCCACCTCAGATGCCAACGTTCAATCAAAACCCTTCACAAGATTTTGGATTTCAGAATACATATATGGATCTGCATAATCCTCCTAGCACATCTTTGACTCAAGTTGACGTCCTACAAACACAAATGCAGGCATTACAAACGCAAATGGATAACATGTCGGTCTCAACTAAGAAATAAATTTCACCAAAGGACATATGCCCATTCCCTTTTGATAGATCATTGTACATGACACCTTTCCCTCACGGATATGTCATACCGAATCTTCCTAAGTACAATGGCAAACACAATCCAGTGGAACATATCAGGGAATTTTCTACCATATGCATAGATGTCGCTTACGACCCCACGTATCTTATGAGGCTATTTCCACGAAGTCTTGTAGGAGTTGCACTAGAATGGTTTTTGGGTCTAGATTCTGGCATTAGATCATGGGGAGAACTAGTCAAGAAATTTGTGGAGCAATTCTCCTTCCACATTGACCATGAGATAAATATAGCAACCTTGTGCCACACAACGCAAGACGAAGGTGAAACATTCATTGCTTTCTTCCAGAGATGGAGAACTATTGCTAGTAGATGTCCTGTCGAGATACCCGAAAAACAAAAGGTCACAATGTTTCAAGAAAACCTTCATCCAAAACTCAGAAGTAACTTAAGGGTACATTGTTGCATATCTTTTTCGGAACTAGTGGAAAAAGGGGTGATAATAGAGAAGGATCTCATTGAAAAAGGTGAACTCAAGATGACAACACCCAATCGAAACCCTATTGTACAAAACACCCCCATGGATAGAAATAGATTTTGGTCTCGCAATAAAAATGTCACAAATGATGGGGTGGTTGATGCTAAAACATTACAAGCAGGACCCCTCCTCACATTAAAAGGGCCTCATAACTTTGCCAACACGCTTAATGCTGTCAATCAACCTCCCAACGTGGTCCAAAATACTCAACGTCCACCACCAAGGAGATTCCAGAAACGCGAGTTCACTCCCTTAGGGGAACCCATTGAGTCGGTGTTCAAACAACTGTTACAACACAACCTCATACAGCTACAAGAACCAAGACAATACGATCCAGGACAGTTTAAACCAGCTTGGTGGGATGACAATGCCTTTTGTGATTATCATAGGACTAAGGGACATAACCTACAAAACTATCAACAACTGAAGAATATCATACAGGATCTTGTTGACAAGAGAATTATTGAGGTTAGTGGACAAAAACAAAAGACATCCAACATTGATCATCAAGTCTTTTCAGACCCACTACATGACCATGGGAAAGCAACTGTCCCCAGTTCGAGTACTAAGACCAATATGTCAGCCAACTATGCGAGTATCAAACATGATTATGGTAGTGGCAAAATCATTCATTGCCTTCGCGCCGCTGATGAGAATATCAATACCATTACTATCAATGCTAATCCTGAGTGTGCAGTCAATACTCGTCGTACTAAGTTTACTATCCTAGGCCCTCCATCACAGCAAACACCTCAACCTTCCAAGTTACAATATAATCTACTGGACCAATTAGGGAAGACCCAGCCCAAATCTCAATCTTGGAATTGTTGCGCATTTCCCCAGAGCATCGGTCTATCCTTGATAAGGCTTTACAGAACACCACGGTCCCTAATGACCTTGATGTCAATCGTTTCCAAGAAATGGTGGGCTACTTGACCAATAATCATCATGCCACGTTCTCTGAACAAGACTATGCCACGGACAAGACAAACCACAATGACCCTATACATCTAGAAGTCCTCGTCGATGACACCAAGGTTAGACGAGTTTTGGTAGACGGAGGAGCAGGGTTAAATCTATGCACTTTAAAACTAATTAAGGCATTAGGTATCTCAGAAGCATGCATGGACACCACTAAGAGTATTGTTATTAAGGCTTATGATGATGAAGAATGAAAATCAAAGGGGGTGGTAACACTTCCTATCAGAATTGGTCCTGCGGTGATGGAGACAAAGTTCCAGGTCTTGGATCTCACCCTCCCTTATAACCTTCTGCTAGGTAGACCATGGATTCATGCCATGAAGGCCGTCCCTTCCACATATCATCAGTGTCTTAAATTCCCTTACAATGGAACCAAAATAACTATAGATGGTGATCCCGATCCTTTCCAGTATTGTACCAATCTAAAGGAGATCCCTCAATGTCAAGTGCCAGTCAACCAAGAGGCCTCACCGTCTAATCCATCTTCTTATGTTGACCCATCCACACTCACTCAAGCAACTACTTCACCCTCAGTTCTTGTCACTCCTAGGGTTGAGATCCAAGACAAGGGTTGTGGAGAGTATTACATGAAAAATTCTTATTGTGTTAGTCAATTGGTTCCCCCTAAGTCATATGGTTTACCTACAACAGGTCGGGAACAGTCTATGATCACTATACATGTTCCCCCCACAACAACTTTCACTAAATGGGGTGAATTAAGCAGAGAGGCGGTCGATACAGAAGATGTCACTTCCTGGCTGTATAAGGAAGATAATCAAGAATCCCTTTTACTTGCTCATATTCCTACAAGTCTATATGGAAAGGGTTTCAAAATCATGCAAAGCAAAGGATATGATGGACAAAGTGGTTTAGGTTTAAACCAAGATGGCAGAGTGGAACCAATATTTGTTTCTCAATGGCCAAAAGGAGTAGGGCTAGGGTTTCAACCGATTCAGATTGGCGTTCCTAGTACTCTATCACCCTTACTTGAGGAAATACGTGCTTCAGAAGATATTAAGACATCTCACAAACCAGTAGACCAACATCATTGTGACTCCCCCGACTCTAACGATTATGAGTGGGATTCCCTATCCTCTACTTCTTCCATGGACCTTGACAAGTTATTTGGAGAACTTGAATTGATGTTAAGTTCCTCACCCAATCCCTTAAATTCCTGTCCAACAAAGAAAATGACAAAAGAGGAATGGTTTAAACACTACTATTGGGAATCACTTGATCCTACCTCTTGGCAACCTGAGCCACCTATTTCCGATAGTCAAACCTTGGCATTAGGCCCACCTATTCATCCACCTAGACCCAAACCCAAGAGTAAAACGGACTTGGTACAAGAATTTTGTAATCACATGAATAATTCAATCTTTACCTTGACCCCATTAGACTTTGATAACTCCGACGATGACATGCCCTTAGTTTGCCCCCAACTCATAGATTGGGATCAACAAGATACACCTGTCTTAGACACTTTTGAAAACGACGAAGCAATTGTTGAGTTCCTGGGATTACGTGAAGGCATACCTAACGGAGATCATAAAGTTGGTTTTACCATTGACTTGGACAATAAAGCATATTTTGGGGAATCTGTTCAACCCTCCAGTCGCAAAAATGAGAAAAAGAATAAACAAGATAAAAAGGACGAGTCTCTAGGTGAAAACCGAAGGCACCTCTAGACAATGAAAAAGTAAAAAGAAAGG
>VDFB02047230.1:292254888-292271443 GCA_007258455.2 Sequoia sempervirens
CTAGCCCATAAATAGACCTATTTCGGTTTGGAACCAAAGACAACACTCGAGATAAGATTTTGGCGGTTTGGTGCCAAAATTACAATTTGAAATTCAAAAACTAAGTCCTAATTCGAAAATTGACAATTTTCCAAAAATTGGTCAACTTCTGGAAGCCATAACTTTTGATCTAAGACTCCGTTTTTTGAACCGTTTACATCGTTGGAAAGGTCTCAGAGTGAAGAACATGCTAAGAACTCACTCCATTGGTTTTGATAATTTTTAGGCCCATACAAGACCGTTTAGTGCCTCAAACTAGACTCAGAAGGTTTTTCAGGGCAAAAAGCAGAAACTAGAACTTGAATAACTTTCAAACCGTGAATGATCTTGACCTGATTCTTTCACCAAAGTGCTTATTTTTTTGTCATAAACCTTCACATAAATTTCTGTCTTCTTACGCCTTAAAATTCTCACTTGCTAAAAATAGCAGTTGAGCAGAAAAAAGCAGAAAAGTAGTTCTGAAAGTTGGAAACTCTTATTCGACGAAAAGGGTATCCAGAAATGCAAAAACATCTACAAAAAGCAAACAAAGAGAACATAAATGGAAAACATGTTTTTGGGTGATGTAAGATTGCCCTCACACCACTGGATGCTCCTGCATCACAAATTTTTCATTTGATGAATCCTTTCTCTTTTATCTCTTTGTCTTTTTGCCTCCATTTCTCTATTTGCTTGAATTTCTTCGGGTGTCATTAACTTTCTAAATTTTTTTCTTTTCCTTTGTTTTGATCACATGGTTACCAAATCCTCTTTCATAAAAAATAAATGATTCTTAACCTATTTTCAAATCACTATTTCTTTCAAATATTCAAATAAAACTATATAGTATGAAAATCCTTTCTTCTATAAACTTTGAAGTACAAAAACATCATAAATACATACAAAAGTTCTCTTTTTCTAAATCTTCTTGTAAAATGTTCTTGTACTTGATTCTACTCTAGAAAATTTAATCTGCACTTGTCTCTTCCAACAATTTGAATAGAATATACCCTGTTAAGAGATCGCACAATACAACATTGCAATAAAAATGTAGAAAATGGTGCTTTTAGACCGTACTACAGAAAATGAATGTTGTGGAAAAAACATGCTTTATTAGTATTTTCCAAATTGGAAAAAAATGGTTTAATAAGAAATGTGTACACATTATAAAACACAAAAAAATATTTTAGGAATGCGTACACGTTATATAATGCTTACGCGTTACCTTTACCCAACAGGTAAATAGGTAATGTGTATGTGTTATATAATGTGTACGTGTTCTATTTAAAAAACATGTACTCATTATTAAAAATTTCAATCTCCAACCCACATGCAACCTTAGTTTTAGGCTCAGGAAAGGATTGGAAACCCTACCCTTAGCCTTTGACCTTCAACTAAAAAAATAAGGAAAATTCAAGAAGAATGTCCAACTTTGGCAATATGGCTGATGGAATTTTTTTTCTAAATCAATCTATGAAATTAAAACCCATTAGATAACATGATGTCTAGTTTCCAAATATATAATTTTTATTAAGATTGGATTATATTTGTTATTTTTTAATTAATTTTAAAGCAAACTAGTCCATAAACTTGAAATATCAGGATTTTTAAAAAAATTTAATAATTTTTTATGGTTAAGTTTCTTATAATTTTTTTTATATGGAATCCTTATTTAGAAAATTCTCTACACAATGAAAAAAAGGATTCAAAAAATGTTTAGTTTAGGTCCAATTATGCTTTCCGTACACATTGATTTTAAAAACAACAATTAAGGCCAATTAAAATTCAATAAAAAAAATATTCAAACAAAAATTACAAAAATAATCCTCATCAATCTTCATATTGCTAGCTCTCTTTCCCCAAAATAAATTAGCAAAATACTTTTATTTGGGTCAAAAAGTGATGTTTGTACACATGCATGGTATGGTAAAAAAAATGACTTATAAAAAGTGGTTTTTATACATCCCTATCAAAATTTAATTTCTATCATTTGGGTATTTGAATTAATTACATATTTGGAACTAGATTCAAAATGATAAATTTCATATGACTCACTTTTTTTAAGATTCATTGTGTAAGTGCCTCAAAAAATTTCAGTCCAAGTGTGACAAATTCTGAAAAATAGCAAAAACACTTCCACTTTTTGAGATTTTTGCAGACCCAAATTCTTGCATCATCCCAACAGTTAGATATAGCAGTCCTCCAATCATTGATCTATACTTGCTCTGATCAAACTTAGGAGATTCACCATTCTTGCTCAGCTTGCAACTAGTAACCATAGGAGTACATACCAGTTTAGAATATTCCATACCAAACTTCAACATTTCCTTGACATACTCTGATTGTGAAATGAAAATGCCTTTATTTGTCTAATTTATTTGTAATCCAAGGAAAAAATTTGTAGACACCGAAATATGGTTATTAGCCAGCGACTTCTATATTCTTCATATTTCATATTCTTCAGGGTCATTGATTAAATAATCTTATTATTTAATTGATTCATCTTCTATTAATTCATCTTCTATTAATTCATCTTAACATTAATTCTTCTATTAATTAAATAATCTTAATTATTTAATTAATTCACACTTTTCTTTATTCTATCTGATTAATTAATTAAACGCTTTTTATTTAATTATGTTACTAATTAACCTTATCCGTCTTGTCAAATTAAATAAATTCTTATTTAATTTATTCTTTATCATATTTCAACTATAATTAAATAAATTCATTATTTATTTAATTATTCATTTAAAATCCCTTCATCATTTAATTAAATAAATATTATTTATTTAATTATTCTTCGAATATCAAGTCTTGAATTAAATGAATTATTTAATTCATTAATTCTATTTTAACGCATTCCTCTATATTTTAGATAATTATGTGAGTTATCTAAGTATTCACTTTACTCAACTCGACATCTATTTTAATCGTTCAGTTAACTATTGATTTAATGTCTAAGTGGCGTCCTCGAGTAATCTCTTCGTCAAATCATTCAATCGTCTCTGGATTTAACTCAATTGCATGTACATGCGGATTAATTAAATATTATTGAGTGGTAAATGTTAATGTGCATTGAGCAGAGTCCTTATAATCAATCTTTATCTTTGTCATGCAAAGATATTTATTTTGTTTTTGAATGCCGAACTGAAGATTAAATCATTTATTTAATCTTTAATTCTATTTCTAATTCGAATCACTCATGTCATCACTGTCAGTTATCAGAATGCATGTCTAATTTGTCAATCTCAACCGTCTGTTGATCTTTTGATCTTGGCCTGTCGTTCGAATAATCAATTTTCTATAAATTGATTTGTCATTCTTCATTCCAATCTCTCTTGCGAATTTTGTAACTTTGGAGAGCACTTTGTCTTGAATCTTCGATATTTTGCTAAATCACTATCTTAGGCTATACTTGCACGAACTTGAAAATCTAAGGGCAATTATACTACACAAGCAAAATGGAGAAGGGCAATTGAGATGAATCATGGAAATACGTTTGAAGATTGGTGAGATTGTTCTAGTTTTTAATTACGTTTTTTACTTTCCCATGTTCTTTGTTGCTTAATGAATGAATTTGCATTTTAGATTTTAGTATTGTATGCATGTGTGCTTCTAACGATCTTCTCTTGTTGTCTAGTGTGCAAAGCTTTTCATTTTCAGCGTTACATTTTGGTGAACCCGACGTGAAGACACCATCTTCGCGAATCCGTAGATCTTTTAATTTTTGTTTTTGCAAATTTTTCGTACGGAACGACACATGTGAAGTTTCTGCACCGCAATTGAATTTCTGGAACCGCATGTGAAGTTTTTGAACTGCAATTGGATTTATGAACCGCATCTGACAGATAAACGACGCATCTGACAATTCCAAAACCGCAACTGGTGTCCCGAGCCGCAACTGAAAAATAAACGACACATCTGACTGGTAACGAAGCGACGCAATTGACTGGTAAAATTTTTATTTCTGCTTTCGACAATTTGGAATTTTCAATTGATTTTCGTGTTACTGATATTTGATTTTCAGCGTGTGGCCATTTGGAGTTAACAAGCTTTTGCAGGATGATTGACGAAGACAATATTGAAAAATTACTAATGATATCTTCTACAGGATGCTTGTCGAAGACCCTAGTTAAATTTTGAAACAGATTGTTTGGTAGCATAGCAAATCTTTCGTTTGGTTAAAATTAGCAAGTGTCTACTGTGTTTGGTGCGAAAGCACAAAGTCTAGTTATACGATTTGGTATGTCAGTATCCCTCTCCTTAGCATCCAGATAGATCACGGAATAAAGAGAAACAGTTACCAACTCTAAAACTTGGGCGTTACGGTGGGAAAAGTACTCACCCGGAATGACTCAGACCGGTAGCACCCTGAACCCGAGGGACTTCCAGCCGATATACAAAAGTGGGTTCTTGGGGAAACCCCAAGAATCATGAGTGTGGTTCCGACGAGATGGATCTGAAAGGGGACTCGCGCCGTATGGATCACACCCCATGAGCGGAATGCCGAATTAAATACCCTTTGTTGTAGAGACCAACCTATTTGTAGCGTTGCTTGGTATTAGTGGGAATTACGATTATCATGCAGAAGATACTCACTGCTGATCCTTGAGTAGAGATAAGCGGTTCTTGGGAGGTCATTGCCCAAAGAATTCCCAGGGTGTGGTGTGCTCGAAAGACGTTAATGAGCCGTGGAGGGGAGCCAATGCCACCAAATTCCTAAGCTATCCACTCTCGAGAAGGAAAGGTGTTCATCACCAATCCGGGGTATAACTGGTGGGCTATACCAAGTATACAAACCCTAGGCCTTTGGCCCATTAGGATGTACTTGTCTGTTATCACTTTAAACATTCTTGGAGTCCAAAATCAAAACTGAAAACACTTTGTCTTACGATTGTCTTTGATTGTCAGAATTTGATCATAGAAAACCGGGTCAGTTTAAATTTCATGTCAGCCAATTTAGATGTAAATCCATTCGATCATATCAGAGTAGTTTGAATTAAGCATCTATAATTTCTAGTCGCGTTTGTTATTTTTGGCTCACATCTTGTTCTAGAAACACATCGCGTTATATTAAGATGCATCACATCGGTTTGAGTCATACGAGCAATTACGGAGTCACATCTGTTAGTTTGGACCATATTTGTTAAATTTGAAACATCATCGATTACAGAAAACATAAAATTCAGCATCGCTGTCGGTTAAGCGAGGGTTATACGGTTTGATGGTCTTCAAACGATCTTTGAAGCGAGCACGGCTTGATTTGCTCAATTTTGCATCCTTTAGGTTCATTTAGTCATTACCATAGTTGTCTTCAGTTAGAGTTTACCTTTATCTTAGGGTACATATCACCTTGCATTAGACTTCTAGAAAGGTCACTTTTACAAACTTTAGGAGTAGTCTACCATCTATACTCTAGAAAGGTCATTGTGTCAACAAAATTTGTCATTGAACCTAGTCCTATCATCTTATACTTCGCCCTATAGAGAGTCATCCTAGCTCATCAGTCTAGTTAGGAAACTCAGCTTGTCTTTGATCTTCGTCCTACATTGGTTCCTTGACTTAACTAAATTGACACCTTGGTTTGACTTTAGGTAGTTGGTCCCTTCACTTTGGGTATATAGGATTGATCACTTCAGGGTCTTGCTTAGATTTTTGCATCTTTAGAGTCTAGACTAGTGTCATCTTAGGACATCCCTTATTTTGCATAAGAAAATCCCAAAAACATAGACTAGAGTCATACGGTTTCTGGATATAGTCTTGCATTTCCCGCATATTGAGCTTGTCTTACATGGTTGAAACTAGGTCTAAGAGAAGAGAGAGAGAGAGAAAACATGTCGAACCCAAACGAGTTCATCAATCCATTTTCTTCAAGACCTCATAAGACTCTATTAGACAAATTCACCACTAGAAACACTCAAGGACATATTGTAGTAGAGGACATAGAGGCTGCCGCACAGGATCCTGAGTTTTCCTCTTTTGTAGATGAGTACCTAGCAAACGATCGTCAACTGTTTTTAGGAAAATTGCTAACTGAAGGTGCTACTTTACCCCTAGGGTTTGATATCAGCACCTTACAAACTCAACCTACACAAGGGACAAATACTACGATTGCTAGTACTACTATACCTCAGGTCACCACGACTATGCCATCTAGCACGACTACACAGAGTACGACAGTCCATACGTCCCCATTTGGTACATCTAGCATGGCATCAGGATTTAATTTCACTACAGGGGCTTCCTCATCTACTCCCTTCGGTCCTCTTGTTGGGAACAAAAGGTCTAAAACCTCAGCCTCCATACCTTATGTCGGTGCCACAAGTTTACAGTCAACGACTATACCCACTGCTAGTATCACAAGTACCATACCACAGTCAATTACCATACCTAGTGCTCAAATCACTAATATTATACCAAGGATTACACAGACAGGGGGCATTCCCTCCTTCCAATATGGCAATCAAAATCCACTTTTCTAGACTAGCAGTCAGAGTCCATTTACATCGGTTCCGAATCAGAACCCCTTTTCACAAATTGGTAGTCAGAATTCGTCTATACAAATTCCACGTCAAAACCAATTTACATCGGTTCCGAATCATAATCCTTTTTCACAGATTGGTAGTCAGAATCCGTCCACACAGATTCCAAGTCAAAACCAATTCACATCGATTCTAAATCAGAACACCTTTTCACAGAGTGGTGCTCAGAATCCATTTACACAAAACCCAGGTCATTACCAATTTATGCAGATACCAAGCCAGAACACATTTACCAACATTCCGAATCCAAATCCACCTCAGATGCCAACGTTCAATCAAAACCCTTCACAAGATTTTGGATTTCAGAATACATATATGGATCTGCATAATCCTCCTAGCACATCTTTGACTCAAGTTGACGTCCTACAAACACAAATGCAGGCATTACAAACGCAAATGGATAACATGTCGGTCTCAACTAAGAAATAAATTTCACCAAAGGACATATGCCCATTCCCTTTTGATAGATCATTGTACATGACACCTTTCCCTCACGGATATGTCATACCGAATCTTCCTAAGTACAATGGCAAACACAATCCAGTGGAACATATCAGGGAATTTTCTACCATATGCATAGATGTCGCTTACGACCCCACGTATCTTATGAGGCTATTTCCACGAAGTCTTGTAGGAGTTGCACTAGAATGGTTTTTGGGTCTAGATTCTGGCATTAGATCATGGGGAGAACTAGTCAAGAAATTTGTGGAGCAATTCTCCTTCCACATTGACCATGAGATAAATATAGCAACCTTGTGCCACACAACGCAAGACGAAGGTGAAACATTCATTGCTTTCTTCCAGAGATGGAGAACTATTGCTAGTAGATGTCCTGTCGAGATACCCGAAAAACAAAAGGTCACAATGTTTCAAGAAAACCTTCATCCAAAACTCAGAAGTAACTTAAGGGTACATTGTTGCATATCTTTTTCGGAACTAGTGGAAAAAGGGGTGATAATAGAGAAGGATCTCATTGAAAAAGGTGAACTCAAGATGACAACACCCAATCGAAACCCTATTGTACAAAACACCCCCATGGATAGAAATAGATTTTGGTCTCGCAATAAAAATGTCACAAATGATGGGGTGGTTGATGCTAAAACATTACAAGCAGGACCCCTCCTCACATTAAAAGGGCCTCATAACTTTGCCAACACGCTTAATGCTGTCAATCAACCTCCCAACGTGGTCCAAAATACTCAACGTCCACCACCAAGGAGATTCCAGAAACGCGAGTTCACTCCCTTAGGGGAACCCATTGAGTCGGTGTTCAAACAACTGTTACAACACAACCTCATACAGCTACAAGAACCAAGACAATACGATCCAGGACAGTTTAAACCAGCTTGGTGGGATGACAATGCCTTTTGTGATTATCATAGGACTAAGGGACATAACCTACAAAACTATCAACAACTGAAGAATATCATACAGGATCTTGTTGACAAGAGAATTATTGAGGTTAGTGGACAAAAACAAAAGACATCCAACACTGATCATCAAGTCTTTTCAGACCCACTACATGACCATGGGAAAGCAACTGTCCCCAGTTCGAGTACTAAGACCAATATGTCGTCCAACTATGCGAGTACCAAACATGATTATGGTAGTGGCAAAATCATTCATTGCCTTCACGCCGCTGATGAGAATATCAATACCATTACTATCAATGCTAATCCTGAGTGTGCAGTCAATACTCGTCGTACTAAGTTTACTATCCTAGGCCCTCCATCACAGCAAACACCTCAACCTTCCAAGTTACAATATAATCTACTGGACCAATTAGGGAAGACCTCAACCCAAATCTCAATCTTGGAATTGTTGCGCATTTCCCCAGAGCATCGGTCTATCCTTGATAAGGCTTTACAGAACACCACGGTCCCTAATGACCTTGATGTCAATCGTTTCCAAGAAATGGTGGGCTACTTGACCAATAATCATCATGCCACGTTCTCTGAACAAGACTATGCCACGGACAAGACAAACCACAATGACCCTATACATCTAGAAGTCCTCGTCGATGACACCAAGGTTAGACGAGTTTTGGTAGACGGAGGAGCAGGGTTAAATCTATGCACTTTAAAACTAATTAAGGCATTAGGTATCTCAGAAGCATGCATGGACACCACTAAGAGTATTGTTATTAAGGCTTATGATGATGAAGAATGAAAATCAAAGGGGGTGGTAACACTTCCTATCAGAATTGGTCCTGCGGTGATGGAGACAAAGTTCCAGGTCTTGGATCTCACCCTCCCTTATAACCTTCTGCTAGGTAGACCATGGATTCATGCCATGAAGGCCGTCCCTTCCACATATCATCAGTGTCTTAAATTCCCTTACAATGGAACCAAAATAACTATAGATGGTGATCCCGATCCTTTCCAGTATTGTACCAATCTAAAGGAGATCCCTCAATGTCAAGTGCCAGTCAACCAAGAGGCCTCACCGTCTAATCCATCTTCTTATGTTGACCCATCCACACTCACTCAAGCAACTACTTCACCCTCAGTTCTTGTCACTCCTAGGGTTGAGATCCAAGACAAGGGTTGTGGAGAGTATTACATGAAAAATTCTTATTGTGTTAGTCAATTGGTTCCCCCTAAGTCATATGGTTTACCTACAACAGGTCGGGAACAGTCTATGATCACTATACATGTTCCCCCCACAACAACTTTCACTAAATGGGGTGAATTAAGCAGAGAGGCGGTCGATACAGAAGATGTCACTTCCTGGCTGTATAAGGAAGATAATCAAGAATCCCTTTTACTTGCTCATATTCCTACAAGTCTATATGGAAAGGGTTTCAAAATCATGCAAAGCAAAGGATATGATGGACAAAGTGGTTTAGGTTTAAACCAAGATGGCAGAGTGGAACCAATATTTGTTTCTCAATGGCCAAAAGGAGTAGGGCTAGGGTTTCAACCGATTCAGATTGGCGTTCCTAGTACTCTATCACCCTTACTTGAGGAAATACGTGCTTCAGAAGATATTAAGACATCTCACAAACCAGTAGACCAACATCATTGTGACTCCCCCGACTCTAACGATTATGAGTGGGATTCCCTATCCTCTACTTCTTCCATGGACCTTGACAAGTTATTTGGAGAACTTGAATTGATGTTAAGTTCCTCACCCAATCCCTTAAATTCCTGTCCAACAAAGAAAATGACAAAAGAGGAATGGTTTAAACACTACTATTGGGAATCACTTGATCCTACCTCTTGGCAACCTGAGCCACCTATTTCCGATAGTCAAACCTTGGCATTAGGCCCACCTATTCATCCACCTAGACCCAAACCCAAGAGTAAAACGGACTTGGTACAAGAATTTTGTAATCACATGAATAATTCAATCTTTACCTTGACCCCATTAGACTTTGATAACTCCGACGATGACATGCCCTTAGTTTGCCCCCAACTCATAGATTGGGATCAACAAGATACACCTGTCTTAGACACTTTTGAAAACGACGAAGCAATTGTTGAGTTCCTGGGATTACGTGAAGGCATACCTAACGGAGATCATAAAGTTGGTTTTACCATTGACTTGGACAATAAAGCATATTTTGGGGAATCTGTTCAACCCTCCAGTCGCAAAAATGAGAAAAATAATAAACAAGATAAAAGGATGAGTCTCTAGGTGAAAACCAAAGGCACCTCTAGACAATGAAAAAGTAAAAAAAAGGATGCATCCGAAGGTGAAAACCTCTCTGAGGCACCTAAGGATGGAGGTTTGAACATTCTCCCCATTGCATAGGAAAATTCACCCATGCTTGTTGAAGAATCAGTAGAAGTCAACATAGGTACAAAAGAGAATCCTCGACTGATTTATTTGGCAGCGTCATTGACAACACAAGAGAAATCAGAATTTCCACGACTTCTTTGAACAGAGACAGATAAATTTTGCTTGGTCATATGCTGACATGCCTGGGTTAGATCCTGAACTTGTTCTACATCACTTGCCTTTACAACCAGGTGCCAAACCAGTGAAACAGAAGTTGAGAAAAATGCATCCACAAATTGCTTTATTAGTCAAGGCGTAACTCAAGAAACTCTTAGACGCTGGTTTCATCAGATCTATTGACTATGCAGATTGGATTTCCAATCTTGTACCGTTACCAAACCAACTGGGGGCATCCGTATCTGCACTGATTTTAGAGATATCAACAAAGCTTGTCCTAAGGATGACTTCCCTTTGCCTAACATAGACATGATAGTTGACATGACAGCAGGATATGGATGTTGTCCCTTATGGATGGATTTTCAGGATATAACCAGATCAGAATTGCCACTGAAGATCAACCTAAGACAGCCTTCACTTGTCCTTGGGGAACGTATTGTTGGAATGTTATGCCCTTCGGACTCAAGAATGCAGGAGCAACCTATCAACGTGCCATGACTACTATCTTTCATGATTTAGTACACACTTGTATGGAGGATTATGTCGATGACCTTATTGTAAAATCCAAGACAAGGGCACAACATTTATAGGTTTTAGACAAGGTATTTCAGAGGCTAGAGAAGTATAATGTGAGACTCAATCCAAAGAAATGTGTGTTTGGAGTCAAGTCAGGAAAGCTGTTAGGTTATATCATTTCTAGACGAGGCATTGAAGTAGATCCAGCTAAGGTAAAAGAAATCATGGACATGCCACCACCCAACAATCTTAGTCAACTAAGGACATTACAGGGAAGGTTGCAATCTATCAGAAGATTTATAGTGCAGCTAGCAGACAAGACACATCCTTTTCAACATCTACTTAAGAAAGGAGTACCCTTTGCATGGACACCTAGGTGTGAAGAGGCTTTTCAACTGATTAAAGAATATTTACTTACACCACCTGTCTTAATGCCACCTGTTGAAGGAAGACCGCTGATTCTTTATATCACAGCAACCCATTCATCACTCGGAGCATTGTTGCATAGAATGACGATGAAGGTCATGAAAGGGAAGTCTATTATATCAGTCGGACTTTGGTTGGTTATGAGCTCAACTATAGTAACATTGAACGTGCCTGTCTTGTAGTAGTATTTGCTACCCAAAAACTGAGACATTACATGCTCAACCATCAAACAATGCTGATTGCTAAAATAGATCCTCTGAAATATCTTCTCAGCAAGGCAGCATTAACAGGACGACTGGCCAAGTGGGTTATGATACTTAGTGAGTATGATATACAGTATGTAGAAAGAAAGGCTATTAAAGGACAGGTCATTGCTGATCAGTTAGCTGATGCACCCATACAGGCAGATCACCCATTAGTTGCAGACTTTCCTAATGAGTTCATATTCACATTTGACACAAACATAAAATGGAAACTGTACTTTGATGGCTAACATACAAATCATGGTTCAGGGGCTGGTATATTGTTTATCACACCACAGGGTGATTCCATCCCTAAGTCATTCAGGATTGCATTTCCATGCACTAACAACATGGCAGAATATGAAGCTCTAGTGACAGGTTTACGCATGGCAGTTAAGTGGAAAATCAAGAACCTACAGGTTTATGGTGATTCTCAACTAGTAATCAGACAGGTAAATGATGATTATGAGACAAAGGATGATAAGCTTACTCCATACAAGCGCATGGCAGATAGTTTTAAAGAGTACTTTGACAAAGTCGAATTTCATCAAATACCTCGTGTTTTAAATAGGGCCGCAGACGCTATGGCTACAATTGCATCACTTCTTGACATTCCTAACAACGTGCCTAAGTTTGAGTTCTTGGTAGAACAGCTTTTGGTCCCAGCCTATGATATCCCAGATTCTGAAATGGTGTGTGACATCGTTGGTCCTGATTCCCCATGGTACAAAGAAATCTATGATTACCTTCATGCCGAAGTCATGCCCATTGGCCTATCCAATAACCAACGTAGGACATTCCTCCGCAAGTCTGCCAAATACACCATCGTCGGAGATACCCTATATAGACGTGCCCTAGATAATACCCTATTGAGATGTCTTGATTCTACTGAAGCACAAGCAACCTTGCGTGGGGTGCATGAGGGTATATCTTTGAGTTCCCATTCTAAGCGGTCTACCTTGTAGAAAATTGAGACTGGGTTATTACTAGCCTACTAACTGGAAAAGACTCATATGTCTTTGTAACAAAATGTCGTAAATATCGAGTTCGTAGATTTGATGCATGCCCGATACGGGGCTGTCCTATCCGTCACCATGGCCCTTGCCCAATGGGGACTCGACCTCATAAATTGAATCCACCCCACATCATCTAATGGACACAAGTTCATTATCAGCATGAGTACTTTACAAAGTGGATTGAAACTATTCCTATCACATACATCACCGACACATAGATCTCTAAGTTTATCTTGAACTATATCATCTGTCGGTATGGTGTCCCTCAGTCCATAATCACTAATAATGGCAGCCCATTTAAGAATCAAGTCGCCATCATTGATGAATTTCATATCCAACATCACTTTTCCACTCCATACTACCCACAAGGTAACGGCCAAGCAGAGGCATCTAACAAGACTATCATTAGAATCCTCAAGAAGACTGTCAATGATGCTGGTTGTGACTGGCATTTACAGCTTAACCCTGCCTTATGGGCCTATCACACAAGTATCTGTACCCCCACCTGTGCTACCCCATATTCACTTGTCTTTGGTTCTGAAGCCATTCTGCCTATTGAGGTCGAGATTCCTTCCTTAAGGGTATCCCTGAAAGGCCATATTGATGATGAAGAGTACCGGGTATCGAGACTCCATGGGCTAGAATTTTTAGATGAGCGAAGATAGAAGGCACTAGACCATCTTCAAGCATACCAGAATCGTCTTCGTCGTAGCTATAATAGGAGGGTTTTGAATAGGAACTTTGACATTGGTGACCTGGTTTTAATGGAGAACCCAAAGAATCAAGCAGAAAGAGACAAACCAGGAAAGTTTGAACCTAATTGGTTAGGACCTTATATTGTCATAGAAGCTTTTGGATCAGGAGCGTACCAACTCTCTACTCCTGAAGGGGAACTATTGTCCTCACCAATCAATAGTATGCATCTGAAGAAGTTCTACGCATAGCTTCTGGGAGCCTTTGTCTTAATTAGCAAAAATACAAAAAAATCAAAAAATCACAAAAAAATCGTTATCAAGGTGAAAACACAGTAGCGATCTTGGTAACACCAAAAGTGGAATGTCTAGAAAATAGTAAAGACAAACCATTCGTCCAATAGTGAAAACCACTTCAGTGGCGCTTTGGATAGGTACCATGGTGAAAACCTGGCAAACAAGCGCCATGTGTACTCAACTCTGCTCCTTTGTCTACTATTGTTCTAATCTACCCTGTACATAGTCCATTTACCTTGTACATAGTCTGCTTCCTTGTATATAGTCCCTATCATTGAATATAGTCCATGATCACTGTACATAGTCCTTATCCTTGTACATACTACCTATCCTACTATGCAACCCTTATCTTTTGTGTCCATCGCTTGTATATATCATTCCTAATAAGTGGTAGTCTTTCCCATAACTTGGAACGATTGACATCGAGAGCATTTCATATCCCCCATTATATCCTATTCATAATCAATTGGTCTTATACTCGACTGGGGGCAAACACTTGACAGGTGTCATATTGGTTCTCACATTGGTTGTGTTGGAGACGTAAAACCATAGAAAAATCCAAAAACATCACAAAATGACCTGAGAAAACACAAAAACATCAGAAAACTTCAAAAGACAAAAAAAAAATCAAAACATTCTGAAAATCCAAAAACAGAGTCCAAGTCAGTCGCACTTGTCAGTCTTTGTCATTTGTCGAACTACGTTGCCTCTGCGACTGGACGTAGGCAAGGCCATCTGCCAATGTGCCCCCGAGGCATTAGGTCAGTCCATTTAGGTTTGTCTGTATAAAGTCGTGAGTCAATTCATATGTCTATATGACGAGGTCATTGGTTGTGTCGAACTACGAGGTCTTTGCGTGTATAACGTAGGCAAGGCCATCAATCGATGAGCCCTCGAGACCACACTAGGTCAGTCCATTAGGGTTTGTCACTTTCACTTTCATACACGTCTTTTATTTGTAGTCAGTCTTGTCGGTCCAATCAAGTCGAATCCACGCAGGCCCTCAAGGTATAACGAGGCAAGGCCATCAATCGATGAGCCCCCGAGGCTACACTAGGTCAGTCCTTTAGGGTTTTGTCATCACACACAGTCAATTGTCCACACATCGTATCAAGTCATGCATTAATCTGGTGAACAAGTCAGCAATATCTCTGAGTCAAATCACACACCTTTCCAAACAAAACAACCAAAACAAATCAACTACAGTCTACTACAGGATGTGTCCTTCTTGGAAACAGACGTTATCATAATAGTCAACCTATGTCTTATATAGGATGAGTCCTTTCCTCGCTGCGATAATCGACAAGGTCAAACAATCAAACATAGCTCTACATAGGTTATCATATCAATCTGGTGACCGACTCAACGCCTTATACGATACATGTCTTTATGAAACTGTGTGCTTTTGTCATGCCTTATACAGATAGTCATAACATTGAAACCAGACTCAGTCTTATCCGGTATGTGTATCTCCTGAAATCAGACTCTATCAATCAATCCTCTATCAATCAACAAATCAAACAATCAAATCATGTTTTGGAAAATATTTTTCTGGCTTTTTGACTTTATGGCTTGTTTCTCTTATCATTTATCTTGAATTGATGACTGGGATTCATGCTACTAGCTACCAAGGATGCTTCCTATGAAGGATTTAGAGAAGCAACGATAATGTAATTCTATTTGTTTTGACCGCTGCCTGGTTTAATCGCCTTTTTAAATTTGATTTTGAGTCATGTTTACTAGTTTCCCAAGGATGTCCCATGAAGGATTTGAGGAGCAATGACGCCCATGACCTCCGGCTTTTTCTTTTGATTGCTGTCTGTGGTTTGTCCTGACAAAAAGACTAGGGCAACTTGTGCCTTTAGTATGAGTTAATGACAATCCTTGTC
This sequence comes from Sequoia sempervirens, assembly GCA_007258455.2. NCBI lineage: Eukaryota > Viridiplantae > Streptophyta > Pinopsida > Cupressales > Cupressaceae > Sequoia > Sequoia sempervirens. The sequence continues at coordinate 292,270,430 of VDFB02047230.1, forward strand.
TGCGACTGTCTGTTATTAGCAAGTGGATGACCTTGCACACCTTGATTTATGTCATATCCCGGTGTTTGTCTCCATTTGTATTAGTCCCGCCCAATGATGATAAAGTGCAATACCTTTTGTGATACAGCCAAACATCGAAGATTGCTAATACTAACATCTATCTCCTGTCTTTCGTTCTTTCTCGATCTTTCTTTTCACACTAAAATTTCTTCTTTTCTACATCTTCACCACCCTTATCTACTTTCTTCTATTCTTTTTTCTTTCATCTTCTAGTTCTCTCATCAATTTCGAGAGCACACTCATGTTCTTTGAACCCGCCTGTCCTCCCGAGGGGGCATACCTTCACCTGTTTTACACTGGAGTATGACTGGGGCATATTTTTATCGACTTTCTTTGACACAACGCCAAAACGACATTGTATCAAAGAGGGGCAAATGTAGACACCAAAATCTGGTTATTAGCCAGCGACTTCTATATTCTTCATATTTCATATTCTTCAGGGTCATTGATTGAATAATCTTAATTATTTAATTGATTCATCTTCTATTAATTCATCTTCTATTAATTCATCTTAACATTAATTCTTCTATTAATTAAATAATCTTAATTATTTAATTAATTCACACTTTTCTTTATTCTATCTGATTAATTAAATAAACGCTTTTTATTTAATTATGTTACTAATTAACCTTTTATTCACCTTGTCAAATTAAATAAATTCTTATTTAATTTATTCTTTATCATATTAACTATAATTAAATAAATTATTTATTTAATTATTCATTTAAAATCCTTTCATCATTTAATTAAATAAATATGATTTATTTAATTATTCTCCGAATATCAAGTCTTGAATTAAATGAATTATTTAATTCATTAATTCTATTTTAACACATTCCTCTATATTTTAGATAATTATGAGTTATCTAAGTATTCACTTTTACTCAACTCGACATCTATTTTAATCGTTTAGTTAACTATTGATTTAATATCTGAGTGGCATCTTTGAGTAAT
>VDFB02047230.1:292273351-292379225 GCA_007258455.2 Sequoia sempervirens
ATTAGGAGAGAAAAATAGAAGAATTAATAAATGAACTTAATATAAATAAATATTTCTATTTATTTACTAAGTAGAAGAATTTAAGATTAATTAATCAAATAAGTCGTATTCAATTAATTAGATTCTCCAGACCATTTTTAGGTCTCTACACATACAACCATAATCAAGATTTGATCTTTTTTCACTTTAAAGTAAACATTGCTATCTCTGGTACCTTTATTGAATCCTTGTTATTTCAAATACCTATCTAACCTTGCATACCAAGCTCTAGGAGATTTCTTTAGTCCATATAATGCCTTCTTCAATCTGCAAGCCATATCTGATTTATTTGATAACTAAAATCCTTATGGTTATTCTATGTATACCTCTTCTTCCAATTCTCTATTCAAGAAAGTAGACTTCACATCCATTTGATAAAATTTGAAATCCTTATGTGCTGCAAAAGCCAAAAACATCTTGATAGCTTCCATTCTTGCCACCAAAGAAAATGTCTCCTCAAAATCCATTCCTTTAACTTGCGAATAGCTTTTACACACAAGCCTTGCCTTGCTCCTTACCACTTCTCATTCTCTTTTAGTTTATATTTGAATACCCACTTGGTTCCAATCAAATTTTTGTTTGATAGTCTTGGGAAAATTTTCTAAGTCTGATTCTTCTCAATTTGCAACCATTCTTCTTCCATATCCTTGATCCAATATTCATCTTTGCATGCCTCAATCAATGTTTTAGGTTCAACTTCAAAAATTAAACATAGATTTACCTGTTCTTCAATAGATTTCCTTCTTGTTAGTATACCTCTGCTCTTATCTCCAATGATCTATTCTTCAAAATGATTCTTCTACACATACTTAGGAGTTTTAGGAGTATTTTTCAAAGCTTCTTCCTCTTCAATCTACACTTCTTTTTCTTTTTCTTTTTCTTCTTCTCTGCAAGAAGACTCGTTTGATTCATATCCAACTATCATCATTGAATTCTTCTACAAATCTTCATCAACCTTGACACTTGCACTCTCAACATTATTTCTCAATATCTTGTTGTAGCATCAATAAGATTTTCTTCTAGTAGAGTATCCAAGGAAGATATCTTCATTAGACCTTGCATCAAATTTTTCTAAGTTTTCTTCATCTTTTTTGATATAACATTTGCTTCCAAACACTCTAAAGTATTTGATAGTAAGAATCTTTCCATAACATAGCTCATATGGATTTTTTGTATTGTTTTCTCTTGCTTCAACTCTATTAAGTATATAAAAAACAATATGAATTGTTTCTCTCCAGTAGACTTCCAATAGATTTTTCTCTTTCATCATTGTCCTTGCAACTTCTTGAATAGTCCTATTCTTTATTTCAACTACTCCATTCTACTAAAGAGTCCTAGGGGCAGACAAGTGCCTCTTTATTCCATGATTCTCACAAAAGATGTTAGACTCATTGGAGGTGAACTCTCCACCTCTGTTAGACCTCAAACATTTGATTTTCATATCCAATAACTTTAAATGATTTAAACTTATCTAGAGCTTCATATTTTTCTTTGAGAAAAGTAATCCATATCATTCTAGAATAATCATCAATCAATAGCATGAAATACCTATCACCTTGAAGACTTCCTACTCTTGTAGGGACAAAAAAATCCATATGTACCTATGTGCAAGTGTTATTACCTCATAATATGCAAAACTAATTAATAAATACAAGATAAAACAACACTAGACCACTTCAAGATTGGGCTACATTAAACACAAATAAAAGAAAGATAAAATAAGAAAGTATACCTTTTACTTGTGTTGATCCTTTGTTGGCCCTTAATGCAGCTTGAGTGTGTGCTCCTTGGGTGGAAAATGATATAAAATGAGATGCAAATGGGTGAATATGCAATGGAGGATGCAAATTATGAAGGTGGTTATGTGATAGTCTAAGCAAAATGGATGCAAGAGGATGGGATGAAAGTGTAAAGTGTGCAATAATGAAGGATGAAAACTAAGTATGCAAAGAAGTGCTTAAATGACTTGAGAGCATAAGTGTGATAAAAATGCATAAAGTAAATGAATGAATGATAAGGGGGGTCATTTATAGAAGAAATTGAATTCTCTAGAGAATTCAACAATCAAGGTTGAGCCACCATGGCCAAGATGGAGGGCTATGGTGAGTTGAGGACTCACAAGCCCTCACATCTTACCATGATGGAGGATGAAGTGTCCAAAGTACATGGTGAGGTGGAAAGGGTGCAAATAATTTGGAAGGAGGACAAGTACTTTGAAAGTACCTTGGGAGGGGAGAATATTTCCTCAAAAAGGAACTTCTTGCTCCCATATGAGAGGACAGTGGCATAGGGGGAATTTTAGTATTCCTCAAAAATCTCTATGGGGAAGAGAAAAGTGGTTGGGGAAATACATGTGAATTTTAAATTCACATAATTGGAAGGGATAAGGTAGTTGGGAGAATAAATATGAATTTTAAATTCATATGAGGAGCACCTTGTGGATAAGACAAGGTTCTTATGAAGGAGGCTGAAAAGTACCTTGTGGATAAGACATAGTTCTTATAATAGAAAGTTTTTGGCTTCATGAGACTGATGTGACCTTTCAATGATCACATGGGGAAGAGGAGAATCCTTGGAGGAATAAAAAGTGAATTTTAAATTCACATGGGGAAGACAAAAAAGAATTAAAAATTTCTTGGGGGATGAGAGAGTTGACCAATATGTTGATTAGACTAACTAATCAACAATTAGAAGACAGTTAGTGGCTAATGAAGATTAGGAGCCAACTTGTAAAAGTTGGAGGACGTGAAACATCCTAATCAAGGATTATACATGTGCACATCCCTAATGATGAGATTAAGAGGTGGATTAGGATTAAGGAAAAGTGATAGAGGATGTGACATGTGAAGAATTAAATAAATGTATTATTTATTTAATTATTTTGAGGAAAAGGGGAATAAAGGGTAAGGTATTTAATTATTAACTAAATAACTTAGGGATTTAGAAGAATTTAATGATAATTAAATAATGACAATATTAATTAATTAATGCAAATAAGAGGATTTTTAGATGAAAAGAGATAAATTTGGACCAATGTAAGTGTCCAAATTTAGGTGTCTACATTTTTCCCCTCTTTGAGATGATGTTACGAAGTAGCATCATTTCAAAGAATATTAAAACATAGAACCCAAAAGAAGATGGTTAGATTGGGAAAGATGCCCCAATTATCAAAGGAGTGACTAGGAAGAAAGATAATGGGAGTGAAGATGAAAATTAAGGATGAAGGTTTCCCCCTCGAGAGGACATACGAGTTCAAGAGAACATAGGTTTTCTCTCGAAATGGATGAGACGATGCAAGGGGATATGAGGAAGATGATGCAAAGTGATGGATAAGAGAGGATGATAAGTGATAGGAGATTGGGAAGTACAAATGGATTTAAGGAAAAATGTGTTGTTTCCCTAGTCAAGCTACAAGCTAAAATGGGTTGATGATGTATAAAATGTTGTCAATGAGGGAATGATATATCTCGAAACAACACAAAAGGATAGGAAGGATACATCCCAATGATGAAGATGAAAGTGTTGTTGATGAGGGAAGGATATATCCTAAAACAACACGAGGATAAGGAAGGATACATCCTGATGATGATGATGAAAGTGTTTTTGATGAGGGAAGGATGCATCCTAAGGATGATGACGATGATGATGATTGGATCAAGGCTTGTAGTGAGGCTAGGAACAACACCAAGGATGTGATTAGATGATTTGTGCTAGATTAAACGGATGAGGATTGGATGGAGATGTGAGATGGTTGAAAAAATACTTAGAATAACTAATCTATATTATTCTAAGAAGATTGAAAAGAGGATGAAATGATGAGGATTGATGGAAAGATGGATGAAATGCAATGGAATGGAAAATGAAATGTAATCCTAATGCAATTTTCCATTTTTGGAGCATTAATTTTTGCTATAGAATAAGACACCAGGTGCTAGTGTATATGTAACCAAGGTGGATTATTGTCTAATGCATGAAACAAACACAATAGATAAGAAGGCTATTCCAACACCCCAAATTCACGAAGACCTTGGTCAGGCTAAGCATTGGAATAACCACAAGCACAAGAGGATGCCCCAATGTAACACAAAACTATAGGAGTCTTGGTGGGTACTACGCAGGAGAACCAAGAAGACAACAACAAATCAAAAAGATCAAGATATGCCCTATGTTAACCAATTAAAACACACCATAATATGATGGATCATGGTGGCCCTAACAAGTGATGATAGGGAGCTCAAATGATAAATAAAAGCCAAAAGCATCAAAATATCGTAATCAATTTCAAAACATCCTTTGCCATAGGATCAAGGGGATGGATAGGAGTGATGAGGTCTGTTAGGAAGGATGCATCTTGTTGAGACCAAAGATGGATACTAAACTAAAAGATCAATATGATACAGGATACCTAGAACCGATTGGATCTCATTATACGAGTGGATCTCATTTTTTAAGAACTAGCTAGACAAGGGAATAGCTTGATGACACGACACAAGAGAGACAAGACATGATATTGACACACCCTAAAGACCTAGGGGCTCGAGGGCCGATCAAAGATTAGCCTTGCCTACATGAAAGCATTGAGCCCTCTTAGTTCGATAAAAGACTATGGACAAAAGAAAAAAGAGGAAAATGGAGACTATGATGGATGACAAAGAATGGATGGAAAAATGCCTCTGGGGTGGATCGAATGATTGACCTTTCCTACGTGAAAGTGCAGGGGCAACATAGTTCAACAAAAAACCAAAGACAAATGATGTATAAAGGATGATGAGATGACCAAGATAAGTGAATAAATTGACGGAACATATAAAATGAGAGAAGATAGACCTGGTGGATTGATAGGATATTGGTGATCAAATGAAGCTCAAGGATGGGATAGTTATCCAAATCATCAAAATGAATTGTAAGGATGATGCAATGAGAAATTATAGGGGACTAGAAAGATGCACAAAAGAAGCATGAGTGATGATGATGAGATAGATGGCATTGGATTGCATGGGGGGAAGCCTATAGTTAGATACCAATGACAAGGGATTATGAGATGGGAGGAGGATAAATATGAAGGGATGGATAGATAAAAATAAGAAGATAAGGATGGGAATATGGTGGGTATTTCCATGATGGATGGATAAAAGGATACAAATTTTGATAGGGAAAAGGTTACTGGATGGATAGATGGAAAGGTAAGGATTTGGAAGACAAAAGGGATTATGATGATGGGTGTGATGGAACTTCAAATTTTGTTCCTAATGTTTCACTCATGCCCTGCCTTATGTCACTAGTCTTTCATTGTGTTGGAAAATTTCTTAGGGCTCGGGTTTTAGCTTTGTCTTCATGTTAAACCCTTGTGTTTACCTAATGCCTTGGTTGGGATCTATTTCGATGTTACCTTTTTTTGAAGGGTTTTAAAACATCTTATGCCCCATTGGTTCGTATAGGCCTGGTCTCTTTGGTCTTAATATTTTATTTCCTCCATGGGTTTTATTTCCCTAAGTCTTGCTTGGCCTTGGTTTCATCATTTAAAAAAAAAAAAACTTATGTCATTTACCATCCGCCTAGTAAAGTCCCATTTGTCCCTTGAATGAATATTTTGTAGAAGGGATCAAATTCGTGTTGTTATCGATCAAATTTCCTTCAAGATCAATGGTTGCCCGCCATCGCGTGATCAAGAATTATAGGATGGCGATATCATGGGCAAGCGACACGTGTCCCATCTGGGGGATCAAATTTTCTCAACCGTTCATCAACTGTCCTTTGATTTGAGTCGTTCCCCGCCATCCCGCAATGTTGCTTTCATTGATTTTGAAATCATGAGTGGGTGCCACGTGGACTTCCAAGGTGGGGCCCGAGGAAATTTTTGTGCGATATATTTTAAATGTTTCATTTGCTTCCAAAGCAAAACATTTAAAATGAAATATTTGACGAGGCCAGGGGAAATTCATTAAAAATGAGAAAAAGAAGAGAAATTAGGGCAATTAGTCAAGTCAAAGAAGATCTATGGTGGAGATTAGAAGTTGAGTCCAGCCACATCTTAGTCGTTCCCCACCATCCCATGATCCAAAACTACAAGATCACGATACCACGGGCAGGCGCCACGTGGAATTCCTTGGTGAGGTTGAAGGAGATCAATTTGTGTGTTGTTGATCAATCTTCATAAAGATCAATGGTTTCCCACCATCTCGCAATCAAAATTTGCAAGATCGCGATATCACAGGTGAGCACCATGTGTCTTATCCGATGAAGCTGAAAGAATAAAGGATACACTAGCTGATGTTAAATACATTAAAAGGAAGGTTACTAAAGTGCTTGTGAGATGCATGTGCTTTAAATCAACACAAATGTTATAATCTTGAGGGAAAAGCTGCTCGATAGTTAATAAAAAGGATGGCAACCATTTTGAAGGAGTGAGATCACCAATGATAAAGATCAACGGTTTCCTGCCATCCTGCGATGGTGCTTTGTAGGATTGCGATATCACAGGCAACCGCCATGTGGATTTCCTTCACGGTGTATGGTATCATGGGCCCCTTGTTGTCACATTGTTGATTGTCTCAACCTGTTTTGAAGGTAGCCGTTAGATGATTTGATTGAACTAAAGGATCGATGACTAGAATTTAAATTTGCATCAAATATTTCCACCGACTGATGAAGAATACCAGAGATCGGTGATTTCTCTAGGATGATTTCCATTATAACCGATTTTTGAATATCACTAGGTGTTTCATTCGGCTGGTCATAGGTGTACCCTTTTGGCTCGATGCTTGTTTGCTCCTTCATTCTCTATAAGAAGGATTTCAAGGCCAGAAGTAGGGGTTAGCAAGTTAGATAATTCTGGGTCGAGTCTAGGTGAAGTTGTAGAGTACATTGTTAAGACAAATGATTTTAGAGATAAATACAATTTAGGTCCTGCATCAGTCTATAATAGGTTTTGAATTCATGAGGATTTAATGTTATATAACAGTACTAGCATTTGATTTGAAATAATAAATTCAAGCTCATGTCTCTCCATTGTACACACATATTTGAACTTTGAATAAAATAACTAAGGGTTGTTTCATTCATCTCACTGTTGTGGTGTGTATGAACCTTATTTTAGCTTTAATTCAAGGAATTAATTAAAATGCTTGAAGGGGATTATAGGTGGGTATGTTCTGTATGGGGATTTGGTAAGTATTATTGGATTAGAATGCATACTGATGAGATTGTAATGCAATGTTATCATGGATTTCATATGGTACGTGTTAAATTTGTCATATACCTTGAGGTGCTTATGAATTTGACTCCCCAATGGATATATGGAATTGATCTAAGTTGTACTCATTTGTATAATTCAATATTTGTTTGTCTTTTCCTAGAGCTTGCTACAAGTTGTAAATGAATGAAAAATTATATTATGGATTGTGTTGTAATTATCTCATGCTCCAAATAGTTGATATTACTGATAAAAAACCAATTTATTTTAGTATTATCCTATTATGTTGAGCGATTAAGTGAGATAATCTGCTATATGTTAATGTTGTTTATGATATTGGTGCAGAGGTTATAAACACATTAAGGGATCACCCTCCTAGGTCTTGCAGAGCCTGAAGTGTAGGAGGAAATTTGAAAGTCCTCGTACGTTGGTCCAGGTCCTTCGAGCTGCCCCTAATTGGATTTGGAAAATTCCATAGGTTGATTAGGAGAAAAACCTGGTTACAGTGTAAAATTCCACCAACAAAATGGCGACTCTACTGGGGACTAATTTGAATATTCCTTGTCAGTGTGTCAGCTGTCCATTTTGCATAGAGTTTTTCATAGTGTTTCTGTGATTTGAAGGTTGAGCCTCTAGTTCTGTGTTAAGGTTTGTCCACTTTTGTTTTCATAAGCATTCATAGTTAGGTTTTAAATCATTTTAGTGTGTTGTCAGTACGAAGTTCCAAAGGTTTTCATATTCTACCACGGACCTTGAGGTATTTGGTATTCCCAAGCTAATTGGGTGGCGACTTTGAAGTCTCTGCACTAGTGTGCATTTTATTTTGAAATATTTTTTATAAGTGGAAAGAAATCTTGGACTAGTACGAAGAATGAAGAACACCAGGTCATTCATGAAGAATCATCCGGAAGAGAAATTGGAAGGTGAACTTCCCAAAATAAAGAAAAAGGACTGGATAAAGAAAAGACCAAAATCTAGTAATGTTGCTCCCGCGTCACAAAACCCTGTACACCAAGGTACAACTCAATATTTACACCCTATCTCTAAAAATATTGAAGAGGTGTCTAGAAGTTCAGATTCAGATAGTTGTGGATTTTTTGATGCATTATTTAATACACTAGTTCAAGAAGATTGGACATGTCAAAATAAAGGGGTTGTTAGTGTCAAATATGCTAAAAAGAGGAGAGGCAGGAGTAGAAGTCGAAGCCATCATAGAGAATGCACCAGTGATGTGCCTCCTCCTACTGAAAATGATGTAAATCCTTTATTGTTTGAACGTGTACTATAAGAGGTAAATCTAATAGACCTAAGTGATACATCAAGTTCTGAAGTGAATTTTCCTGACCTTGATGATGTTTTTGGAGACATCAATTCTTTGAGGTGGGAAATCCAAAAGCAAGCTGAGCTTAGGATGAAAAGAGAAAAGGAGAGGGAAATAGGCTTGAGGGATGTTGTAATTGAGAGAGATAGGTTAATGAGACAATTGACAACTATGAAGTTTCTAAACAAAGAAGACCCTATACCGGGTGTTGAGGACCGGTTGTACATAGGGTTGTTAATAAGGAAACAAAGTATGTGTCTGAAGAAATCCCAGTATGCCACACTAATGCTCAGTCCAAACCTGCTGACTCAAAGCCCTCAAATCATGTTAAGTCTCAACCAAGTGATACAAACCCTAAGTTTTCCTTGGGAAAAGGAAAGCAAAAGTTTGAGGGGATTAAGATAAATGAGAAGGTGACTCCCCATTCCACTCAACAAGATCTCTAGCCACATGTGTCATTTCAAATGGAATCTACCTTAGAAAAGGCTAAAAGGGAGAGTGAATCCCTGGTAGAAGAGTTGGAGAGAATAGAAATTGAGGCTGCAAATGCAAAAATGGAGAGGAAAATCAGTTTCCTAAAAGTAACAAGTAAAAATGAGGTTGAACAATATAGGATCTTATTATTTGATTGTATCCCTGGTTATCCAAATCCCATCCCTACTGATTTGAGAGAAAGGATGAGTAAGTTTTTCGACAATAATGTTGTGATAGCAGAGGAACACTTAAAAGCTTTCATGGACATGTTAAATGATTATGAGGTAGAACATGAAGATGTTGTAATGAAATTATTTGTATAATATTTGGTAGAAGATGCAAGGGATTTTTATAGAGCTCTACCTAATGCTAGTATTGGTTCATGGGAGGAGTTTGAAAAGTGTTTCAAGGAGTAGTATGGTGATAAAACTAATGCAAGTTTCATGCTAAATGAGTTTCATAACATCAAGAAGTCATTGAATGAGCCTATGACAGAGTTTAACTTAAGATTTCAAAAGTCAATGTATAAGTTGTTTCAGGTTTTAAGGCTTAATGAAAATGTTTTTTTAACTACATATTTCAATGCTTTTGATGCTAAAATGGCATATCTCCTTAGAGACAAAGATCCTCAGACTATGAAGGATACATTTAGAGTGACTATAAACATTGAAAGTAATAGAAGAGCTTCTGGGAAATGTGGTAGGAGAGAAGAACCTACACTTTTAAAAAATCCTAAGAGTGAGACTGAGAAGGTTCCTGATGCCAAGCCTAAAGATGATGAAAAGTGGGAAAAGGTTTACAATACCTTCAAAGATATAAAGAAAATTGTTGTTAAGCAAGAGAAGGTTATGGGAAATGAAAGACAACCTTATAAAAAAAATGATAGGCTGCCTAGATTGCAAAATTATCCTTACAATACAAATTAGAAAGATGGAAAACCAATCTTGCCTAGCCAGAAACCTAAAAATGATTAGTATGCGCCAAAACCCTTGCAGAAACATTCAATGAATCTAGTAGCAGATAGACCATGGTGTGAAGTGTGTGAACATCCACATGATCAAAATTATTGTGGTGTTCCTTAGTTGCTTGTTGCTAAGAAGGTAGAAGAAGATGTTCATCATCAAACACCAGAATATGAGCAGGATGATGTAAATGTTTGTATGGATAGATCATACATTGATGAGGTAGAATGTTCCTCTAATGATGAAATACAGGAAGCTGATGTGCTAAATTAGAGGCAAAGAAGTTAGGTTTACCATCAACAGGTATTTTCTGATGAGGAAGGTGATTTTGATCATAATACTTGGAATATTGAGCAGGTTGAAGATTCAGTGTCCTTAAGGAGATCGTCAAAAGAAGAGATTGCAAGATTGACTAAACAAATGGCTGCTCAAATGAGAAGTTCACTTCAATTGAGAAATAGGGTTGTGGGCGGTGAGCAGGGTAAACCCGTTGCCTTGTTTATTAAAGATCAAAAGGATAAAAACAAAGGTGTTAAGGTCAACAATAAAAAGGATGTTGTGAAAGTTAGAGAAGCTAAGAATGATAAGGTTTGGACAAAAAGGAATGAGACCCCAAAGCATCACAAAGATGTAGCTCCATCATTGGTGAAGACAAAGGTGATTACAAAGGTAGCTAAACCCGTTGCAGAGGATAAGAAGCAAAAGAAGCTGGAAGGAAGTAATCAACTAGAGAAAAAGGAAAATGATGAAGTTATGATGTCTAATTTTCCTAAGTATACACCTATAGATATGTTTCATGTGCTTTCTCAAGTTAAGGTAACTATACCTTTGCTAGAAATGATGAGAATAAATGAACACAAAGAGAAGACAATAGCCTTGATTACATATATTGTTGCTAATAAGACTAAACATGAAAGTGGTAAAGAAGCAAAGGACAGAGAAAGAAAAGGAAGTGGAGGGAATTGCGTCACAAATTCCTCTTGTGTATTTAGGAAATTCTATTAACATGTGCCTTGAAAACATAACCCATTTTTTCTTAAGTGTGGATATAAATGGAAAAACTTTATGGAACTGTATGATAGATTCAGGGGCATCAAATAATGTTATGCCAGTCAAAATAATGGAGGCAATGGGCTTAACAGTAGATACTGCTCAAGGTAAATGTTATGTTATGGACTCAAGAGAAGTGCCAGTTATTGGAACTATCAGAGCATTGCCTTATAGATTGACTCAGTACCTAGAAAAAGGACTTAATCATGACTGTATTAGTTGCAGACATCCCACCTCATTTTGGAATGCTTTTGTCAAGAAAATGGAGTGCATCAATGGGAGGTAATATGCAATGTGATTTGTCATTTTCTACTTTCTCCATTGATGGTACCGATGTCAAAATTGAAAGAGAATCAAAAGTACCTCATATAATTGAGCATGGCCCGATTGAGAATATGATATGTTTTATTGACAATGGTATAGATGAATTCAGAGTTGAGGAACTTCCTAGAAATTGTGATAAGCCTATTGCATTGATTGATACATAAATAAAACAATTGTCAGAATCTGATGACTTGTGGATTATGTACTTTGATGGTGCAAGTTCAAAGGAAGGTTTTGGTGCAGGTGTCCTATTACGATCACCAAGTGGAAAGACATTCAGGTTCTCTTTCACTCTGTTATTTGAATGCACAAATAATGTGGCAGAGTATGAAGCCTTGTTATTGAGGTTGAGGTTGGCTAAAAAACATGGGATCAAGAAGCTCAAAGTAATTATGGATTATGAGCTTGTGGTATCCCAAGTTAGATCCAAGTATGTTTCAAAGAACAAGAGGTTGAAACAGTATAGGAATGTTGTTTGGGATGAATTGGAAAGCTTTGATACATTTGGCATAGGATGGATGGAGAGGGGTCAAAACAAAGTGGTAGACTTATTAGCCAACATTGCATTAAAACTAGATGATATGACTTATGCTGGAATTTCTAAGGTTGAGGTGCAAACCAGGCCATCTGTCCTTGATAATATAAAAAATTGGATTTTTTTTGATAATGATGATGATATCTTGAGGTTTTTGAATTGTGTGGGAGACTATGAAAATCAGGAAATTGACTTTGGAGCTTTTGTTGAAAATGTTGATGGTAAGGATACCGTATTTGGAAAGGAGGTCATTCAATTAAAAACAAACACAATTCCCAAGGGTCTAGTTATACTAGAAAGAGTGTTTGATAATCAAGATAAGACAAAGGATAATTATGTTGTTTCTCATCCTAATGACTCGGAAGAGATAAATATTGGAACATAAGCATCCCCAAAGAAGGTGTATATTGGAAAGAAAATGTCACTAAAAGTTAGAAAGATGTTAATTGACTTGTTAAGGACATTTAGGCATGTCTTTTCATGGTCCTATGATAACCTTAAGGGATCTTTTCTAACATGAGATTCCTTTGCTTGATGATGCCAAGCCATTTAGACAAAAGCAAAGGCCTATTAATCCCACCTTGGCCCCCAAAATGAAAGAAGAATTAATGAGACTAAGGGATGCAAGGATTATTAAGCCAATCAAACACTCATCCTGGGTATCAAATTTGGTACCAGTAAGGAAGAAAAATGGAAATATTAGGTTATGTGTAGACTTCAGAAATTTGAATGTGTCTTCATTGAAAGACAATTATCCATTACCCAATATGGAAGCCATGTTGCAATGAGTGACAAGCTATGAATTAATGTCTATGATGGATGGTTTTTAGGGATATAATCAGCTCATGGTCAAAGAGTCTGAGCAGTTTAAGACGGATTTCACTACACCATGGGGAACATATGTTTATGTAAGAATGCCATTTGGTCTAACAAATGCAGGGGATACTTTTTAGAGAGCCATGGATGTGGCATTTTCAAATTTCATTAAATTTTTTTTGGAAATCTACCAAGATGGTTTGACAACATATTCTAAAAAGGAAGAAGATCATTGTGAGCATCTGGAGAAAATATTCATTAGAGCCTTGGAGTATGGAATTTCTTTGAATCCAAAGAAATGTGTGTTTGGAGTACTAGAAGGAAAATTATTGGGTCATATAGTTTCCAAGGATGGAATAAAAATTGATCCAGAGAGGGTAATTGCAATTGTTAAAGTTCCACAACCTCGAAGTGTCAAAGGAATACAATATTTCTTTGGAAAAATAAACTTATTAAGGAGGTTTGTGACAAATTTTGCCGAGATAGTTCACCCTATTTCTAAAATGCTCAAGAAAGGAGCCAAAGTTAAATGGGATGAGGAGCCTACGCAGGCTCTCCAAGCCATTAAGCAAGCAATAAAGGAGGATCATGTGTTAAGAACCCTTGATTTCTACAAACCTTTACAGATTTTCTCATTTGCTTCATTCCACACAATTGCAGTTGTGTTATTACAAAAGAATGCAGAAGGTTTTGAACAGCCTATAGCATTTTCAGTAAATCCTTACAAGCTGCAAAACTTAAGTATGATATAAATGAAAAGCAGGAATATGCACTGGTGAAGGCAGTAAAATATTTTAGGCCTTATTTTATGGGAGTTGCTGTAATTGCATATGTTCCTAGTGTTGTTGTAAAGGACATCTTCACACGATAGGAAATATTGAGAAGAAGGTGTAGGTGGATAAACAAGATCCAGAAATTCAATCTTGAGGTCCAGATTACTAAACTTGTGAGAGGAAAAGGATTGGCCAAGCTCATGGCCCAAATTAATCTGGAAGAAAATCAAATAAACATGCTAGAAGATGAAAATAGATCACATATATGTGATATGGAACATTTTGAATGGTATAGAGATGTGATTTCTTATTTGCAAAAAATGAAATGCCCTAACAACTTGAATGAAAATGAGAAAAGGACATTGAAGTTACATGCTATCAAGTATGTTATTGTAGATGGAAAGATCTGGTGGAGAGATGGAGAAGGTGTCATGTTGAAGTTTTTTTACCAAGATCAAGCACAAGGAATTCTGAGTGAGATGCATGGTGGAGTTTGTGGAGGGCATTATATGGCTAAAACAACTGCACATAAGATAGTGAGGGCTGGATTTTGGTGGCCTACAGTTTTTAATGATGTACACCAGCTAGTGAAGACATGTGATGCTTGTCAACGTTTCTCTGGTAAGTTAAATTTTTTTGGTAACTTGCCTCTAAAACCAGTTATAGTACAAGCTCCTTTCCAATAGTGGGGTATTGATTTTATATGAGAAATAACATGTAAATCTAGTGGAGGTCACTCATGGATATTGGTGGCCACTGATTATTTCACCAAGTGGGTGGAAATAATTCCAACAAAGAAAGCCACTAGTAAAGTTGTAATTGATTTCTTGATGAGCAACATATTGACTAGATTTGGATGTCCAAAAAGGATTGTATCAGATAATGCAATGTGTTTCAAATTTGAGGAATACATAGAATTTTGTGAAGAGCATGGCATCCAAATTTCTTGTTCATCACCATATCACCCATAGGGAAATGAACAAGTATAATCAAGCAATAAAATCTTGATGAAGATCATTAAAATAATCCTAGATCAGAATAAAAAGGATTGGGATTCTAAACTAAAATTAGCAGTCTAGGCAGACAGGGTAACTGTGAAGAAGGAAATAGGTTGTGCCCCATTTGACTTGGTTTATGGGATAAATGCAAGGTTGCCCCAAAATAATTTAATGGAAATGTATATTTTTTTCTAGATGTATGATAATGAAATTGATGATGAGATGCAATTAAGAATGGAAGCTCTTATAGAATTAGATGAAACTAGGAGGGAAGCCTAGAAAAGAAATGAAAAGTTGTAGTTGCAAGTAAAGAATTTGTATGACAAGAGGACAACTGCAAGGAGTTTCAAAGACGAAGATTTGGTTTTAATGTGGAATGCTAGACTTGAAGATAAAGGGAAGCATGGGAAGTTTGATGCAATCTGGTTGGGTCCATTTTTAATTAATGGTAAGTGGGGTGAAGATTCTTACTTCCTCCAAGATATGACAGGGGATATTCTTGAACTTCCTGTTCATGGACAGTTCTTGGAGTTATAATTCACTTGAAGTATTCTTTTCCATGAACAGTAGCTTAGGTTTGTATTTTTTGTATATATCATGTACATAGTAAGGGTTGTTTTGTCCGAACAATCCAATTTTTGGTCAGCTCTGCATCTTGGTCTACTCCACCTGAGATTCTGAATTCTCGCTTCATTCCAGTGGAATGAAAGTCCCCAACTGGAGCCATTGATGGAACTTCAAATTTTGTTCCTAATGTTTCACTCATGCCTTACCTTATGTCACTGGTCTTTCATGGTGTTGGAAAATTTCTTAGGGTTGGGGTTTTAGCTTTGTCTTCATGTTAAACCCTTGTGTTTACCTAATACCTTGGTTGGGATCTATTTTGATGTTACCTTTTTTTGAAAGGTTTTAAAACATCTTATGCCCCATCAGTTCATCTAGGCCTGGTCCCTTTGGTCTTAATATTTTATTTCCTTCACGAGTTTTATTTCCCTAAGTCTTGCTTGGCCTTGGTTTCATCATTTAAAAAAAAAACAACTTATGTCGTTTACCATCCACCTAGTAAAGTCCCATTTATCCCTTGACTGAATATTTTGCGAAAGGGATCAAATTCATGCTATCGTCAATCAAATTTCCTTCAAGATCAACGGTTTCCCGCCATCGCATGATTGGGAATTGTAGGATGGCGATATCGTGGGTGGGTGACATGTGTCCCATATGGGGGATCAAATTTGCACGACCATTCATCAACTGTCCTTTGATTTGAGTCGTTCCCCGCCATCTTGTGATGGTGCTTTGGTTGATTGTGAAATCATGGGCGGGTGCCATGTGGACTTCCAAGGTGGGGCCTGAGGAAATTTTTGTGCGATATATTTTAAATGTTTCATTTGCTTCCAAAGAAAAACATTTAAAATGAAATATTTGATGAGGCCAGGGGGAAATTCATTAAAAATGAGCAAAAGCAGAGAAATTAGGGCAACTAGTCAAGTCAAAGAAGATCTACGGTGGAGATTAGAAGTTGAGTCCAGCTACATCTCAGCCGTTCCTCACCATCCCGTGATCCAAAACTGCAAGATTGCGATACCACGGGCATGCACCACGTGGATTTCCTTGGTGTAGCCGAAGAAGATTAGTTTGTGTGTCATTGATCAATCTTCATTAAGATCAACAGTTTCCCGCCATCTCGAGATCATAATTTTCAAGATTGCGATATCACGGGCAAGTGCCACGTGTCTCATCCGATGAAGCCGAAAGAATAAAGGATACACTAGCCGGCGTTAAATAAATTAAAAGGCAGGTTACTAAAGTGCTTGTGAGATGCGCGTGCTTTAAATCAGTGTAGATGTTATAATCTTGAGGGAAAAGCTGCTCAATAGTTAATAAAAAGGATGGCGACCATTTTGAAGGGGTGAGATCACCAATGATAAAGATCAATGATTTCCCGCCATCTTGTGATGGTGCTTTGTAGGATTGCGATATCGCGGGAAACCGCCACATGGATTTCCTTCCCGGCGTATGGTATCGTGGGCCCCTTGTTGTCACATTATTGATTGTCTTAGCCTATTTTGAAGGTAGTCATTAGATGATTTGATCGAATTGAAGGATTGACGACTAGAATTTAAATTTGCATCAAATATTTCCACCGACTGATGAAGAATACCAAAGATCGGTGATTTCTCCAGGATTGCCATTATAACTGGTTTTTGAATATCACTAGGTGTTTCATTTGGTTGGTGACATATGTATTACCTAGCAAGGTGGTTCATTCAGCTGGTGACAGGTGTACCCTTTTGGCCCGATGCTTGTTCGCTCCTTCATTCTCTATAAGAAGGATTTCAAGGCCAGAATTAGGGGTTAGCAAGTTAGATAATTCTGGGTCAAGTCTAGGTTAAGTTGAAGAGTACATTGTTAAGACAAATGATTTTAGAGATAAATACAATTTAGGTCCTGTGTCAGTCTGTAATAGGTTTTGAATTCATGAGGATTTAATGTTGTATAACAGTACTAGCATTTGAGTTGAAATAATAAATTCAAGCTCATGTCTCTCCATTGTACACACATATCTAAACTTTGAATAAAATAACTAAGGGTTGTTTCATTCATCTCACTGTTGTGGTGTGTATGATCCTTATTTGAGCTTTAATTCAAGGAATTAATTAAAATGCTTGAAGGGGATTATAGGTGGGTATGTTCTGTATGGGGATTTGGTAAGTAGTATTGGATTAGAATGCATACTGATGAGATTGTAATGCAATGTTATCAGGAATTTCATATGTTACGTGTTAAATCTGTCATATACCTTGAGGTGCTTATGAATTTGATTCCCCAATGGATATATGGCATTGATCTAACTTGTACTCATTCGTATAATTCAATATTTTTTTTCTTTTCCTATAGCTTGCTACAAGTTGTAAATCAATGACAAATTATATTATGGATTGTGTTGTAATTATATCATGCTCCAAATAGTTGATATTACTGATAAACAACCAATTTATTTCAGTATTAGCCTATTGTGTTGAGCAATTAAGTGAGATAATTTGTTATACGTTAATGTTTATGATATTGGTGTAGAGGTTATAAACACATTAAGGGATCATCCTACTGGGTCTTACAGAGCCCGAAGTGTAGGAGGAAATTTTAAAGTCATCGTCAATTGGTCCAGGTCCTTCGAGCTGCCCTTGATTAGATTTGGAAAATTCCATAGGTTGATTAGGAGAAAAACTTGGTTATAGTTTAAATGTCCACCAACAAGGTGTATAGAGGGATAAGGGCGAGGGGATGAAAGGGATTGCTTAGATAGATAGGAAGATAAGGATGGGGAGATGGAAGTGATTTCTTGGAGGGATAGGAATATAAGGATGGGGAGATGACAAGGATAACATGAGGGATGAACGATGTCTCCAAGGACTATATCACAAAGGAAGATAGATTCCCCCACTCTAGATATGTCATGTATGATGAGGCATGACCGATGGAAGATAGAAGGATAGGAAAATAAAGGAGTGAGATGGATATAGGTAGGATGCATGTATAAGGAAGGGAGGGCGATGGTAGCATGGCAAGTGGACAAGGAAGGTAGATGGATGTGGATAAGGATTGGGATAGTGTGTAGGTAAAGGGGGATGTATACCAAGAGGTGTCTAAAGAATGTATATATGTTTTCCCCTATCAATATCAAGATCACAAGGAGGATGGAGGGATTGGGATAAATGGGATATGACAGGTAGGATGTGGAAGATTTATTGGCTGGAGAAGATGGATGAAGGGGATGCAGTTGCCCCCAAGTGTGGAAAGAGATAGATGGGGATTTACACATAATGCATGTTTTCTAGGTTTTCATCATGGTACTTATCCAAGGCACTTGTTTTCCATGTTTTCACCATTGGAGGAATTATTTCTCTTATTTATTTATTTATATATTTGATTTTTTTCCTTTTTTTTGGATTTTTGGATAGAAGGTGGATGGAAATGGATAAGGAAAGGGATGCAGATAAGTGGATTTAGAAGATATATGATAAGGAGATGGATGAAGGACTCAAGCATCAAGTTCCATATGAGGTATTAAGAGTCCAAGTGTGAAGTGACTATTGGATGTTGGTACAACCTTATTAGGATAAACAAATTATGCAAGAGGATGGATTAAAGGGGTTGGATGAGGGAGATATGAGAGAAAATGGATGGGATGTTGGAAAGTGTATGGGTGGAATGATGGGTTAGGCATGTGAATGGGAGATATTTTTAGGACCAACATTGGCACATATGGTGGTGTATGTGAAAGGATAGGAGGATTAATGGATGAATAATGTGGGGATAATGGAGATGGGATAGTGAATTTTGGGACAAAAGAACCCAAAATAGATTTAGGAGATGGTGGATGAGAATGATTAGCTTTTGGATTAGCAACTTTGGATGTTGTTACAGATTCTTCATTTGAAGGCACTACGTATTTTTTCTTTGGGATCCACATGGTTTTGATCTTTGCTTTGGTAGGCCTTTGCGGCTTATGGATTTAATTTGGATTTCAGATTTTATCTTTCTTTTCTTCACCATGTATTTTAGAGGGGGCATGTGGATCTTTAGATTCATGTGGATGTTTAAATTTATGCATTTTTATTTTAGCATCCAAAGTGCTTTGAATAACAATGGGATGGGTTCAAGGAGATGGATGATATGAAGGAATCATGAGTAGGGTGATGGGGGTAGGATTTTGGGGATGATATGTGGATGGAGGATGTGCGAGTATGTGCCTTTGTTGATCCTAATTATGGGATATGAGAGTGGTATTTTTATGATGGGTGACATGGATAGGTGATGGATGGTTGAAAGGATGAATAGGATGAGATGGAGGAGGTGATTTTGGGATATAAGGGCCCAAAATAGACATAATGGGTGGAGGGATATAAGGACCCAAAATGGATGGAGTAGATGAGGGAGGAATATGGATGGTTGTTTTGAGGCGATATGATGGAGGAGGAGGGATGGAAGTAAATGATCTGGTGGAGTGATGGGAGGATCCTTTATTTCTTTTGGAAGAGGCTCGTTGTGGATGTATAGAGGTTGTACCAAAATATTTAGATTACGAGTCTTGAGAGATGTGTCCAAGATGTTGTGTATAATTTTTTTTTTACCATGATGGGATCTAAAATACCTTGCTCATGAAGGCCTAAACCTTTTACTTGATAATTCATGTTCTTGAGAATTTGATCCATGATAGGATTTTTTGTTATTCTAAAAATATGATGTGAGTCCATTATTAGGTGGAGGATGATGGGTGGTATATATGCTTTGTTTTTCTTCTGCAAGGAGACCACCATGGAAGAATGTGAGAGTACCAAGGGGATATAAAAGTGATGTGAGAATAGTAGGTTTAGGTGACGATGGGATAACAACATCTTGATCAAGACAAGGGAGTGGTATGGGATCAAGAGAGGGATTAGGTGACATGATAGGATTTGGACTTGTGGCAGTAGGAAATATGGGCTCATGAGATAGAGCAGTTGGATCTTGAGTGACAAGGGGATTATAAAATGGAATGGATGGGGGATTGTGATCTTGAGGTGGATTGGATGGGATGGTAGGATCTTGATTTGGAGAAGGGGATATGTTGGTATGCTTTGGATCAAGCTCTTGGCATGACTCATCTTGTGTGGGTGGCATGATGATGGAGTGTTGGAGAGACTCATTAAATGGAGGAGATGGAAGGATAGAAGATTCATGAAGTTCATGGGAATGAATGTCAGTGATACTAGGAGTGGGAGGAGTGGATTGGATTTGTGTATCTTTGATGGATTGGGTGGATCTAGGATCAGAAGATGGTGATTGGGTTTGGTTATCCTTGATGGGTTTAGTAGCTCTCGGGGTAGGAGATGGAGGTTTAATGGATTCAGTGGATTTGATGGTTTCAATAGTTGGAGTGGTGCTAGGGATGGTGAAAACAATGATAGGTGTGGGATGGAGAAGGGTCTCATCACTAGTTACCATGGGTGATGGATTGGGATGGCATGGTTCCACGACTTCAGGATGTGGAGTTGGGGATGTCTTCCTTTTCATAAGTCCTTGAAGAACTTTTGGAGTGAGAATCATGCATACTCAAGGCTTAGCTGGCGAGATAGGAGTGGATGAATGATTATGGATTGGTGGACTAGGATTAGATTGAAGAACAGGATTGGATGGAAGAATAGGAGTAGATGGAGGATTAGGATTGGATGGCAGGTTAAGGTAGGGATATTGGAATAGTGAATTAGGACAAGAGGACATGGGTGGTGTATTAGGATGATAGGATGTGGGTGGTGGATTAGGACAAGAAGATATGGGTTGTGGATTGTAGTAGAGGTATTGGGATAACATATTAGGATGGGAAGATTGTGGTGGTGGATTAGGATAAGAGGAATACATTTATGGTAGTTTAGGATAGGAAGATGTGGATGGTGGATTAGGATAGGAAGATGTGAATGTTGAATTAGGATAGGTAGATTGGTATGGAGGATTAGGACAGGGGGCATATGTGGAAAAATGATTGAGATAGGAGGATGTGGATGGGGGATTATAATAAGGATGTTGGGATGGATTGGGATAAAAAGACATGGGTGTTTGATAAGATGATGATATAGAGGACGAATATGATGGAGATGCAAGTGAGGAAGAAAATGGATATCCCTTGTCAAAGGAAGCATAAGGAGCGTTATTAGGTGTGGGTGGAGACATAATGAGATAGCTCAGAGAGGTAATTGGATTTTGGAAAGTGGTTGGGGAAATATTACTAGAAAAAATAGTGTCAAGGTAATCTATGTCATATACCTCTTGATCAACAAGACTCCCGTTATCATCATCAACATAATTAGGGTTTCCCTTGACTACTATTTTCAGTTGCATTGGTGAAGAATAAGGATTCATGATGTTAGATTAGATGGATATGGATGGGAACCAATGATTAGAAGGAAAGAAAAGGTGATGAAAGGATAAATTGGATGAATTTGAAGGAAATGGAAGAAGGGGGCTTAAGATTTGTTTTGATATAAGGAGATTTGGGATGGTAATGAAAAAAATCTCAAATAGGGATTTAGGTCAAGATCAAATTGGGATTGGACTAAAGCTTAGATTAGGATGACTGGGTGATGCAATGGGATTGATTATGACGATTAAATTCAATTAGCAAGGATGATTACAACACCGAATCCACCTCAAGATAGAAGTAGATTGATTGGGTCGAAGATGATTGGATAGGGATGTGTTCGGATAAAATTGTTTGATGGACCGATTGATAATATCAAATAAATAGATGATTGTGGCACAAAATCCACCTTGAGATCGAAAGTAGATTGATTAGGTTGATGATGATGACTTACAACACTAAATCCACCTCAAGATGGAAGTGGATTGATTGGGCTAAAGACAATGACTGATGTGTAGGATAATGATCAAATTTAGACGCTTAGGTCAATTTGGATAATAACCTCTAAAACAAGGTTTAGGGGATTTGGATCAAGAGAATGATGATGAACGATGCAACCTAGAGATACTCTAAGAGTGCCTATATGATGCAGGTGATGACTGAATGACCTTTGGAAAGTGAAAATGGACTAAAGGATGAATTATGATTGAACGAAAGGGGATGAAAGTGTTTAGATCACAACAAACGACAAGGTTTTAGGTCCCCAACTATTTGAATCTCTAGATTAGGCAAGGTTTCCTATTCAAGGGGAAATGTCACCTATCTAAGGGGCGTGGTCACCTATTCCTAGGGCCTGGTCGCCTGTTCCTAGGGCCTTGTCACCTATCTAAGGGGTGTGGTCACCTGTTTAAGGGGTGTGGTTGCCTATTCCCTAGACATGGTCACTTGTTCCTAGGGCTTGGTCACTTGTTCCTAGGGTCTGGTTGCCTAACTGCTTTTTGGACTTGTTTAAATCAGAAACGAGGTCAAACGAGCTATCAAAATGGGTAAATGAGCCTGACAAGTAGTCAAAAAAACTCACTAGATGATGGAATGGGTTCCCTAGACGACGAAACAAGATCCCTAAATAATGAAACTAATTCCCTGAATGGAAAAATGGGTACCCCGAATGATGAAATGGGTTCCTTGGAAGGGAAAATAAACTCTCTAAATGGACAAATGGGTTCATGCAATAGGAGAATGAACTCTTAGAATGGGGAAATGGATTGACAAAATGACAGAACAAATGCTCAAAATGGGAGAACGGATTGACGGAATGACAAAACGGGAGACAAAACTAATTGTTCAGAGTGCAAAATAGTTGTTTGGGTGGGATCGCCCCTATTATGGGCCTGGTCACCCCTCTCAGGGCAGGGTCACCTGTCTGGGTGAAAAGTGAACAATTTTTTACTCAAAAATGACTAAGACGAAGGGCAAGGTCGCCCCTCTTGAGGTCGGGGTCGCCCCTAGTTAGGGCACGGTCACCTCTGTCAATAGACCTAAACTTGACTTAGGAAAAATGACTATGGAAAAGGACAAAGAACACTTCAAACAACAAGTTAAAGGAAAGACTGACTTGACTAGTAAGATATGCATTGGTTTTTCATAGAAAAGACAGTTCAAGCAACACAATCCTATGGTTAGTATGAGAGGTATGGCCAACATAGTCCTCTAATTAGGCTAAACAAGGTGATCTAGGGATTCCTTGATATACGCTCGATATGTGAGGCACAGTCATGAACACTAGCCCAAACCAACTCTTCACGTCTATCTAGGTATCACCCTAGCTTTGATGCTCTTCTAGACACGATGTGACTAGATTGGCATACAACTTTGGCCTCCCCCCTTTATATATTCCGCTAGTACACATGGTTGGAATCATCCCTTGGGGTGAGGAAATCCCCAAGCAGGTCCCACTAAGAAGAGAATGCTAACTATTTTTGGCTAGTCCCCAAGCTCACACGAAGTGTAAGGGGAAAGCTTGAATGATGTAACACCCCCTTGGGTAACACAAAGGAATTAAGAAAGCTATGATTTCTCTTCACCAAGGATTTCCAAATGGTGCAAAGGGATTGGATACGTCAATAGGTTACTTACAGAAAAAGCACACAATGTATTGACTCCCCTACTTAGACTATGTGCTTAATTAGTATGAAAATGAAAGCAAACAACTAACTAAATGCCTTGGTCCTTTCTTCCTGCAACAAACATGTTAGTATTTTTAACCTCTGTTCTTCATCAAGTGTGAAATAATTGCACAAACATTAGTAAAAACCTTCACAATCACCAACAACACAAGTTAGGGGGTCAATAATAACCAAAATGATAGAAACATAATGATGCATAACCAACGTCATTTATTTATTTATTATTTAAAGCTCTATTTGGACATCTTGATGCATAATGATTTATCTTTCCACAACTAAAACATTTGAAATGAAACTTACCATTGTACTTACTAGTACCCTTCTTCATTCTCCTTATAAAGTTAGCTTCCACATCATCAAGATCATCCTGATTTGATTCCTTGATCTCCTCTAATTTTCCAACCTTAAAAGTAGTCTCAAATTTTGTACCACTATTTGTACCAAATTCTCTCATCTCAAAATTAGTTAAAGAACCATACAACTGGTCTCTAGTATATTGGTCTAGATTTTCAAATTCCTCAATAGCAGAAACTTTATGACTATAAGACTTAGGAAGAGTTTTGAGAATTTTCTTTACCATTTCTGGCTCTTTGAGTTTTCCACAAGACCTCTAATGGAGCTCACAATTTCATCTACCCTTTACATATAGCTTGTAACATTTCATCTTTAGACATCCTCAAGTTCTCAAACATAATCTTCAGATTCTACATCTTAGCTTCTTTGACCTTATCATCTCCTTCATAAATGCTTTCTAACTTTACCCAAATATCTCTAGTAGTTTTTAGACTCGTCACTTTCACTAATTCAAAATTAGTAAGACCACTTAAGAGAGCATACCTTGCTTTACCATTGCTTTCATAGGATTTGATCTCATCATTAGATCTCAGACCATTTGTAGGCATAGTATATCCATCTTTAACTAAATTCTAGACATCAAATCCTAGATAAACCTAAAAACCTTCCATCCTTGTCTTCCAGAATGCATAATTACTTCCATCAAATATTTAATAATCTCTTTCTTTTGTGTCATCCTAGATCAACCTCAAGTAGTTAATCTTTCTTCCAAGGAATCTTTCTATAATACCAATTGTTGAATTCACAAGACAACTAAGCAGGGAGGAATCATTTATACCTTAAACCCTCACAAACATTCGATCTACATTCATTCAATTTACCCTTAATCTTTTATAATGATTTAGCATGAAAAAATAATAATAGAAACTAAATCAAATCAACACCATGCACAAGAGAACACCAAATTTACATGGGAAACCAAAGATGGGAAAACCATGGTGAGGATTAGCTCACAATATAAAATAATATCAACACCGAGTACAAAGGGCTCACTATCAGAGGGATCACTGCCCAAAGAAAGAAAGGATCATTGCTAGAATAGAAAAGAAGATACAAAAGAATGTTACACAGATAAATCCATCTCAATGTAATAGAGAAATCCACCACAATATCGCCAACACCTTCACATCTTGACTGACGAATTATAAACACCTTCAACTCACCGCATCCAACAATATAACACATGAAAGCTTGCATTGAACTTCTCAAATTCACACACTAGTATTGTGTAATTCACATCATTCGCATCATACATATATATATTCACATCCCTCAACAACTCAAATCATATTTATATCATCTTCAACCTTGAAAACATTCTCCAAGGTAAGATATGCACCTCAACCATGAAAATTCAAATTAGGTCAGCACCAAAACATTCCCACAATGGAAAGGAATGAATGAAAACCATAACACACCTTATCTAGGACCCAAATCCACTCATACATGTCATGCCATGCTTCCACAAATTTTGCATGTAGTATAAACACCCAGGTCGACCGTTACTTATGTAAACACCTTTAAAATTTTAATTACATGCTTCCTTAGATCAATGACAATTTGCAGACGACAAATGTCACCTAAAAACAATTTGGAATATTCGAAAAGTACCCTAAAATCTAACAAACTCCTTTGCAATAAATTTCACCTAAAGAATGCACACACCTAGTACACTCAAACAATTCTGCCATACACTGTAACTTAAGAAACAAACTTTAGAAGTACCAAACCTCAAACAACTTCAAATGAAGAAAAATACAAACACTATCAACATGCCTTCAGATCTACAGGACCTAAAACCAAATTGTGGAGAAACACGAAGCAAAAACATTTCTCCCAGATACCTTTGTAATACACAATTCACACATTGGTCAACACAACTTCCTCTACACAACAATCCAACATGCCAAATTTTGGATATAACACTTTTGGACATGTTAGATAAACATATCTGAAATGCATAGGTAGATCTTCAATCTAGAAGAAATGCAGAGCAACACCAAAACACTAATTTGCAACCTAGAACAACATTGCAACTCACTGTTTCCTCTTCTTATCAAATTTTCTCAAAAGCACTTGGAAACCAAGCACCAGAAACATATCTTGATCATTTTCATCACTTCCTCAACCATATATCCATAGATAAAAGGTTATCAAAGAAAAACTAGAGGTTGACACTAGTAGCTTATTAATGACAACATAATGCAACTAATCAAAGAATCATTAATGCAAACAACATAGACAATACTAATAACTACAGATACTCTTGCAACAATCTTCTTCTCATATAGTTAGCACCAATGACAACACAAGCTTGTTGACATCAATGACAACACCAACTACTCATACTTGCAACATAATTTTACATGTACAAAATGTGAGATATAACTATCCCCATGCTATGCCACCAATATATATGCAACACCTAGCAACCTCTTTACCACATGGTATGATGCTTGCAACTTTTTTTAATAGAAACTATTCAACAATGGTGAATAGTTCAAATCAGGGCCTCAATTTTTGGTGAGTAGGAAAAGCTATAAGTGGAAATAAATTACCACATTTTTTACCAAAATTTAGTTTAGTGTTGGTTAAATCATATGAGAAATATTTTATTAAACTTAAATTTAATTATTTTTTCATAGTAAACAATGTGTGATTGAAACCTAATTGCCTAAATTTGATAACACCATTACAAGTATAATTAGACTAATATTACATTTTATCTTATTTTTGGACCATATTCACAATCTTCATTTCTCACCATCAATTTCCTCTCTAATTTTATGGTTTTAATTTATTTTCAAGAAGTAATATGCAAGTGAAATTTAAAATGTTTAGCTAACCTACAATTTATTTTGGACCACTAGATAATTTATTGATCAATGATTGATATCTTAAAACTATTGATAAGTAAATGATCTAACCATATAAAATAGATTATAAGGTAGCTAAACATCTTAAATTTCTATCCAATTACATCTCAAAAAGATATCAAAATCATTAGATTAAAGAGGAAATCAATGGTGTAGACTCATTCATAGCTATGAGTAGGGCCATATATAAGTATCTACTTTATATGATGTGATATTTTCAAAAAAATTGGTGTGTGTACTCCATGCCTTCCAAATAGTAGATTTTCAAAATATTTGGTTTATATGTTACTCATTAACCTCATTGGTGGATGCTAACCCTAATCTTGCACTACAACATTAGAAAAAATAAAAGAACATATGGGGGACTACAAAAATGAATTATGTGGATATTGATGGACCCATAATTTAGAAATCATTTGATTTTATAGTTAGCGCAAGTTAATATTTTTTTCCAAAACAAGAAGGATTTACAATATTAATTAATGTACTTAGCCAAGATTTTCCATGATTTTACACTAATTTATAGTGGCATGCATAAATTCACCAAGAAAATTATTTTTTCAAAAAAATAAAGGATTTTTCCACAAGAAATAATGCACTTAGTAAAGATTAGCCAATATATTTTTTTTAAATAGAGGCCTTAAATCTTAAATTTCATCATTCAATTCACATGTGCCACACATCCATATACATTGGATATTTGTCAACATCTACATGGATCTTGGTTGATAGCCTTGTTATATTATCATGTATAAATACTTGCATTGCACATTATGTATAATTAGAGAGAAACTTATAGATTAACATCTAGACCCTCTATACATATTTTTCTCTTTATTTCTAAATATAAGTGACATATCTTCTATAATATATGCACATCAAAGGTATATTTTGTTTCATTTTTATCTTCTATGCATGCATTCTATAATCTTGTTAATTACTAGATAATTTGTAGTATTGTTTATTAGTTTTCTTAGGAATTGGATCAATTTCCCTTGGGAAAATAAAACAATTCTTGTTATATGTCATATCATACCATTACTCTTACATGATTTAGTTTCACATGGTATGCCTTACCATGTATAAATAAACTTTCAAGTTCATAATTTAGTAATGTGAAACTCAAATTGGGATCTCAATGCATAATCCTTGACTATCCCATATTCTCCTTGCTTGCATTGCATGATTTTATCAATATCTATCTTAGGCTCAACATTGTAGTCAAAATGTTCAATGAAATAATTTGATTAAGCATGTAGATTGACAAGATCAAGTAAATGAAGAAGTGGATCACTTCTACCATCATAATTTACAAACAAGGCGTGAAAAATCCTTTTGGTGAAGGATACATAAAAATATCATACACTAAAAGGTTGGGAAATATTTTGTTTAGGGTCAAAATTTTAGAACTACCTCACATTTTATAAAGGAAATGATCAACATAAATCCAAATTTTTAACTTGAAGACTTTCAAAGTCAAATAGATGTTTCAAATTTTAAAATGGTATAAGATAATGAAATGTAGAATTTTTAGTGTAGTTTATGTTTGTAATTTACAAAGATAATAATTACTTGGATATATATACATAATAAAAGAGTGTAATTGAATTGCTAGAAAAAGTTAACAAAATGAAATAAAAAAATTCCTTTGAGGGTGATAAAGGTTGGAGTAATAAGGAGCCTACATAATTTTTTCTTGAGGTTATTTTTGCTTGACACAATTCTTTATCTTCATGATCTATGTAGCCTCTTTATTATTTGGAAGATGAATCATTTTAGTGAAGCTAGATTCCCCATAAAGGTTCTAGTGCAGTGACAAGGTCTTCAACTCTAATTAAATAACATATCTCTCAATTTCACTACTCTTTTGGGTGGTTTGGCTTATCGACCAAAGATAGAGGTATATCAAAAGGAATGAATGATAAGTTGGAGGAATAAGATTCTCTTTAGGAGATATAAGAATAAAAATCAAAATAGTTTATAATTTTTAAGGTTCATAGAATACATGGGTTTCTAGGGTTTGAAGTTTTCAAAAGTAACTAAGATTTAGGATCATGTATATAAAGTCTATGAATTTATGATTTAGTCTTGATTTATGGTTCATTCACATGTAAGGTTTGGATTTTACTTATTATTGAAACATATAGGGTTTATGATCCAAATACTAGGTTATATTATTTAATATGTACACATATAGGGTTATAGTAACAAGTAAATATTTAGTAATCTAGGAGAAAATTAATCATTGTCTATAGCAAGGGGAAATTGTAATAGAATTGAACATAGAGAGCATAGTATGATTCATAGAAGAGACATAAAAGACTTGAGAACTAGATTAGTAAAAAATAAGACTCAAAACATCAACCCCCATTTCCAAAGAAGTAAATGAGAGACTAAAAAAGAGTACATGACAATAAATATGTAACTAGGATGAGTATATTACAGATAATAAAACTATCATTGCAGGATAATAGGATAAGCACATGATAAATATGATAATTTTCAATTAAAAAAGAGATGAATCATTTTTAGAAAAATTATGAGTATTATGATTACAAGCATAAGACGTGGAAATAAAAATTCATTTAAGGTCACGACTTATCTCATTCATCATTCTATCATTTATTATTCATTACAAATCCATCCACATTAATCTTGATCAATTCAAAATTCATAGTTCGCAACTCACAATTCATATTTCACAAAAAATAAGAGGAAGGAAAAATGACATCAAAAAGGAAGAAATAATTTTTTAGAAAAATTATGTCCCAAAGTTTTATCAGTATAAGTATTAGATGTGGAAAAGAAAAACTCAATTGAGGTTATGAATTCTCTCAGTCATTATTCATCATGCACATCTTCACATCCATCATTCTATCATTCATTATTCATCATGCAAATATCCATATTCATAATTCTAATCTCCATATTCATCATTCTATCATTCATTATTCATCTTGTGCACCTCTACATTAATTTCAACTAAATAACAATTTA
Source organism: Sequoia sempervirens (assembly GCA_007258455.2). Taxonomy (NCBI): domain Eukaryota; kingdom Viridiplantae; phylum Streptophyta; class Pinopsida; order Cupressales; family Cupressaceae; genus Sequoia; species Sequoia sempervirens. The sequence continues at coordinate 292,303,144 of VDFB02047230.1, forward strand.
TTATTCAAATCATTCATAAAAAGGTAGGAGGAAAAAATATAATTTTTAGTAAAAAAGGGTGGATACATTTTTTAGAAAAAATCACAAGTCTTGACCTTTTATCATTACAAGAATAAGATATGAAAATAAAAATTCATTTGAGGCCTCAATAATTATCTCATTCATAATACTCATCCCCACATTCATATTGTCCAATACATAATTCATTACCCAAGTTATCATTCACCATTCATTAGGCTTAACTCCATATTCATCTTTGTTAATCAATAATTTTCTTGGAAGAAAATATATGAACTTAATAAGGTTTTTAGTGCACACAATTTATAAGTGTGGTGGATAAACTTTAGAATTCATGTAGTCCTATGAAAAGGATAATATGAATAATAAGTGAAATAGAGTATCTAATGTAGTAGGAAAGTTAAGATACGATTAGGATAAAGCACAAAAGAGTAGGTAAGTAATAATATGGATGGTGGGAGGAAAAGTGAGAAAACTAAATAATATGAGGCACATATAAAGGTGATTATTAGTCCATGACTAATTATAGGTAGAGATTAATGTTTTCATTGAGTTGTTTTGGTTATTATTTTAGTCATCAGAAACTACACCAACAAGATATAAACGACTTATCCTAATTTTTTATGGATTGTGATTTTTGGGATCTAATTTACATTGGTTTTCTGTTTCTTTTTTTTATTGATCGACAATATTTTCTTGGGTTTTTTTGACATTTTTTCTTTAGAAATTTGCACAAAATATTTTAACCGCCAATCAAAAGCAAGGAGGGAAATATGTTTGATCATTTCCTAAAGTTTTGCAGGCTATAGATGTGTCTCTATTATTTGTTGGGAGTTTGTTTCTAGGATTCTCTTGGCTCATAGTTGTGACATGCACCAACTAGATGGCTGCAGACAAACATAACATGTGGCAAGCATTATCAGTACCCCTATTTTAGCCCATGAACACATATTTTCTATTGCATTTTTATTTTCTTATCTGTAGGCCTACACTGCTTGTATGGGTTTTTTGCATTTGCACGGGCTTAATTGGTGCATTCCCTCCATTTGGATAATGGACTCAAAGCATTGCCAGCTTCCGCACCTTCATTCCCACCAGGGAAGGTCGACTTGCAGGTAGAGTAGAGCAAATTAGTCAAAGGAGTTCTGAAACTCCCATGCCTTTAGCAATCGAGTTTGCAAGTATCAGGCGTTGGTTTGTTTGTTCCAAAGGAGGGAACTGGCTATATCTTATATTCTTGCAACATTAATCAAATATATTGATCAACAAGTGTGCTTCTTCTATCTCGTATTTTGTAACAATGAAATTGTTTAATTGAGCATGGTTGGTGTTCGATGTTTGTGCAACATTCATGGCCTAAGTTGGTCATCAAGAAATGGTTGAATATAAAGTCTAAACCAAAAGAGTTTCATGTTGATGAAGGTATTAAAGGTAATCCCATCCAAGGAAACACATGGACGTGTCCCCTATCCTTTTGCCCCCCATACCCGTACTAGGGACATCTTGGGGATGGGGGATGCCTAGGGGACAGCTGGTAGTGGTCCCCAAAAAGTCCCCTTTTTTTCGAAACGTCCTCAACTGGCAGGGACGTCTTGGGGACAGCAAGGGGATGAACCGCCATCCCCTGGATGGTTATGAGATGCCTAGGCGTCCTCTAATCATCTCAGGGACAGCCAGCCGTCCCCTTTTTTCTAGTAAGTTTTTACAAGAAAAAAAAAATTGAAATTAAAAATGCTTATTTTTTTATTTTTTCTAAGTGGACCCCACACCCTCCCAAGCCTAAAATGAAACATAAAACTTGCTTTCAAAGCCATTTGAGTTAATTTTCAAATTCCAAAAAAATTACAGCTAAGAGGCAAGTGAGCAAGAGAAAAATTAGCAATGACTCTGAGTGTGATTTTGATGCAATGTTGGCAAATGTCAAGTAGAGGCAACCATCATACTTTCTATTACTATGGTTTGGACATTTGTGACTTTGTCATTTTGACATTTGTAGTGCAAACTTCTAGTCTTTGGGCATTTTATTTTTAAAATTGTATATCATATGCACATTAATTGTTTGACATGAATTATGGAAGCAATTAAATAGTCGTAGTAACTCTAAAATGTATATGTCAATATGATTGATGATTACATTTACACCTTTATCAATGTTCATTATTATGATTATCATTACTCATATAAATATCTGAAATTTCCCTATATTTTTATTATATATATATAACCGTCCCTGTCCCCAAAAATCCCCAAAAAAATGTCGTCCCCTTCCCGCCCTTCCCGCCGTTCCGCCGTCCATATACCAAAAACTTGGTGGAACATAGATCCCATCCCACTAGGAAGAATGTGCACCTGATGGCTGTAATGGTGGTTCAGTCTATATTGGATGGTCATGGCCATCCTGCATTGTTGAAAATGTACTCGGATTCTTGAATGGAGTGCTGCATTACATAATTAACTTCTCACTACTTTTTTCAAACACGACAGAAAATTTGTTGACCAAAACTGCATACAACGATCTGGAAAGACTGGAGCCATATATACAGGATACGGTTGTGTAGGACCTAAAGTATATAAGTTACCAAATCGTAAGTACAGATGAGATTTGATAACCAATTTTGCCACTGTCAGAATAGAAAACCCTTTTGAAACTCTAAATCATTCATTCAAACCATTTTTCTTGCTACATAACAAGAGGTAACTTTAAGTTATTTTGGTTGCAGGGTATTTGTAGCAACATGGAATTTAGGAGGTGAAGCAGCCTACAGTGGCCTCAATTTGGATGAATGGCTACAAGCATCATCAACTCTAGCAGACATCCATGTTTTTGGCTATGAACAAAATCCACTCATTACATTCATTTTATTTTATCAACGGGAAAATACAATTTTCACTTTATAGGTAAGCTCTTTTGCTAGGTACCTAGAGGTGATACTGTTGGGCCTTTATTATTAAGAGGGCCAAGGCTATTCCTCCTTTGGCTGGAATGTTCCCCTAGTCATTGGGTTTGCTTGGAAGTGACCCTTGACCATAGACTCAAACTCTTGGCACACATGATGAACATTTACCACCAAGATCTTGAAATATATGACTATTAATTTGAGGCATTCTATTCTCTTATAGAACTAGCACAAGTTTAAGATACTGTCATCTGACTCTTCTTCCACCATTGGTTCCATAGTTTTGGATGTTAAAACAAGGTTTATCCAACCCGCCCGATAGCATCACCAACTTCCCTTAATCCAAGCCATTCTCCTATCAGCATTCCTTAACTTACATTAACATTGAGTTATAATCTTTTGGCTAGCCATTTTCCATTTTTCTTTTTTATTTTTAGTTCATTGGAGACATGTCGAATGCTTCTTTTGTATACTCTAAACTAGATGTACCTTAACGGTCCTGTTATTGATATTCTCTCTCTCACACAAGATATGTTATATTGCTTTTTCGCAGGGTCTGCCACTTAGGCTTTAACAGTCCTCCTTGAAGATAGCCGAACCTTAATGGAGCCACTCGCTCTCCTGTCCCAAATTCCGATCATCTTCCATATCCTTCATATATACAGCTTCCGATTGGGGATCTTCTTCATCTTTCCTCCACACTAACATGGTAGTTTGAGCACAAAGCAAAACAAAATACCCACTTCTAATGAAATAAAACAAAGTGACCAGGGCCTACTCAATACCAAAATATTATGCAGGAATTTGGGTATTAGAAAAAAGGTAAAACAAATTCTCTGGTTCTGAGAAGGAAAGATAAAATATTTTATAATTTGATTAAGGTGTGCATATCTGCTAGTATGATGTGCTTTCATATCTGAATTTCGCTTTGCGTAATTGCATTTTAATAAAATGCACACACAGTATTCAAACATTTTATTTTCAGGAAAAGAGTCATAGATTGTCCAGATTTGAGAAGATGATTAAGATGTTAATAATTTTCATTATGGTTTCCATATTCCATAACTGCAAGCATACTGTGATTTTGCATCTGAATTTTTTTTTCAGGTTGTAGGAAATCATCCCTTTAAATGCAGGGAATGTCTTGGGTGTAGAAGAAAATGACCTTGCTGCAAAATGGCTTGCACTTATTCGCCAAAAATTTAACACAAACATAAGTCAAAGTAGCAGTTTCACACCTTGTAGCAGGAATGGGCTGACATCTTAATCAGAACAACTTTGCAGTTTCAATTCTGATTTAGGAGGTTCCCAAGTACATAAGAACTCTGTTCCTTAGTCATCACAGTGGATAGTGAGTAGTGTAGGAAGTGAGATAATAGAGGTTATTGGTGTGTCTTGTGATGAGAAGGCAATATAGTCATAAGAAGTGACTGTCAAAGCATGTATTATGGACTATGAAGAACTTTAGGAGGGAACATTAGAACTATAATTCTGGGTAGATATGGAGAATTAAGTAGCCACTCGACTAAGACTTCATATTGCAGCAATGGATATTAACTATGTTTAATAAATCATATATACAATAGCATTAGATTTTGTTCTAGGTGTTCATAATACTATTTTATGGCTTGGGCTATTCAATTTGTGTCTCATGAATGCAGGACCTTTTAGGAAAAACAAAAATTGTAGGAGCAGTTCAATTCATACCCCTCGGTGTTGTCCCACTTAATTTGGCGAATAATGTTGGAGAGGCCCTTTTGTTTGTTTCCCTGCAACGCATTAATTTGTAAACCAATAATTAAAAAATGATTTGACAATTTATAGTATTTTGAAGATTTGTTAATTTTTTGTTGTCTTTTGGTCATGTAATATGAATCAACCGATATCTTTTCCTTTCAATTGAATCAGTGTTGGAGAACAACATTTTTTATGATTGTATTTGACATTGTATGCATGTTGAATGGCTTCATTAGAGTGCATAAAGTACTTGTGTATCCATATTTTCAGCAATATCAACCCTTGATTTCACTACCAACAAACCAGTGTCAATGACACTTATTTTGTAGAATAACCCATAAACATTACCCAGAAAGTTTGAGTGACATTTGAAACCCTTGCACCAACATTTTCAAAAATAAAATAAAGTAACAAACTCCATCTAGTAGAGACTTGTTGCCTCATGCTGCATATCATCCATATGGACTGATATGTTCCGTTTTGCAAGGCAATAAATATACATGCCTAATTCATATAGCGTAAGAAGGAAGCATCTCAGATCTTCACTCTGTGGATTCATATGAAAGTATTCCATAAAAAGAAGACTATTGTACCTACAATTAGTCTTCATGGTCTGGTTTCACTAATATAGTTTGATATTGTGCCTCCTTTAGGAGTTTGGGGTTTACTTTTCTTTGGTAATTCTTTGTATATTTTGTATGACAGCTTGCACTATTTTTCTTTGTAAAGATATTTTCTAGACATCCCATCAATAGCTGTATCTGAACGGGTTGTACTTTGCAGTCCAATTGACTGTCTTTGGTCATTCATGGAAAAAAAATCTTCTTTTTTCTCTAGCTTAAAAGATACCATAATATATGAATAGCTGAAAAGGAAGTAAAAGAACTTGGTATATTAAAATCAAGATACTATGTTGCAAAGGTTGGCTGTCTACTCTCAGCATTGAGGGTTAGTCCTTTGACATGTAACTGAATAGATACACTATAAGCATACAAGGCCAATCTACCAATTGGCAAACAAAACTCAATTGTGTGAAGAAATACAGTTCTTCCTTCCCCTAAAACTTTCTGCTAAAGAAACCCCATAACCCAGCAAGGAAGGGACATCGCATCCCATCTAATTGTGGTTTTTTTTGGATTCTGTCATTCCAAGAACAGGGTAAGTGGCTCCTATGCAAAGAATTTGATGAAAGAATTCAGTGCAAATTTTACTTAACAAGTGCAATGTATAATAGGAAAAACATGTTGGAGAACCTTGCAATTATGTGGATGTAAATTCTCTCATAAATGTCACTGCTTAAATAGGTCATGTATTTCAAGTTTTTTTTAGTTACACACCCTGTGAAAAGATGATTCAATGGGATGAAGTATATTTCCTTAGTAGGGAACAATAATCCACAGTAGCTACAGGGAACTTTCATGTTGCAGGAGCAGGTCTATTACGCAGGCAGAAACCTTGACACACTCCTTAGCACACTCTGATTTTCTTTAGGCTTCTTCAACCCTGCATTTCCCATTTGGCAGGGACTCCAGCTGCAACACAGCTCTTGTTTCTATATGATAGAAAGAGGTAAATTATATTTTTCATAAAACATGGTATATTAAACATAGACTAGAGGATTGAGGGATAGGCAAGGGTAAGGTGATAGTTGAAAGGTATCATAAGAATAAAGTGAAATAAAATGCATTATATACATGTTATAAGGAAGTATGTGATAATAGGAAGCATTAAAACAAGGTCTAATAGTGAAAGTTAATATTGAGAAATATGATGTAAGATAATTTATAAGAATAATTGAACATGAGAAGCAAGAGGGATTGTTCCCAAGGTGACATGTTCCTATAATTTTTTCATCATAGTAAGGGTGAGTAGGAAAGAATGAAATAATAGGAAAATTCAAGAAGAAATTATATTAGGTGACATGTAAGGAGAAAATAATTCATGCTAGCAAACAACTTGTTAAGAAAGGTGTCTCAATCTTGCATCTTAATATTAAGTACAAAAATATATAATTTATGAGATATAAAGTTCAATTTTAGCTCCAAAATGGTATTAAGTAAAACAAAATGGTTATGGAAACATGGAGCTCTTTGAGACCTTAAATTTTAAAAGTAAGCTCAATCAAATTCTCAGATCAAAAGCTCGAGCCTCTAGAAGTTATAAGGAATATGCTATTTAAGCTTGTGGACTCATCTTGGGCTTTAGATCTTGAATTTTGACTACGGATTTAAGTGCCACATTTTTGGTGGATTGAACTCATGGTTTCTTATTGTGCGGTCCCATGGAGGGGGGCTTCCTAAAAATCCGGGGTAGAATCTGCTTAAATTTTTAGGAGAATATTTTGAAGCTGGTGGTCCCATGAATATTTTGAAGCTTCAAAATTTAAGTACGCTGGTGATGGAATGGAATGTTGTAAATAAAAAATTAATAAATAAACATCATTCCCCTCCAAAAGTGGCAAGAAAGTACTCTTAAGCAGGTGGCGCAATTTCTAGCCCCACCCCAATCTCACCAGCTGAAATTTTCAGCCACCTGCTTGTTTGGGTTGAAAAAGATTCCATTTAATCCTATAGCAGATTTTTTTTTTCCCATGAGACCACCTGCTTCTGTGAAAATAGGAGCCCAAGCCCCCCATGGGACCACTCAGTTAATTATCATTTGATGGTTTCATGTATTGCTTCTTTTTTGGGTTCTTGAGATGGAGGTTTCATAGTGAGTTTTACAAGTACTGTTATTCTACTATAATTTATTTAGATCTCTTATTGGTGATACTCCTATAAAATCCTAGAATTTCTAAGTTTATTATAACCATTGATTACTAAATAATACATTTATTTAATTTGGATTGTGGGGTTTTTCCCACATCAATCACTATATTATAGTATATCATTTATATATTCATTTACTTGTAATTATGTGATAAATTTAGTTTTTGCACATAAATCCTCTCATATATTAGTGTTAGATGTATATTCCACACATTTTATTCCTTTCATTTGGTATCAAAGATTGACCACCTCAGGTCCTAGGTGTTAGGGACAAGGTTTTTTTATTTAATCTTGGTTTGAGTGAGAGCTTATGTAGAAGGATATCTTGTTATATAGAAAAATAGAAATCACATCAAGGATAGATATGAAAAGGTTCAATAACACTAAATTTAAGTTATATAATATCAAGATGGAGGATATGCTTGTAGATAAAGATCTATGGGGTATTGTATCTAGATCCAAGTTATAATGTCATGTCTAGACTAGGATCTATTAGATAAAAATGTGAACGGAACCATTAGGTTCTACTTGGTAGACTTAGTTTTTTTAAATGTACTCGAATAACCCACCTCACAAGGTCTTTGAAAGAATTTGGGATATTTATACTAGGATAAATCCTTGGTTGACAAACTTTTCTTGAGAAAGAAGCATACCTTGAGAATAGATGGTGGTGGTTATGTGTCCAATAATCAAACACATTCAATATGATGATGACCCAATTATACTCTATTGGAGTGAAGATGGAGGACAAGGACATTTGAATGAGACTTTTACATTTTTTCTATAATTGTGGGAGCACTTAGTGATGACAACTAAAAGCACTATAAATATTTAGTTGGATGAGCTAGTGGATGCTATTGGAGTAAAGAGGCAGTCACCTAATAATTAATTAATCATTATGCCTCTTTTACTTTATTCACTAAAGCTAAACTTAGGAATTTATTTATTTATTATTAGATTGAGTAGTAATTATAGGTCATGTTGTCTCATTGCATAAGATGAGGAAATTTGTCATGGTCTAATATAATCCTCACCTAGGATTTGATTTTTCTTTTTCATAAGGATTCATCTTTCATTGTAATCTATCATTCAAGTGAATGCATCAATACATTTTCTCAGGTTGCATAGAAAATCCATCTTGCTTTTCTCCCTATTTGTGACAGATAATTGCTTGCAGGTGATTTTTGGGAGCTATGGGGTTCACCATTAACTCTAGCATGGTATCAAAGCACAAATTATAATATACTATTTAAATTTTGAGAGATCTATCCTTGAGAAAAAAATTGGTGCGTCCTAGAGTAAAATGGACCTGACCATTACATCCAAAACATCGAAAAACCCAAGGATCATTTTTTTTTGTAAAATATGAATAGTTGAAATTTTGGGCAATTTTTTAAGGATTTTTTTTTAGATATTTTTTTTAATACAATTATATGGAATATGTACATTTATTACCATGCAACATCATTTTTCCACATGTATGATGTAGAAAATTTCCAATTATGTGCAATATCTTGGTAATTTGTATGAAACACAATGAGGGTTTGAATTTTTTCAATGACTAGTAGTTTTCTTGGTGTTTTTGTGACATTTCATAGTGTGCTAATTTAATTTCTTGGTGGATAGAATATTCTATACCATTGGTGCTTTTTTTCCACTCCACTCGATCACCTCTCATGCTACACCTTCGTTGTAGTGGCAACTCCTATTCCTATCACTGGGTTTTCTCCATAGCCCTCACCCCAGTCATAGTAGTGACCATGGACTAGGGTCCCACTCCTATCACCCTGCACTCAAACCCCCTTGTTCGCGATAGGACTAGGGGATATTTTTTAGCCCCTTGCACATCTTGAAGACCAAATTGGAGGAATTCTCATAAATTGGGTATAAATCAGGTATACGATCATTGTTTTTCATAAATCATATACCATTGGAAAATTGGTTTTGATCCTGACCTAGTGGTGTGACTAAATTTTCTAGATTCAACTCTTGGTGATTTTTATAAGCCTCTAAAGTCTAATCAAGTCATTTTCACTCAAAGGCTCATAACTTTTAACTCATAGCTCAGATTTTCATGACATTAGAAAGCTGGCTCAATCCTCACATAGATCTCAAATCTATTTTTCCAAAAAAATTATTAGGTACCTATTATTTTCATCTAAAGTTAGGTTTTTCCTTTTTGGTACTTTCTTAAAAAATGTGCAATTTAGGTCACTTTTTGGGATAAAAAAGAAAATTTCTTACATTGTGAGGGTTTATACTACTTTTTATCATTCACTTTATATGTTTTATCGTTCAATCATCATGGATCTAACCCACATTACTTCACTTAGTCCATACAACTATTATGGGTGGAAATAACAAATGGAGATACATATGAAGAAACAAGTGTTTTACAAAGTGACCATTGGTACAAAACTTGAACCTATAAGAGTTGCAAAGAAGAAAAAATGGTTTAATAGGTGTGATTAGGCTTTTGAAACAATATGCATGTCTATGTTCCCCGATCTTCTCTTTCATTTTGAGCCTTGCACTACACCTAATCATATCTAGAATCAATTCAAGTCCTTGTTTGGGAAGAAAAATACCTTGAGAGAATTTTAGTTAGAGAATGAAATTATTAGTTTGAATCTTATAGATTTTGACTACATCCCAAACTTACTCACCAAAATCAAGTCTCTCATATTACCATTGAGACAGTGTGTTATTGACAAATAAGATTCGTAATTGATTCTCTCCATCCTTGCCAAGCTTGGTCTTGACTATTCAATATTTATTTCTACCTTTTACGTCACTAGAGATATACTTGGTACTAGATTCACTATGCCTTCACTTGATTTTTCTACCTCACTCACAAAGGAGTAAGAAAATTTGGTACAATTGGGCTCATTTGAGTCTTTCAAAACATGGGCTCTTATTGCAACACTAGGCACCAAAGACCAAAAGGATTAAAATAGAAAAGGAAAAAATAAAAACACATGGATTCAAAGAATAATTAGAAAGTGAAAGAATCACATTCATAGGATACTTGTGATTTCTCTTCTTCTTCTAAGGGGGGATCATTTAAGAGGGAGAGACCGAAATGTGCATATTGTAAAAATTTAGGATATGATGAGCATCAGTGTTATGAAAAGCAAATTGATGAGCTAAAACACCTTCTAAAAAATAATCATGTATAGTTTCCTTCAACTATGTCTTCTGGTGCATCCTCTTCTTCCACTTTAGCACTTGCACAATCAAGGTCAACCACCATGGCACATGGAGCAGACAAGATGAAAGGACGTGCATTCTTTGTATCCATCAGTCCTTAGTCTAGCAATGGCTTCTTGATTTAGGAGCCTCACATAACATGGCTTCATTTCCAATTATTTTCTCTTCATATGAAATTTTTACATCACCACACATATTGATGGGGAACAACACTTATATGAGTATCATTGGAAAGGTTCTATAGATATTAATGATGGCATAATTTATGTACTTTGTATTCCTTCACTATCCTCCAATTTCCTTTCCATCTATCAGATTGTACACATTGGGGTATGTAAGAAAATTGAGTTCACACCTAATTAAATGCTTATTAGAGACCTGCATAGTAGAGATATTATTATAGTTGGGACAGTTGATCATGCTTCTCAATTGTATAACTTTTCTCATTTTTCTCCAGATGAGCTTGCAATACCATTAGCTAGTTTACATTCTCATGCATCTATAGTGGATCAAATATTTGAGGATAAGTTTGGTCACTTGAACCAATATATACTTCCATAGTATACCTTGGTTCATGAGGCTTGTGTTGAGCTTCCACCACTTCCATCTCTTGCATCTTCAGTGACAAGTGAACAGTTGAACACAATGTTTCTAGTCTTTCGATTTTAGCTTTGTGGGATGACTTCTTTTTAGACTTTGAAACATTATTTATTGAGTCAAATGTTATAGATATTTGGGACATGATTGAGGATATTCACTTCCTCTTTGATGATAGCTACAACCCACCTAACATCACTTCATCACTACCTTTGTAGGTTTTTCTATAGGTATCTTCATAGTTGTTTGGATTGCTTCTTCTAATTTGGCTTCTTTTGATTCAAACATGTGGACCCTTAAGCAATTTATTGAGGAACTCATATTGAGACCTATTCTATTGAGGGATTTTCTTCTATATTTTCCATTGGATGCATTTCTTCCTAAGGGGAGGAACAATGCTTTCTAATTTTAAATCTTCTTCAACATTCTTCTTCTAGCATTCACTTTTGGAAGAGGAGCTACTTCCTTATGGAGGCGGATAAATGGTCTCTTATTTTATCTCCTATGGGGGTTCTTGATTGTACTTACTTGACCAAAGAAAAAATTGGGGGGACATGTTGAGTCCTACTTTATTTTGTCACATGTACACTTTTATTTATTTTTTTCTCTCTTTTGGAGAGTAAATTTTTCTCATGAGGTTTTCTCCATTTCTCCAATTATGAGATATTTTTTTCTTTTTTCATAGGTACTCCATCAAGTCTTGTAGCCAAGACCCATTTTACATCTATCATTGCATTATTCATTAGGTTTTTAGCTTCTCCCTAAGTTGATCTTAAGGGGGGTGTTGAAGTAAACATGTATTATCATCATTATAATCTTCTATATCATCTATCCTATCTATTACATCTTATTTCTAATCTATACCTATATCTTTAGTTTGGGATGTGTCCCTTACAAAATTTATCCTTCCTTTGAGAGGCCTAGTTGGCCTTGGGATTCACATCCTCTTTGTGATCATTTGTGGTAGGATATTCTACTAATCTAGAATTTTGTGTTGCAAGTATGAGCTAGTTTGGTGGTGTTGTCATTAATGTTGTCATTGATGTCAACACAATTCAGTATGTTGCAAATTGTACATGTATAGTTGAGATGCTGCTGAGATGTTGTGAGTACATGGAGCTATCTTTATGATGTTGCAGATGTGTTGAATTGGTGTGTTTCCAAGTGCTTTTGATAAAATTAATAAAGAAGAGAAATCAAAATGTTGAGTGTGTTTAGAATGTGCTTCGCGTTTTTCCTGTGTTGATCCTATGCTCGTGCGGATCTGAAGATTTGATAATGATGGTCTAGTGGTTATATATCCCGAGTTTTAGCTTTTGGTTTGATGGTATGCGGAAGTTACGTTCACCAGTATGTGAATTGTTCTAGCAGAGTTGGTCTTTTGTAGACCGGGAGAAATGTTTCTGCTCCGTAGTCCTCTGCTGTTTTGTTTTAGATCTTGTGGATCTGGGATATGTCTTATGAAGGTCTTTTCTAGGTTCTGGCAAAGAAGGTTGAGGTTTGGTGGTCCGAAAGTCATATTTTAGTATTGTTGTGTGTGTTTGCATAGTCTGGATGGACTGGTGAAAGGTGTTTAGTGTTTGAAGTTTGTTGCACTTGCTGTAGATGTATCTGAAGGAATCTGAGATGTATTCTCGTGCATAATGGAGTGTGTTGTGGTGTCCATGTGTCATCTTCTTTTTGGGAAGCGTGTACATCAATGTTCATTTGTGTTTTCATTAGGTTTGGTCAACTTGGTGTTTACACTTCATTTGAAGAATTAAAATTAATTAAGGAAGCGTGTGGTTGATTCAAGACATTATCTTTTGGTCTTGGTTAAATATTTTATTGGTCCACTCTCATTCCTTTCCACTGCAGGAATGTTGAGTTGCCGACCTAATTTGAATTTATGAAATAAGGTCTTTGTGGCCAACCTTGGTTGAAGGTTCTAAGATTGAAGATGGTATAAATGCAAGTCGAATTGTGAAGAGTTGTATGACAGTGTGATGCAAAGTGACAAAGTAAGCCACAAATCATAAGAGAAAAAGTGTGTGAAAGTGTGTTGAAGCAACAGTTATTCATTTTGTTGGATTCCTAAAGGCAGTGAGCTAAAGGTTTCTGCAATCCTTATTCAAGGCTGCGGATGTGTGCTAATTGTTGTGGCAGATCTTTGTTCTCTTTTGTATTTGTAGGCAGTGAGCCTCCCTATTGGACAGTGTGTCCTTTCTATAGGTAGTGAGCCTTTGTATTTGGATAGTGAGTCCTCTTCTGGGCAGTGAACCTTTGTATTCCATTTTATAATCTCTTTATATTGTGAGTTAACCCTCATTGTGGTTTTTCCCTCATTGGGTTTTCCACATAAAAATATGGTGTTCATTGTGTAGATTTACTTTCTGTTATTTTTGTTTCATTCTCATACTTAATAACATAATAGTGTGGTTGTGGAATTGATAAGTGTTAAAGTTTTAAGTTGGAATTTTGTGACAACTGATTCACCCCCCCCTCTCAATTATCCTACGCCTGTTTAACAATTGGTATCAGAGCTTTGGTTCCTTGGTGTAGAGCTTAACTGCTTAAGGAAGATCCAATGGTGCATGAGTTGGAAATCCGTATGTTTGATGGATTTGATTACAGTGATTGGAAAGTGCAGATGAGAGGATATATTGTTTCTCTTGGTTACAATACCTGGAATGCTGTTGAGACGAAGTATACTCCTCCGACGAATGGTCCTACTTCTGCAAATGAGGTTTTTGCTTATGAGGAGAATGAGAAAGTGAGGTATGCTTTTACAGTGCTTTATCTAAAACTAAGCGAACTAAGGTCCTTTCTTTAGATACTGCTTATGATGTCTGGAAGAAGTTGGAAGAACCGTATGAAGGAAATGAAAGAGTAAAATTGACAAAGAAGTTGGCGGTAAAGCAAAATTTTGAGAATTTGAAAATTGAAGAAGGTGAAGAGTTTACAAGCTATTTCCAGAGGGTTGAGATGACAACAAATGAAGTCAAGAATCAAGAGAAAAAGCTGACCGATGAAGATATTATTGAGAAGATCCTGATCACCCTACCAGATTGCTACAGTGATAAGATCTCAGTTATTAAAGAGATGTATGATCCTACAAAGTATACTATAGAACAATTGTTTGACACTTTGCAAGCATTTGAGATGAGAAAGTTCAGGAAAGAAGACAAGAAAGAATAAAAGATAGAGACAACATTTAAGGAAATGAAGATTGAAGATGATCTAGAGAGTGATGGTTCAGATGAGTTGGAAGCGAACTTCACTAGGAAGTTGAAGAAAGGTACCATAAAGTATAAAGGTATGTTTCCCTTTAAATGTTAAATTTGTGGTAACATTGGTCATTATGCTTCAAGATGTATGAATAGAGTTGTACACAAGAAGAACAAGGATTATAAAGATAAGGATAGGAAGGATAAGAAATACAAGAAGTTGTACTATGTTAAAGAAGAAGTTGGAATCTCTGATGATGAATCTGAAAATGAGGTTGATGATAGTGAATGCTTATTCTTAGCTTTGGAAAGTAAATCTGTATCTGCTAACCCTGGAAAATGTGCAAGCAAGAAGGCTTTGGAGAATAAGAGGAATAGGATGGAAGGTACTTTGGTTACCGCTTTTCATGCAAGACAAGATGAAGACTACAAGGTAATTGATAGTGGATGTTCTAATCACATGACCAAAGATAAGAGTAAGTTCACTAAACTTGAAAAGTATGATGGTGGTTTAGTCATGTTTGGTGATGATTCAGGAGCTAAGATTTGTGAAAAAGGTTCAATTAGTTTTGATGGAGTGCACAACACTGATGATGTATATTATGTGAAGGGTTTGAGGCATAACCTTTTGAGTGCTGGTCAGATGTGTAGCAATGGTTTTAAACTTGTGTTTCAAAATAATACCTGTGAAATTAGAAAAGGATCCAAAAATGGAGATATGGTTGTTGCTGGAAGGAGAACTCATGGAAAAATCTATCAAATTAAGGGAGTTGATGGTCAATGCCTCATATCTCAAGTTAGTGAAAGTTGGTTATGGCACCAGAGAATGGGACATGTAAATTTTGATAATCTGGTCAAAATCAGTTCAAAAGAAATTGTCTGAGGGCTGCCTAGAATCACAAGACCTGCTAATACTATTTGCAGAAGTTGTCAATTGGGGAAACAAAGAAGATGCAACTTTAAGGGAAAAGAGCACTCTACTACCAGAATGTTGGAGTTAGTTCACACTGATCTCTGTGGTCTGACTAGAACATGAAGCTTGAATGGTGACAGGTATTTCATTCTTCTTATTGATGATTATACTCGAATGACATGGGTTGCTTTTCTTAGAGAAAAGACTCAGGCTTTGGATAGGTTTAAGGTATTCAAAGCAAGAAGTAAGTTTGAGAATCAAATGTTTGAGATCTGATAGAGGTGGAGAATTCACTTCTAGTGAGTTTAATACATTTTCTTAGCAGAATGGCATAAAGAGATAGTTCTTTGCTCCGAGAATCCCTTAGCAAAATGGGGTAGTTGAGAGGAAAAATAGGATAGTACAG
This sequence comes from Sequoia sempervirens, assembly GCA_007258455.2. NCBI lineage: Eukaryota > Viridiplantae > Streptophyta > Pinopsida > Cupressales > Cupressaceae > Sequoia > Sequoia sempervirens. Next base: position 292,318,896 of record VDFB02047230.1, read on the forward strand.
GAAGCTGCAAGAACCATGATGAAAGAATCAAATGTACCAGATGTGTACTGGAGAGAGGCAATACACATTGTTTTTTATGTTCTTAATAGAGTTCAGATTAGAAGCAAAAACACAAAGACTCCTTTTGAATTATGGACTGGTAAGACTCCTACTGTGAAGTACTTCAAGGTATTTGGAAGAATATGTTACATTAAAAGAGATGATGAAAATATTGGAAAGTTTGATGCTAGGTGTGATGAAGGAATTTTTCTTGGATACTCTACTACTAGCAAAGCATGTAGATGCTTTAATAAAAGATTGAGAAAGATTGTTGAAAGTGCTAATGCGGAAGTTGATGAAGACATACACAGACCTATTGAGATAAGTGAAGTTGAACCTAATGATCCTATCTATGGACATGTACTTGAGGAGAATAAGGAGAAGGAAGAAGAAGAGAAAGAAGAACAAACTGAAGAAGAAGAAGAAGAAGAGAATGAGCCAGAACCTACTGTTAAGACTCCTAAGTATGTACAGAAGAATCATTCAGAGGAATAGATAATTGGAGATAAGAGTGGAGGTGTGAAGACAAGAAGTAAAGTAGCAATTGAGGTAAATCTATGTTTACTTTCTAAAATTGAACCTAAGTCTGTGAGTGAAGCATGTGAAGACGAGAGTTGGATGAAAGATATGAAAGAAGAGTTGCAGCAGATAGAAAAGAATCAGACATGGGAACTAGTCCCTAGACTTGTGACTAAGAATGTAATTGGTTCAAAATGGGTGTTCCAAAATAAGTTGAATGAAAGTGGAGAAGTTGTAAGGAATAAGGAAAGAATTGTATGCAAGGGATATTCACAAGTTGAAGGTATACATTTTGAAAAAACATTTGCCCCTATGGCTAGAATGGAAGCTATTCAGATGTTTTTGGCATTTTCTACCCACAAGGATTTCAAAGTGTATCAGATGGATGTCAAGTCAGCATTTGTAATGGTAAATTGGAGGAAGAAGTGTACATGGAACAACTTGAAGGGTTTCAGTTATTTGACAAACCAAACATGGTTTGTAAGTTGAAGAAGGCGTTGTATGGATTGAAGCAAGCTCGTAGAGCTTGGTATGCAAGATTGGATAGATACCTGAAAAAGCAAGGATTCAACAAAGACTTTGCTGACAAAAATCTCTACTTCAAAGTGCGAGGTAACAAAATGTTGATAGTAGTTGTATATGTTGATGATATCATTTTTGGTGGAAATGAAGGCATGTGTAAAAGGTTTGTTGAAGAGATGCAAAAATAATTTGAGATGTCGATGATTAGTGAATTGAATTTCTTCCTTGGTCTACAAGTGAACCAAACTGATAAAGGGATATTCATTTCACAATCTAAGTATGTAAAAGAGTTGTTGAAGAAGTCTGGGATGGATGATTCCAAACCGGTTAGTACTCCTATGATAACCGGATGTAAACTGAGCAAAGATGAATTTTCTAAAACTGATCAAAGAAAATATAGATCTATGATTGGTGGAATGTTGTATCTTACTACTACCAGACCAAATATTATGTATGCAGTATGTCTAGTTGCCAGATTTCAAGCAGATCCTAAAGAGGCACATGTTACAACTGTAAAGAGGATATTTAGATATCTTAAAGGTACACCAGATTATGGCTTATGGTATCCTAAGGGTGTTGATTTGACTCCGAGTGCTTATACTAATGCAGATTGGGCTAGTTGTATGGATGACCAGAAGAGTACCAGTGGAGGTGCTTTCTTTCTTGGCAGAAGATTGGTTTCTTGGTTGAGTAAGAAACAAGACTCAATTTCTTTATCCACTGCAGAGGCAACATATATTGCTGCAACATCCTACTGCACATAGGTTTTTTGGATGAAGCAAACTCTGAAAGACATTGGAGTAATATGTGACGAGCCTATTCCTATTTTCCTGTGACAACACAAGCACTATAAATATTTCAAAGAATCTAGTTATCCATTCAAGAACAAAACACATATCTATCAAATATCATTTCTTGAGAGAAAAGGTGCTGGAGAATGAAGTCAGACTGGAGTATGTGACAACAAAGGAACAAATTGTAGATATATTTATTAAGGCTCTTCCAAAGGGTACTTTTGAGAATCTTAGGGAGAGGTTGGGGGTCATTGGCCCTCTGAACTAGGTGCACATGAAGGTGCATTAGTCCAGTGAATTCAAAAATTCTTCATTCATCTGGACTGATAAATGGGTCTACTCTACAAGGGGAGTAGAAAAGGTTTTCATTGTTGCAGTATGAGTACACTCCTAAGGGGGAGTTATCAGAGTTGTTGATCTTTGCCATTGATGTCAAAGGGGGAGAGAAAGTCATGTGAAAAATAGTTGTAGAGGAAGAGAAGGTGTTCTACCAGGATATTGTGTAAGATGTTTTCTTTGATGGTTTTTCACATCATGTGTTGCCATCAATGGCAAAGGGGGAGATTGTTGCAAGTATGAGCTAGTTTGGTGGTGTTGTCATTAATGTTGTCATTGATGTCAACATAGTTCAGTATGTTGAAGATTATACATGTATAGTTGAGATGTTGTGAGTACATGGAGCTATCTTTATGACATTGTAGATGTGTTGAATTGGTGTGTTTCCAAGTGCTTTTGAGAAAATTAATAAAGAAGAGAAATCAAAATGTTGAGTGTGTTCAGAATGTGCTCCGGTATGCGCTCCGTGTTTCTCCTGTGTTGATCCTATGCTTGTGCGGATCTGAAGGTTTGATAATGATGGTCTAGTGGTGATATCTTCTGAGTTTTAGCTTCTGGTTTGATGGTATGCAAAAGTTACGTTCATTGGTATGTGAATTGTTCTGGAAGAGTTGGTCCTCTGTGGACTGAGAGAAATGTTTCTACTCTACAGTCCTCCGTTGTTTTGTTTCAGATCTTGTGGATCTGGGATATGTCTTGTGAAGGTATTTTCTGGGTTTTGGAAAAGAAGGTTGAGGTTTGGTGGTTCAGAAGTCATGTTTCAGTGTTTTTGTGTGTGTTTACATAGTCCAGATGGATTGGTGAAAGGTGTTCAGTGTTTGAAGTTTGTTGCACTTGTTGCAGATGTATCTGAAGGAATCTGACATGTATTCACATGCATAATGAAGCGTGTTGTGTCTTCCACGTGTCATCTTCTTGTTGGGAAGCATGTACATCAATGTTCTTTTGTGTTTTCATTAGGTTTGGCCGACCTGGTGTTTACACTTCATTTGAAGAATTAAAATTAATTAAGGAAGTGTGGTTGATTTGAGACATTATCTTTTGGTCTTGGTTAAATTTTTTATTGGTCCACTCTCATTCCTTTCCTCTGCGGGAATGTTTAGTTGCTGACCTAATTTGAATTTATGAAATGAGGTCTTTGTGGCCGACCTTGGTGAAAGGTTCTAAGATTGAAGATGGTATAAATGCAAGTCGAATTGTGAAGATTTGTATGATAGTGTGATGCAAAGTGATGAAGTAAGCCACAAATCATAAGAGCAGAAGTGTGTGAAAGTATGTTGAGGTAGCAGTTCTTCATTGTGTTGGATTCCCAAAGGCAGTGATCTAAAAGTTTTTGCAATCCTTATTCAAGGTTGTGGATGTGTGTTAATTGATGTAGTGGATCTTTGTTCTCTTTTGTATCTGTAGGCAGTGAGCCTCCCTGTTGGATAGTGAGTCCTTTCTGTAGGTAGTGAGCCTTTGTATTTGGATAGTGAGTCCTCTTCTGGGCAGTGAGCCTTTGTATTCCATTTTATAATCTCTTTATATTGTGAGTTAACCCTCACCGTGGTTTTTCCCTCATTGGGTTTTCCACATAAAAATTTGGTGTTCATTGTGTTGATTTACTTTTTGTTATTTGTGTTTCATGCTCATACTTAATAAAAAAATAGTGTGGTTGTGGAATTGATAAGTGTTAAAGTTTTAAGTTGGATTTTTGTGACAGTTGATTCACCCCTCCCTCATAGTTGTCGTGTGCCTGTTTAACATTTTGTTATTTCACTTACCTTGACAATAGAGGGTAAATTTATTATGTTCCAAACTCCAAGGACAATCAAAACCATTATTGCAATGAGATATCTAATGGTAATTAATGCAATTAAAAATATATTGTAGAGGAAGTGGAGTATTTAATGACACATATTTTAAGAGTGGAGCTAAAGGATACAAATAAATTGATTGCTAACAATCAAAATGAGGTCATGATAGAAGATATACAAGAAATACAATAGCCACATATGTTGATGAAAAGGTTTATTCCAATGGAGAAAAAGAAGTTAGACCAAAACTGTGTCATTGTTGATGATAATATTTTTTTCAAACTTATGCTAATTAGAATTGCACTATCTTGAATGGTTTTCATCATAGGTTTCATGGATTCTTCTATTGTCTTATGCATGCATTGGGATGTGATTGGTGGGAAACTGAATGGTGGATCTTCATGACATGAATTTGATGGGGGATATCATGTTCCTTGACCTTACAGATTTTTTTTTTATCAAACCAGGTGTGGTACATGATGTCCATGTCATAGTTTTCTCCTATACACTCTGTTAGTAAAATTTTTCCCCTAATTCTAAATCTATGTAAAGGAATTTGACATTCATAGGAAAAGGTGGGGTTTTTTGTATCTATATTGGAAAATACCATCTGGGTCAAGTTGTATTTCATGTATAACCTTTGTGTATGAATACAACTTAGATTTTTTAATTTATTGACCACTTGTAATAGAAATATAAATATTTTTAGAAAAACAATATAAGACACTGCTTTATTCTTTTCTTTCAATCTATCTCAGGGGATTTGAGGAAACCATAAATACATATTTGTTGTATTTTATATCAAGTCTCTATTAGTTTGCATCCAATCAGTGTAGTAAAACCTTTCATGACATGGATGTGTATTTTGTGTGAAAATCTTTCAAATTGGTGTGTGAAGATTTAACACTATTTATGGATCATTAAGTAGAGATTGCATTAATGGGAATAAAGGAATTTTAGGACTTTCAAAGCTCTGCAAGACAAAGCCAAGTAAATGAAACTCATTTGAAAATTAAGGGTATGTAGTGTTGTTAATGTTTTCTTTAGGGTAGGCTCTATTTTTTAGGAATAGGCACCAATCTCATGGGAAAAAGGATGACCACCCACACCATTTAAATCAAGAAAATATTTACATGTTTATTTTTATTTTCTTTATTTTTCCATTATACGTATTTTATCATTACAAACCTCTATTAAATCTATTGTGATCCATTGACTATCAAAACCTTAGAGAACTTTGTATAATGTAATTTTACTAGGTTGGCAGTGTTGTAAGAAACTGCCATTGGATATTATGAAGGGATTTGTGACCATGTTTATCTTTGGTTTCATCATTAACCTATCTTCCTAAAAGAAGATATTTTTAAATTGAATGTAGTAATCCTTTAAAAAGAGCAACAATCATAACTAAAATTTAGAGTCATACTTTGTGAGGATTCATTTTGAAAATTATTTTTTTATCTTTAAAAAAACTATGGGATTACCCTCTTGATCTTTTTAGGGCTCAAAGTGTTCAGAAAGGTTCTATAACACTCTTATTAATTAACATTTTCCAATCTCTAAGTTGAGGATAGGTATCTTAATATTTGATGAAGTTGGTCACCTTGCCCATAGCTCAGTAAAAACCTTAGGATTAGTGGTTAGTAAAAAAAGAAAACCAACATCTACACACAAAATTCTTGGAGACTTCACAATATGGGGAGAAAACATAACACAAACATAGGGGACATATGAAACACACAAAATAGGGTTGAATACACAAAAATAACACAACACTAGCACTAGGAGTGAGAAAAATGCCAAGGATTTGCTAACATGATCATAAGTTATTCTACATGGAATGGAAAATTAAATGAGGATAATTTGTAGTGTCAAAATTATAGGGTATATAATTTATTACCTTACATTTTTTCCCACTTTAGCAAGTTGATTTCACTAAGTGATATAGCTATGCTAAATCATATAAATGAAAGTACTAAAAATAAATAAAATTTAGAGGATAAATAAAAGGATACATTACAATATTAATTAAGGAGTTTCATTCCTCCAACCAAAAATATGCAAAACCATCTATTAGAAAACAATTAATTGCAACACAAACAATGTTAGAAAATAGAAACATATAAAATAAAGATATTAGAAAAATCTAAAATATACAAAATAAACTGTTTAGAATGTTAAAACATATATATAGAGAATAAATATATATGATATCTTCTATGATGAGAAAAAATGAGTGGAATATTTGACTCAAAAATAATAATCTAATGCAGACAGAGGAATAAAATACTTTATAAAAGGAATTTGGATGGTTCAATAACTCTATCACTTAGAATTGTGAGAATCAATGAATGACTTGTACTGGCATTCTTTATTGCTAAGTGATTTAGATGTTTGAAAAAATGTGGGATCATTTGGAATAGTGTACTTTGTCTCTAGGTGATCCAATATATATATAGTGGAAAATAAAACTCTCCATGTTGATCAATCACCATTCTCATGCTTTAATTTAGAAAATAAATTGGAAAACTAGAATATGTGTCCCCCCTTAAAATATTGGAAAGTCTCATATGTAAATATTTTAAGGTAGTTTTAAGGGGAGAGAAAGAGGAAAGAGGTCAATGGGAATGATTTATACCTCAAGTGTCAATGGTATGTTTGTACTAGAATAGGAAATAAGACTGTCATGCCACCTAGAATATAAGAAAGGAAAATAGAGATGTTTGTATTGCTACCAAAAAGATAGACCATAGTTACACCTATAATTGTGCCCCCATAATATGGCACTCATTGGGTAACAACACTTGAGTAGGAGAGATGTATCTCTCATATTAGGACAAATGTAATATTAATAGAATAATAAATACAAGAAGGTTTATTAAGAAAGGTGTAGACAAGTTGGTAGGACAACAATTTTCCCCTTTAGGACTATGGAATGAATTTTCAGACTACACCACAAAAAAATAGGGATTTTTTTTTTTGTTTACATTGACATTCCATTTGTGCACTATCATCTTAAAATAATAAAAAAACTCAAGTATCTTGACCAAAATCTATTTTGTTTGTAGTCAAGACGAAAATATGAATAGTAGGGTACCAAGTACATCCAAATATACATAAAATGAAAGAAATATACTAGTATAAAAAATAAAACGAGAGAGAAGAAAGAGAAAGAAAGCCTCCATGTAGTTGTATTCCTCTAAGTTTTTGTGTCTAGGACAAGAAAAATCTTGGGGACTACTTGGGAGCTTACATTTAGGTCAAGCCCTATTTTGATCTTGCAACCTCAAAATAGAAAGATGAAATTGGAGAGATTTTTTTCTTATCTAACATACATTTAGGAATAATATAAAAATTAAAATGATCTATAAGTATTAAAATCTAAGGTCTACAAGGATATAATACTCTAGTGTGTATGCATTTTGATAATAGGTCATGATAGCTCCAATAGTGCTAAAGGAAAAAGTGAAATACTAAACAATAAGGAAAGAGAGATAGATATACATAACAATAAATAGATCATAATAATAATGGAATGTGCTCACAAGGGTAAGGAAGTGCAATAAAATATTGAAATGCTACAAGATGTCATGGAGAGCTATGAAAATAATGTCGATCCAAAGAGACTATTGTAACTTTCCTTAGAGGTCTCAAGCTTGCCTGAGGTATCATATTGTTGCATTGAGGAATGCGAATCAATGTTGGAAGAATAAGAGGGGATCCAATTTTTACTCAAAAAATAAAGGTGACTATTTGAATCTTAAGGAATAGGTAGATGATAGTTACAAAGGAATATTTAGAAGTTAAATGTTGTTAATAAGTCAAAAATGGACATTGTATGTAATGCTACTTTTCTATAGAGTATAAAATTAGATAGATTTAATATATAAGAGTTAACTTTATATGACAACAAATTTAGTAGTGGTATTATCTAAGTTTAAATATTATAAAGTATATTTATAATTTAGAACAAATGCACAAAAAATGATTGTTTATCAATATTAACTAGCTTAAGACTTAAGCCCATTAAGATCATCGTCATTAATATATAAATTGACATCCACCAATATGAACATGATATAAAAGGAACACATAATATCTTTAGAGAATTATCATTAGAACAAATCCAATTTATTTATAATTGATTATGAATATCTTTTTAATAACAATATGTTCATTAATTATTTGAATTTGAGAACTTGGAATGGTCACTCTCAACCTAGGAAGATTTCTATGATTTTGGCCCTCATATTAATCACACACTCTAAGAGAAAGAGTTCTTATTCAAAAAATAACATGTAGCAAAGAAACTACTCAACATGCACAACATAACATGTAACAAAGAAAATTCTCAACATGAGCAACACAAAATTTAATAGAGAAACCTCTCAACAAGCACAAAACAACATGCAATAGAGCAATCATTCAACATGCATAACAAATTAATTGCTCAAAAGGTTTTGGCTAGGACAATCTTAAGTGTACTCTATACCTTGAGTTGGACACACTCAATGTAACCTTCTCTAATGCCCATAGCCTACTAAAACCACCTTCTTCCTTGAGTGATATCTATGCCTTTTCAAGTCTCACATAAATACTTTATATAACCTTTAAGGGGTGGTTTTCAAACCATCACATAATTTCATTAATTAATAATTAATAATTACAAGTATTCCTCTCTTTTAAAATATTTTTTATAAATATTATTTATTAATTTCTATTTTAACCAAAGGATCATATCCTTTATTTTCCAATCTCCCTTTAATACTAAAGGGTTATTTCATAACTTTATTTTTTACTTTTGGGAAAAATTCCTATAACATTATAAACATGTGTCACTAGAGGATATAGTCACATTACACAAATAAAATTGCACCACATAACAGTCAAATTATAGCATTCTTCAAGACTTCATAGGATGAGGTTAAAACATAAAAAAAATGTAGGGGGCACATGGAAACATACAAAATAAGATTGAACACACAAAAACACAACACAAATTTGTACTAGGATTAGGTAAAATTCCAAGGTTGGGCTAAAATGAACCTTAAACATGCTACAAGGAATGAACACTAAAATGAAGATACTTTATAGGTTCAAAATTGGAGGGTGTATAATTTTTTACTTTAAATTATGTACAATTCTCATACATCATCACTTAGCTCTACTTAACCACATAGTATGGTCATGTACATGGCTACACATACAAATTTTGAATCAAACATATGCACATACACATGGAAGATCAACATCCACATGGTATGCTTCCATACACTCATGCCACCTAGTAATCTATATACCCAAAAACATGATAATACAACTAGTACATACATATTTGACACATGGAAACATCCATGTCAGATGTCCTAGCATTATAAATATAACTATACCATTTTTTACATCCACTATCATTTAATCCATATAAGACATGTCATATGAATTGCACACTTGTTAGCATATACATGGAGCCTAGTTGATGGCCTACCTATATTTTTGTTTATAAATTGCTCATTTGAATGTTTTATAAATTAGAAGAGGAACACATGTTTATTCTCATCTATAACCTTCGTACATTTCTCCAATTCTTTCTAAATATAATTGGAGTATTTATTAAAAGTATTTCATATCTTGAATGTATATTTAATTTGTATATCTATTTCCACTATGCATCATGTGGTCTTGTTTAATTAATAGCTAATCGTGCGGTCTTGTTGAATGAATACATGATATTACTGGCCCACACTCCACAAGGATGCAGTGAAATATACAAGGAAGTGTGATAGATGCCAAAGGATGGTCGGCCAACTAAATCTGATGAAATGCCCCTTTAACCCCAGGTATTAATCACTCCACTTGATAAACAAGGATTGGATTTTTTAGAACCCATTGATCCTCCATCAAATGGTAAATCTTATATCTTGGTGTGCACTGATTATGTAACCAAGTGGGTAGAAGTTAAAGCCATGAAGCATGCAAGAGATAATAAGGTTGCAAAATTTCTTTATGAGAAAATTTTCACACGGTATGGGGTTCCAAGGGAGATAGTGACTGATCAAGGGGCACAATTTACATCAACCCTTGTCACAACACTAGTTAATGAATATAATGTGAGGCACAGGAAGTCTACGCCTTATTACCCTCAGGCCAATAGCCAAGTTGAGGTGACCAACAAGGAAATTGAAGCCATTCTAACCAAAACAGTGGATATACATAGGAAGGACTGGGAAAGTAGGCTACCAGAAGCTATTTGGGCCTATTGGACCACTTGGAAAACAACCACAAGCTTCACTCTTTTTGAGTTGTTATATGGAAAGATAGCTATGATGCCCATTGAATTTGAACATAAGACTCTTAGGACTACACTAGACTTAGGAATGGATATTTTTGAGGCACAAAAGGATAGAATTATGCAACTGAATAATTTGGATTAGATGAGAAAGATAGCCTTGCATCACACAGAGGTAGTGCAAAATTAGAGAATAAAGTGGCATGACAAATTCATAAAGGACAAGAAATTCCAGCCAGGTGATTGGGCACTCCTTTATGACTCTAGATATCAGGATAATGCTGGTAAGCTACAAACAAGGTGGCTAGGACCATATGAGGTTGTTGAAGTATTTCCCAACAGAGTTGTTCAACTCACTACCATTGACCCTGTGAGATCTAAGCTATTTGTCAATGGTCATCGCCTCAAGTTATATCACAAACAACTTCCAAGGAGTAATTCATGTAGAAATTCACTTAGCATGCAACACCTGAACTTCCTACAACTAAAGGAAGCAAACCTAGTGTCCCTCCTTCTAGCTAACCAAGGTACGTAAATTGTCATAATAAAGACTTCCACTTTTGTGGGATTCCACATCTTTATTCATCCACCCATCTGCCATAACTTCACTTCATTCCTTTTCACTTTGTTCCATCTCCACTTTCATTAATTGCTCAACTGACTTCTTAAAAGGTGACCGGTACTTCCTCAATATTCTTTGCAACAAATATTTCAAGAATTCAGGTACGTACACATCAATTTGTTATGTCTTGATTATCTTTTAGTACATTTATTTAATTCTTGTACATTAATGTAGATGTTCTCCATAGCATGTAATTATCCCCTATCCTATCAGATCGTCATTACCACCTCGCACGTGAGGACACATGCTCAAATTTAGGTTGGGGGGGAGTGTGTATAACATGTCCACGGGTCAGTCTATGTTGGTCCATGTTAGCAAAATTTAAATTGAGCTAATTTGAATTCTAAGTGAGGTGACGACTCACATGTGTGGGAATGACACTACACCGTTACCATTTTTCTCAATTGTATCCTTCATTTATTACTCCTTACTGCCTTTGTTACCTCTGGCATAATCCTAAGATGCCAAAAAGGTAAAGTTTATATGACATTGGCGTTGGGAATTCAATAGTGTTGCAGGAACGTGAAATTTGGGCTTTCAGACAAAGATTGCAGGAAGGGAAACCTTGCAGAGTGCTTGTTTAATTGCAGACAACTGAACAATGGGAGGTCAGTTAATTCGAAGTGAACCCACAGTTCATGATGCAGTATTGCAGGATGCACCTTCTTTGGCAGAATTTAGGAATTGCGGATGGCTAGACTATTTCTTGAAGCTCGATAGTTATAATGAAGACATTGCGCAAGAATTTGCACAGAAATTGGTTGAAGGAAAGGCCATGGTAAAAGGGTTGGAGGTAATAGCTACTGAAGAGAAGATTGAAAAAGTTATAGGGTTTCCTATTGATGGTGAACATTACCCTGCTACCAAAGATGCAAGGTCACCTAGGGTTGAATTTACTGAACCCGGTGACCCCCCATTGGATGTGGACAAGCAAGGTGCGAAGAGAACCTCTCTGCTTGAGCCATGGAAGCAAGTAGATGTCCACATTGTGAAGTACATCACTTGTGAAGGCCACCAGTTGAATCTACATTCTATGCACTTCAAACTCCTAAATCATATGATGCATGGGAGAAGAATGAATGTTCCAAACATGTTATATCATCTCCTTTCAATCATGACAGCTAAAACTCAAAAATGTAGGGATAATTTCGTGTCCCACTATTGTCTGATCAAATTATTAGTAGAAAAATCTCTGCATGATGTGTTTGATATGACTTGGGAGGAATTTTTAAATATTGATCAATTTAGACCAGAACATTTGTGACCTAGGGTTTTTCCTCAACCTTGTAGGGTTAGTAGGATATTCAACATTGTTGAAGCCACTCCTGGAGCCTCAAATTTTGGTGCAAGCCCTAGTGTAAACCCTCATGTAGCTGAGCAAACTATAGAGATTAGTTCTTTTGAGGCAGAACATTCAAACAAAGATAGTTCCTCTTCAAAATCTGATGATGATGTTTCTCTTGGAACCCTAATTCAAACTAGGGCACAAAAGAAAGAGGAAGGGAAAAGCTAAAAAGCAAACGATAGAAAAACAAACACCAAGCTCTAAGAAATGGAAGGCTGACACTATTCTTCCTACAGCCGAAGAAAAAATGAAACCCCTCCTAGAAAATTAAGACCAGCTGGACCGACCATTGTTGTGTCTCCTAAGAGAAGCCCTAGCCCTCGAGGAACATCACGAGAGGACACCAAATTCCCAATGGGGTAGGTGAATGTTGAGGAAAAGGACATTTTTGAGGAACAGGAAAATATAAGGTTGGCAGAGCTTGCTTCCATCACAAAATAGGTTTAGAATCAATTGTATGAGAAGAATCAAGAGCTCCTACAACAAGAGCAAGGGTTCCTATAGCAAGAACAAGAACCCCTACAGCCAAAACTGGGTGAACAATCAGAATCCCTACAACAAGTGCCATGTGAAGTGCAAGAATCAGTGCCATGAATTTTTTTGGTAGGAATAGATAAGCCCTCTAATTTTTCAATACACATGGTAGCCATGAACTTATGGAATGAGATGCAAAGGAGGGAAGATGAATGGAAAAAGGAGAAACATAGGCTAAAGGAATAAATTATAAATAAAGATGCAAAGATTGAAGAGAAGAATACAAAAATTGTTGCTTTAAAGGAAAATGTGGACAATGTAGCAGCCTTAGTACCTCAAATGTTAGAATGCAGGACTCCTCCAAGGGTCTATGCTCTATATTTGAAGGAGAGGAATCTTTCTTTTAAATTATCAAGAATCATTTCAGGTTTGAATCCTTCCATTGAGACTCCTCATGAATTTTTTTAGGCTTATCAGATTGTTCCTAAAGTGAAAAATTTGTTGTGTGAACTCTATTTGCATAATTATATTGTGTCCCAAGATCATGATTGGAATCCATTGTTGTATGTTGGGGATCTCCAATTACGAGCATTTATGTCCTAGATACAAAATGAAATTAGTTGGGGACAACAGTTCAGGACTTATAGGAAAATATAATCCAACACTCCCCTGCCCATCAAGGCTAAATCTAGAAACCCAAGAGACATTTTCAAGGAATGGCACAATTTTATTTACCAACCAAGCTATAGAAGTAGGATCCTGCCTGTGAGAGAAGCATATTACAAAGAATATGAGAAGGTAGTAGAAACCATAGGGAAATCTATAATGGGATATCTGTCACAGAGGTGGAACAGTCTAACTGATGAGTTAAAACAAGTTGAGCCTCACTCTCTGCAAAACTATGCTACAACATGCAAAAGAGTTGATAGATATATATAGATTGGAAGGATGAAGGGACAATTTTGGCTTCCATTAACTTTTTAGCCAACTATCCTATTATGGCTTGTGCCAAATTTCAAGTATTATCAGTATGATTTAGTTGCAGAGAGGCAAATATGGAACAAGTTGGATAGAAAGCAAGGGTTCTATTGGGATCCTAATTCATACACTGCAAGAACTGATGTAGGACAACTGGCAGTTACAAATTTTAGGGTATTGACTAAGCAAAAGAACAACCCTTCCTCTGCTGGAGGACCAACAAAACCTTAGGTTGGGGGCAGTGATGAGTCCAATTTATGGCTCAATTTTGATAGAGTTCATTATCCATTTGTTGTAGTTGTCCTAAACTTTGATACTTGGATGTTGACATTTTCATGTTATTTCCTCAAAACCATAAACATTGGGCATAAGCTTATTTTTGTAACCTTTAAATGACATTGACATGCTATATGAACTATCTATGTTAATTTTACATGTGGATTAATGAATTTTACTTTAAGATAGTTATAGATATGCATTTGTTGTGTGTACTAATGTTGTCATGTAGATATAATTAAAGCCTACAAAATTGAGGAAGATTCTGCCAGCTGGTCGTCTACCATAAACGTCAACAAGGTGATCATTCAAAGGTCAATGGAGGGAAGACTCTCAATGGAGGGAGATTCCTAGTTCAAATCAAAGATTGTAACTGCCTTGTAAATGGTCATAATAGTTTGTTGAGAGAATATAGGAGCTATTGTTATGCCAAATTTGCGTTAAGGAAAACCGGCTTGACTAGATTCTACACATGCATAACCTCCTTTCCACTTTCTATGCTTTCCCTAAAGTGGTGTCCTCCTAATCTGTTGGAGTTGATCACCTTGCTAGGTAGTTAGTTAGTAGTTTTTCCTCCTATAAATAAAACTCGAATGCTCCTTCTCAGAAGGTTGATTAATTTGATGTTGTACTCACATTCTTAGCTTTCAGTAATACAGTTATGCTACTTTATTGTAATCATGATTTCCAATGAATAAAATGAAGTTATAAGCTCGTTGCATCTGAGTTTATATTTGTCTTAAGGGATACTCATCCAAGGGGGCCCACTTGGTGAGCATTCCATCCTTTAGCTTAGTTGTTACTTTTTGGTGCAAATAGTTACGAATCTGGCAACTGTCTATTCCCGTAGCCACTAGAATTCCATTCTATGACTGTTCCTGTAGCCAAAGGAGACAGAGTAGTTTCTTGTATGTTTGCCTAGATTTTTATTTATGTCATGCACTTTAGCTTAGTATAGTTGTTGGTTGATGTTTAACACTATGTTACTTCTTTCTAAGCAATTTACTTTTAGCATTATGTCTTTCTTAGTTGTAGAATGAATGTGGCTACTATGGATTCCTAGTACACATATTGTGCTGACCCATTTCAAGTCTATGTCCTTGGGTTGACAAGTTAAATTCACCTCCATGATGATTAAGATAGCTATTCAGATTAGATGTCCAATCTCTGAATCACAACTTTAAAGGCTTAGTTGTTAAATCATTGTAGGAGGCCAACAAAGGGCATGTGCCCTTGGCTCGAAAAGGATCATTTACAAGTTAGATTCTCAGGTGGTGGTAGACTTGATAAACATATAACAATTTGATGATGTTAGTTGGCAACTTGCAGTGGTGGCTAAGCAAATCACCAGTCTTGGAGATTTATTGGATTTTATCACCTTCTCTCATATCCCTCAGGAATGGAATAAGGTAGCTGATGGGTTGGCCAAATAGGCTTCTGAGAAGAATAGGACTTGGCTCGTGGATAATTGAGACAATTTTCCGAGGGACCTTTCCCAGGATTTGGAGGGTTGGGTTACAAAGGATATGAAATGTTGCATAAATGCCTCTTGATTTCTTGTATGTTGTTTCTTGGCCCTTTTGGGTTGCTTCTTGCTTAATGTTGTGTACTGCTCTTGTTGATTAATAAAAGTTTTTACCCTCTTTTTATTAAAAAAAATCTTATATATAAAATTATTATAAATAAGCTTATATATAAAATTATTATAAATAAGCTTATATATAATTATCCCCCATCACTAATTCAAATTATTTGGATTGATTTAATTTTATTATATTTGTAATATATCTTAATATCCATACAACCTCTATTCATAATCCTTCTAAAAATCATGCAATCCCAAAAATGGAATCACTTCTCCTAAATGCTAGGTACAAATCTTATCCCATTCAATCCATATTTACATGTTATTCAAAATGTTATCTTTTTATAAATATAACATTTAATTACAAAATAGATCATATTGGTGCTAATACAAATTACAAAATTGTAACTAAAAAACATATTCTTGGGTATCTTTGTTGAGTGATTGCAAGAAAACATTTTTTAGTCCATATCTAGGGAAACAAAATATATTTATCTAGAAAGCATGAAAACCCAAAACTAAAATTACTTATCCTAAGTGCTAGCTACAAATCTTATCATATGCAATCCATATTTACATGTTACTCAAAATATCATACTTTTATAAATTATATATTTATCTACACTCTTATGTATTATTGGCATATTCAATTACAAAAGAGCTCATACTGGTGCTAATACAAGTTACAAAATTGTAGCTAACAAACTTCTTGAGTATCTTTGTTAAGTGATTGGAAGAAAATATTGCAAGACTATTTTTGGTCCATATGCAGAGAAATTGAATATGAGTAAAAAATTACCTCCATCAAGTCACAAAATGTATCAATAACTCACTATTAACTTACTTAATGTGTTAGAATTCCTTTATTAGATAGTTTAAGGAATTTTTTCATATAAAAATGCACTGATGAATTATTTGAAAAATGAAGAAAATTCTTAAGTAACCTATAATACCGATCTAAAGTGATCCCTTCTAATGCCTTAGGAAAAAATTCAACCACCATATATTGAGGGAGGAGCTACTTCATAATAATGGAATATGCCTTTGTATGAGCATTAAGATCTCCATCTCCCTTAAATTTAGGAAACTTGGGTATAGGTCTAGGAAAAATGGTACCCTAATCATGTAATCTAGGGGTTATTTTAAAAAGTACTCAAGGTTGGTACCTAGAATCGAGTTATTGATAAGAGGAATAGCATTGTATGTGACCATAAGGGATACATACAATATTATTGTGGAGGTAGGTTTGGAAAATAGTGACGAAGCATGAGGATATACCTAAAGAGGAATTTAGGTAGTAACGATAGGATGATAGGGTTGGCAATTATCATTGTGATTAGCCCTGTAATAAAAATTATTATAATAGGGAGGGAATTGTCTAGCTTCAATATTCACAAACGCTTAGTTCAAAATAATATGTTTAATTTTCATAGTGTGTTTATTGGGTAATGGAGACTCTTGATGTATGTGATTAGCATTGGAGATTTATTGGATTCTAGTTGTCTTATCCTTTCAACCAATATAGAAATGAGAGTATTTGGGGTGATTGTGTTTTGAAATAAAATTGGTGAAAGAAAAAGTTAGAGGATGGAATAGATTGTTCTTTGGAAATGTATTTCATAAGAAAGAACAACTTTCTAAAGATATAAAGGATTTACATGAAAAAATGGTTGGGAGAGATTGTGACATGGAGACTTGTGCTAAAGAAAAAAATTAAGAGAGGAATGATGAATATTAATGAGAGGATAAGATTAATTTTTGAAGCAGAAATATAGGATTCAATGGTCGGTCAAAGGAGATAGGAACACTAATTTCTTTCACTAGTCTACCCTTAAGCATAAAAATGTTATTAGAAGTTTAAGTAATTCAGATGAAACTATATTAAGTTTTGAGAAGGAGATTGTTGATGTTATTGTTTCTTTCTTCTATGAGAATTTTATAGAAAATTCAAGGGATTATTTCTATCTAAATGAAATTTTAAACGTGATTGTAAATGTGCTCAATGTAAGGGATAAAGTTGAAATGGTGAAAGATAGCTTTGTTGAGAAGTGAGGGATGTTTTCCCTTTTGGAGCCTTTAAGGCTCTATGACCTAATGAATTTCCCCTTGCCTTCTTTCAAGAATTTTTGGAGATCATTAGCAATGACTTGGTTGTTGCTACTAGAGACTTCTTCAAGTCTATTAAAATTTTGAAACAAATTAATTATATTTTCATTGTTCTAGTGTTAAAAAAGGAAGAAACCAATACATTGATGGATTTCAAACCTATAAGTCTTTGTAACATAATTTACAAAAAAAATCTTAGTTGATTGTTAATAGAATTAAGCCTTTCACGCACCTGTTGATCTCCCAAAAGAAAAATAAAAAGGCTTTATTTTGGGAAGAATTTTTTTAGATGTTATTCTTATTGCTCATTAAATTTTTCATTTTATGGAGAATACTAAAAAATCAAGTATGGTTATAAAATTAGATATCTCTAAGGCCTACAATAGTGTCTTGGCCTTTTCTGCTTGTGGTGCTCCAGAAGTTTGAGTTTCAAGGGAGGATCCTTTAGTTGGTCAAAGGATGTGTGACTATTAAGTGTTATGTGTTGGTAAATGGCATTCCTAGGGGTTTTTTCTCTTGTGGTAGAGGATTGAGATAAGAGGATCTAATCTCCCCTTATCTTTTTATCTTTGTGGTTGAAGTCCTTGGTAGGAACTTCCAAACGCTGATTGATTCTAGAAAATTAAAGGGGGTTAAAGTTACTTCTTCGTTACCTCCCTCTTCTCATCAATAGTTCATGGATGATACTATTTTTTTTGGTGCCACCTCTATAGTGGAAGCTAAACAATGGAAAACCTTGTTGGATAACTATACTAGAGATTTAGGACAATACATCAGTTATAATAAGAATTTCTAATACCTTTTAATTCTGGTGTTGCTCTTAAAAACATGATTGTTAGAATTTTGGTTTGTCAATAGGATGCTCTTCTTGCTACTTATCTTGGCATGCCTTTGTCTACCAAGAATTTGTCAAAAAATTATTAAAATATATTGTTGAAAGGGTTTAGAAGAAATTGGTGGGATGGAAAGGAAAATTATTGAGTCAAGTTGGAAAATATCAATTATTGAAAGCTTATCTTCAAAATATCCATGTGTATTATTTCTCTCTTTTCAAGATTCTAGATTTCATCGCTGAAAGGATAAAGTAGATTCAAAAAAAAATTCTTTGGACTGGTACTGAAGAAAAGAATATGATTGCTCTAGTGAATTGGGAGAAGGTTTGTAAATCTTAAAGGAAGGGGGGCTTAGGGATAAGAATCTTGTAACCCTTCAATAAATCTCTATTTTCAAAAGTTGGTTGAAACCTTATTAATAATGAAAGACTGGGGTTGCATTGTTAAAATTAAGTATATGGAAAAAATGGACCAATTTTGTTTCCTGTCGTCCCCCTCTCTTCTGGCCCATGTATATGTTATTTAGAATAACTTGTTGAAGATTAGAAACTTGTTAAAGAAAGGTTTGTGCTAGAGGGTGGGAAATTGAAAGAGGACTAATTTTTTGAATGATAAGTGGAAATTGGGTCCTTTACTATCCTTGATCAATACCTTTTTAGAAATAAAGGAACATCTCATACTTGGCTTAATGGTGAATAGTTACATGGGTATATACAATGGAATGGATTAGAGCCTAAATCAAAATATTCAGTTTATAGATTAGGGGGAGGAAATATGGAATGGAAGAAGTGATAAATCAATTGAATCAAGCCATAGGAGAATGTATATTTTGTTGTTTATCTAGAAAAGATGAGTATGTGTGGACCCCTAATCCTGCAGGTGGTTTTTTGGTTGGGTTTGCCTATAGTTTAATTATTAAAGATAATAGTGATTCTTCTTTTTTATTTGGCCCTATCTTGGAATCATAAGGTTCTCCCTAAGATTAATTTGTTTTGGTGGTATGGATTACATAATAGAATCCTCACTATAGATACTTCGTTTAAGAGGGGATTTCATCTTGTTAATAGGTTTATTTTATGTTGTGAAGATGAGGAAACAATGGATCATCTTCTTCTCCATTGTACTTTTGCTAGGAATTTTGGGAGGAAGCATTGGACAAGCTAGAATTTAACTAGATTTTTCCTTCTAAGTTGAAATAATTTGTTACTAGTTGGAATCAAAATCCCCCTTTTCTTCATTCTGTGATTAAGGAAATCTAGAAACATGTCCCTCTTCATATAGACTACAGTCTCTATTAGGAAATAAAAAACAAGGTTTTTTAGAGAATAGAGGAAGAATAACATTGAAGTGTTTTAGAGCATAAAAATGGTCTTCAAGAAAATGTTAATGTTGTCAAGTTAGGAAATGATAGAAAATTGCCTTATTTCCTACAGCTTACAATAAAGAAAAATGGGGGGTTATGCAAGATCTTACTAATGTTAATTGGGGTATGACTCTTTTGAGAAAAAATGTTAAGTGGATGTTCCCCTGGAAGGGATGGGTCAAATTAAATTTTGATGGATGTTCCAAGGGCAACCCTAGAATGGTTATTGCCAGAGGTATTATTGGGGATGATAAAGGATGTTTGATTGAAGGATATGCTAGGAATATAGGGTGGAAAACTAATAATGAGGCTGAAATATAGGCATTATGGTGGGGTATCAAAAGAATTAAGATGTCGAGTTATATGAAAGTGGAAATTGAAGGGATTCCAAATTAATAATTGAACTATTGCAAAATCCTAGTTCTCCTCCTAAGAAGATAAGGAATGTCATTGAAGACATCTCTCCTACAAAATTTTACCCAAATCAAAGTTAGGCATTTTTACAGAGAAGGAAATCATGTTGTTGATGTTATTTCCAATATTGCTCTTAATTTCTAGGATTGAAAGTATTGGAAGTATGATATGGAGCTCATGATTAAGGTTAAGGTGGTTCTTTTGAATGAAAGGAAAAATAATCTTTTTATGGGTGATAAAATGAAGATTGGGATTAAGCCTATAATTTGGTTTTTTAATAATATTATGGTTAATAATCAAGGAGAGAAAAAGTATAGGTTGGATAATTTAAAATTTGAGAGAATTATTTATTTGAAAGGATATTTAATCTTTTAGACTAAGGTTGGGACTATGATAAATGATTACAAGGTGGGGAAGTTTTTTCATTTATCCTTGTGTCACTTTAAAGATATTAAAACTTATAATAATTTTGTTAAGTTTGGGGTGATGAAAATCACATCAAGGATGGTGGAATTAAAGAAAATATTTGGGAGAATTTTAGAACTTGCAAGTGAAAGTAAGCCAATGATGGCTATGTCAGTACTTTTTATTGTGGATAGTTTTTTAATGAGATTATTTCAGGTTTCTCTCATGTGATTAGGAGAAAGAAATGCAAGAGGTATTTCATTAAAAGGTGGTAGGGATTAATGTGTTATCCTATTAGTTTTAGTTGCAAATGTGTTTTCCTTTGCATTATGGGTTGTGGGTTTCGTAGTGAGAAAACAAGAATGGGTGGATAGAGGCTTAGAGTTGAGCCGATCTCTTGTGCCACTCTAAAACAAAATGTGGAGTTATGAGAAATCTTTGAAAAGGGGAGTTTCACCCATTTTTTATGCAATGAGAGGATTTAAAGATAATTTAACCTCTTAGTTTATAAATTATTGGAAGAAAGGAGATGTAATTATGGGAAGAGTTAATGTCACTATTATAGAGGGGCTAATAGGTAAGGAAATTGGTCTTAGCTATGATGGATCAAAGGTGAAGAGAATCAACAAAATAAGCTTCCAAAGTTACAATGACACCTTCCTTGGAAAGGAGAAAAGATAGAGGTTGCAAAATAGTTATAGAAGAGAGGAGTTGCTTGTGCCTTGGCCAATGGTGAGTTTGCATATTATGAATAATTCTACTTTAGAAGGAAGGTTTAGAATTGTGCATGGCTATCATTTTACCCTCCTCAACCATTTGAGACATGGAAATATAATAAGTCTACCTTTTTATCTATTGCAATCTTTAGAAAAATGTATTAATGAGGGAGTTTATGCTCCCTTGCACTAGGTTTGATTAATGCATTATATCAATACTCCTTAAGTCTCACCCCTACTAAAAACCCTAGAGTCAAAATATCAAATGTGAAGATAAGTTTCATTGAGGATGTTCCTTCAATCAATAACCCTAAGATCTCTAAAAAGTTGATAAAGGAAAAAATAGTAGCTCGTTACCCTAGGCAGGGTGTTGAAGGTCAATAACCCCACCCACTCTAAAAATATGGGAGGAACCACTCCTCTTAATATCCCTAGATCTGCTACTCTTAGTAACCTTAGTTCTACTAAGAGAAGTAAAAAGAATTTTTCCTTTGTTGATAACCAACTAAATGAGGAAAAAACTATGTATCCTTCCCCCACCTGTAAAACCCCGTCCCGCAACCTAGAGGATGATGCAATACTGCGGAAGCACAACTATTTTTTTTTCTTAAAGTTAAAACAAGACAAGTAAATTATCCTACTCTAACCACATACATCCTCTAGACCACGCAATGCGTCTACATGCGAACATCATTACTTATAAAATTTAACCAACCATACCATATGAATATTAAACTCAAGATACAACTTACAACAAAGCATTAAACCATTTCAAGATAAATCTAACACATACAAATGCATTAAACATATTTCCATAGATACAACACCATTAAATCCAATAATGAATAGATCATAATATTTTTACAATTACATCACAAAGGTTCACGTCGATACAAATGAGGTATTACAATTATACATATAGATCCACAGTTACAATGAAGAAGGAGAATAACAACTCCAGAGAACCACACGAGCTCCTCGAACAAGAAGATCCCGCCATCATGAACAGGAAGAGAAACTCAACAGTGTAAGATGCACGCCACCCAACCATCTGGTACCCGTAGGCCCAGCCCCCGTGCTAGGAGATAGTAACAGGAAACCAAGACAACCTATTACCTCTAGACACAGTCAATATACAAAAATACTCACAGAATAGATAAACAAGAACTAGGGTCACATTGCTTCCAGAATCACTAAATCAATTACCAACACAATACAGTAAACTGACTGTTGACATAAGAGGAGTGTCATCACAAAGGTTGCATTGGTTATCCAAAAGAGATCTTCCTAGGTCCCGGCCCCCCTCTAGGGTTATCCTGGTAACCTCTCACGATTCCAGCCCCACATGCACACCAGTGCGGAATCGGTTATCTTTCGAGAAGACAAGATAACGATCTAGCCATTCTAGGCCTTCCCGACTCATCTCAAGTCTCATACAAGCCCTTGAGCCAATGAGCGAGGCTAAATATCTTATTATATGTGTTAAGCTAATAGATTATTTAATTCCCACTTGATTATACTAACTCCCACACGAGTTGTCATGGGACCACTTTGTGTCCCGGCCCTCGCTGAGAGCCACTGCCCTATCGACAACACATAACTCAAACTACATGCCAAGGGTAGACAGTGCACTAAGAACTTATAACAATAACCAATACACCTCAAAAGGTAACACCTCTTGACGGATGTCCAATACAGAAACCCAATATGTGCACTACCCAAGAAACTCAAAAGGTGAACTAAAGTTACCACAACCATTTCACAATTACAACTCTGGAAGACTCAGATTCACATAATGACAAACACTTCCCCCTAGTACACAATTACATAAATACGTGTTTTTTCAAATACAATTCAATAAAATAACAAATACTATCCTTCGGATTTCCTAAATTCATTACAATCAATTCTTGTATATTAAAATACATCATCCAAAATACTATTTCAATTTAATAAACTAACAACGAAAAAATTAAATATTTCACTTCCAAATCTCAACTGCTCTTAATACTTAATTCAATTTCCTTAATTAAATATTCAATCTTTCTAATAAAATCAATTTATTATAAAACACCTACTTGTGCATTGCATGCATTAATTAACAATATAATATTCATTTAAATAAATATCACTTTTAAATAAATATATATATTTTCTAATTACATAATCTAATTTATTATTTTTCAATGTTCATTTTAAAATATCTAATTGTGCATGTGCATGCACCTATTTAAAAATACATTTAAATATATTTATATGTAAATATTCTAAAATTTTATCCTATTTTTCTTATATATATTTTTAAACAAATAAATAAATATATAAATATAAATTTACAATTTTCAAACAATCCTAATCATAAAACCAGAATGTTGCGACTTTAATAACTTTTGTTTTTAGATCTGAGTTTCTCTGAAATTTTTACTGAAGGTGCGCAATCAAGTCGTCTAAAACATATAAAAAATTCAGTCCTACCTAGTTCGTAAATTTCGATTTATAATTAATTTAGTGACACTCTCTCTGCTGTTTTGATTTCCAAATTACCAGAGGTTTCCAATTATTTCAGTTTTTTCAAATTTGTCAGAACGGTAATTTACCATTTTCTACAGAAGAATAAATTATGTTTTCACAGGAAGAGGTTTCTAAGTTTTAAATTCAACAGAGGTTCAATAATTCCACTATAATTTCTATTTCGAATAAACAAATTACACAGAGGATTTTTAATTGTTTTCTACAGAGGTTTCATTTTCATGGCAATCTTTTAAAAGAAAGAAACAAAAACTTCTATAGTATTGAAAAATATTTTCCTAAACATTTCCAATTTGCATTACAGTAATAAAATAACTTTTCAATACAAAATTCATAAAAACAGTAAAGAACCTGTTACAAAAGAATATTGCTGAGCTTCTCTGTAATTTCAATTCCCAATGTAGCCAAAGCAATTTCAATTCCCAATGTAGCCAAAGTTTTCTTCAATGCAATTGCTTCCTTCCAGAAGACACAACCAAAAACACAGCCAAGAATTCTACAGCAAAATAATTCTAAAACAATTTCCTCAGAGAGATCCACACCAATTTTCCACAACCCATACCAAACTTTTTTCCCGTGAAACAACTTTCTTTATTTTTCCCTAATCTCTCTTCCAAGAATGAATTTCCAACAAACAAATAACAAATTTCTAACTCAAAGTTATTTCAACAAAATATATTTTCCCTCAACAACTCAGATATTTTCCATTCACATGCATTTAAATATAATACTACAATTTACTAATTGCAACCAATTTAAATATTCTTACTTATTTAATTACCATTTATTTTTAATACTAAAATTTATTCAATCAACATAACCAAATTAAATTAATTAATTAATTTATTTATTCTAAAGCCTTCACAACAATAATTCATTTAATTAATTAATTAATTTATTTATTCTAAAGCCTTCACAACAATAATTCATTTAATTAAATATTTAAATTAAATACACATTTAATCTATCAAATTAAATTTGCACAAAAATAAAATACTCAGAACCACAATGATAAAACTAAGACCAAACTCAAACTTACGACACACTGTACTAGGGTAAAGGTATGACTAGGTAGCCCGTTACTATCTCACAATATTACTGTTGAGTAGTGGACACGCTCAGACCTGTGAAACCAGGTGAAACTAATGTCTTGTACCTACAATCTTGTAAACAAGCAAATGTCGCACATGTATACATATAATAATTCATACAAACCATGAAGAGAGAATCACGAAAATCAAAGGGCACTCGCAAACGAGTGATGCAATACTGTTCTCTTCACCCATACAATGTCACATCAACTGACGAGATAATATATCAATTAAACTACGATAAACAAATATAGCAATGTCATCACAACGAAGCATCTATGCAAACATAAAGCATATTAACAAAATCATCATGCATATAATGTGTCATCACATCAATAAAGTCTATCATCGCTCCACTGTCAGCGATAGAATAACTACAACATAAAACATAGTCTAACAAAGTATCTGAGCTATCAAGAAAACATAACAAATTGGAGGGGTGTTACACCACCCCTAATAGAAAAATCTATGTTGGCATTTAGGACAAGCTTAGGATTGAGAAGAAAGCTAAAAAAATCCTCCTAGCCTAGGATAGGGATTATAAGTGCAAAAAGGGGATTAGTAAAACTAATGAAGCTAATTCCTTGGGGGAGACTCTTATTGATATTTAGATGGGGAAGAGTTTGTTAAGGGTGAGGAAGAGTCTAACACATGTGTGAAAGAAAATGTGGGAGCTAGAAGGACTGCTAGACTGGCTAAGGCCTATGTAAATTATGATTTCAATGTGGTTGAGAAGAAAAGAAAAAAATTGAAGATAGATTATGATGGGGAGCTTAGTGTGGAAGAGAAGGATGAAAATACTTCTTCAAATGATTATCCCTTTTTTGAGGAGATGGTTGTCCTACCCCAGTAGTATGATGAGGATGCCTCTATTTCTATTTCACCCCAGAAGGAGATGAATGACCTTGCTTTTGGGGGTGAGGAGAAGTATGAGCTTGATGAAGAGCAAACCATTAATGAGAATTATCAAGAGTAAATTCAAGGACACATAGAGGAGGACGAATAAGTAGAACAGTATGAGGATTCTTTGGACTCCATATACACTAAATTGGAAGACCTCAAGAAAATAATTGGCAACATGGAAATAAATAATAAAGAGGAGGAATGTAAGATTTGTGACGATAAATGGGATAATGTTTATAGTACTTTGAGTCTTTACCAAAACAAAGTGTTTAAAAAAAAGAAATCCTTTTGTGATATAATCAAAACAACAAAGGGAATAATGAAAAGATATGTGGTTGGTATGGTTATAGGGAAGTCGAAGATCAAGAAAAAGAAGAAACAAGGCATTGTGGATGAAAAACAAGAGATATTCAAGAAAATTGAAAATACAATGCGATCTCTAGAGGTTTCTTGCTAGGAGTCGATGGAATCCTTGAAAAAAAATATTGGAATTATCTTTGTTTGTTAGTTTTTGTGTTTTCCTGTGTTGTCTCTATAGTGTTGTTTCTTTGTTGTTAGTTGTTTTTGGACTAGCCTAGTGACCAATTAAGTTGTTAATATCTTTGAACTTCTATGATTAACTTTTTGTAATTGGGATCAAGGCCCTTCCCTACTTATTTTATCAAAGTCTAAAGACTAAGTAAATCAATCAATAATAGCCCTCAAATGCCCTACAATTGGTCATACTCATAATAAATTTGTAGTGGAGAGATTAAGATATGTCAAGTATTTAAGTGGAAAATCTTTATTAGTCCACATGCAAGGAGGTGACTTTGTGAGTGATTTACATGGTGGATTCCTATAAATTTATACATATGTAGAGATGATGAGTAAGACCTACTAAGGTACCTCTCAAGCTTCCCAAATTGCCGCAAGCACTCTTGGTATTTTAGTAAGATTCATAATTGTTAGTCTTTGTGGAGACTCGACATTGATATATACATATATAAAGATGAGAAATGAACTCTGGATATTTTTTTGAAGTATGAGCTTTGACATATTTAAAGTCTTATACACTATAGTTGGAAACTAGTCATTTATATCCACATATAATAATAAGGAAGGTGGGCCCACTGGGATGTAAAAATATTTTGATCACCATTCTAAAATAGGTCAACAATTGTTAGACTTGTTAACATTGATGACTCCTATTACAATTAAAATTATGGTATGTGATTATACTTAATTATGCAATTGAACCAACTACTTGATTAAGTCAATCAACCACATGTTGGTCCTAATTTAGACCCAATTTGATTAAATAGTTCTAATTAATTTATGGGCATTGACAATCCTCACTTGAACACTAAATTGGAGAAAACACTCAAATTGTGTAATTAGGGCCATGATTTTGGTTAACTAAGCCCCATTGTGCACTAAGTGATTGGAATGTGGTTGTTGATATTTTGTGGGCATTGTTACATCTCATGGAAATATTTTATATCATTACAAGCAAATACATTAAATAAAACATGTTTGGGAAGAGAGGAAGGGTTAGTGGAAAATAGTTTTGGTGAAGAACGGTGTATTGTATATCAAGGCCTATGTATGGAAACCAAAGGCCATATTTTTTCTCCTCAATTGACTTGAGGCAAGGTTAAATGCAAGAGCCCAAAAATTGAACTTTTATTTTTATTTTTTCCTCTATCAAATAAAGGATTGAATTACATTAATTATCAATAGATTAAGTATCAAATGGCCAAAAAGAGATGTTGGTATTAGTAAGTGATTCAAATGAAACATGCTTATTTCTTCCCAAAAATTAAATTTAAATCTTTTAACTAGGTAGGAAATGGGTGATTAAAGATGAAGAAGTGGCATTTAGAATATTTTGTGATTCCAAAAGTGTCATCCTAATAATATAAACTTGTAACGTTGGTTGTTGATTGATAAAATATTGAATCATCAAAAATAGATTGTGGGTTTGGTAATGTGATTTAAAGGAAATATACTTATTTATTCTAAAAAATAAAATTTGAGCTATTTGAGCAAGTATAACATTAATGGCGGGAGATGATACTAAAAAGTTTAGAACACTTCATGACTCAAAATGGTACCCCAAGGAGGTAGATAACCAATCCTTTACATAGGCCAAATTTATATCTACAAGAAATTCCACAAAGAATGTGGACAAATTATTCCTTCACTAAATATGTTGATGATATGATTGGCTTCAATGATTTTTATGTTGAATTGTGTGATTAAATAGACAAACATGTTTGAATCTAAACTTGTGATTATTATTGCAATATATAACCTTTTTTAACAACTAAAAATAACAAACATAAATTATTTCAAGTTGAATAAATCTATCTTATGATAAAAAAAATCAATTATTGATAGTAAAAAATCTACATCCTCCATATTTAATCATCTTTACACGAGCTAGTAAGTAATATAGTACTCGTCTAAATTATCCTCTACTTTATTAGCCTCTATTATAATTTTCTACATGAAAAGTAATGAAAATGAGGTACAATTAATCATCTTATTAGTGTTGCAAGCTCTATTGTCATTTTTAGGGCTCTACATTATATATTATTTATATGATTTTAAGTGACAAATCTTATTGATTTTTAAAATTAATAGATTTTGTAAATGTTAGGCAATAAGGATCAAGAATCAACACATGGTGGTGATTTCATGGAAATTATGATTTCAATAGTAAGTGAGAATTTAATGGTAATGATGGGTATGACCTTAAATTAAAAGTCTTATTATAAATTGTATGCAATTAGGAGACAATCATGCATATATTGTTGTGATAAAGTAATCTTATATAAAATTTAATAAATAATGATGGGACAATTTGATACTCGATTAAATATTAACAAATTGTGATGATTTAACACCCTTTATAATTCAAAATATTTACCAAAATTTAAAACCTTAATTTAAATATTCATCTATTACTGAAAATTCGCCATTTAAATAATCCATGTTAGAAATCCTTAAGAATACCATTAATGAAGTGAAGTGAAATTTGGTGGTTATGTATATTATTGATATATAATAGCTAAGCCATCCCTTGTGAAAGAATACTTCAAACTAAGAGATAGAAATGATGGAGTCAATTTTATATGTTGAACTTGGTCCATCATGGAATAATGAGACGGGGATGGAATAATGAGAAGGGGAGCATAGTGTAGTGTTGGTGCTAAATGCAACTTATTAATTCCAACTCATTAATCTATAGATTAAGATTTCGTGATGGGTCATGTATACATTTATATAGATCTATTAGTAGATTTTATTTTATGTTATTTAGTTTATATTAAGTAGGATCATATTTATTTATTTTAAATCAATTTTAATGTAATTTATATTTATAAGTGGGGTTTTAAAAAATTATTAGATACAAACAAATAATTAAGAAGTGATAGTGATGTGATAATATATATTGTATTAATTAGTTTTTTTAATATTATTATTGTGATTTTTATGGATGAATAAAATGCAATCATAGAGCACATTAATTAAGTGGTCATTTTTTTAATAATATTAATTAAATTTTAATTTAATCAGTCATATTATTAATTTTAATATAATGTCATATTGATAAGTTTAATTCTTCAAGATTTTAAAAAAATGTTACATCTTCTTATTAAAGGTTTGGCAAAACACTTAAAAGAGAAATATGTTATAAATAAAATCTCATCAAATAACTTATTGTAATGATCCGAACCAAAATTTTCAATTTTTTTAATAACAGTTACAATGCAACACGCACCCATTAAGGTTAGCTTCAAAACCAAAACGATGCAGAAATAACTCTAACCAAGAATGTGTCCAAGATGGACGAACATATGGTCAGAGGATCTAGTACAATGCAAAACTGGAAATGAACTCTAACCAAGAATGCGTCTAGGATAGACGAGCATATGGTCAGAGGATCTTGTGCATGTTGAGCTGAAGTAACTCTAACCAAGAATACGTCGAGAGATGGCGAGCATATGGTTAGAGGGTCCCTAAGGCTACTAACTGAAATTAAATAGGCGGCAAGCCAGCCTCTTCCACTTATTCAGCGGGAAATACAATAAGAAAGTGAAAGAGATAAATGAGAATGCTGACAGTACTACTGATCAGCTTACAATATGATAGAATGCTTACCAAGAACCATAGAAATGGTGTTCTATCAATATTGTGAAGAAATATATTGTTCTTTCCAAGCTCCAATGTCTCTAAATGGTTTTCCAAACACAACCCAGCTCAATAGACAGACCTCCAACAAACTGATATGACTGAATAATGACTGAAAATGCATAACCAGCAACACTGTAACTCACTAAAATGCTCATAGCTCTCTCTAGACTTGTCCAAATGACATGAAATGTGATGCAAATGAACACTATGAAGATGGTGACCGGATTCTAATCAAGAAATGACTCTAAAAACTTGTAACTTTATTTTCTAAACATTTTCCATGCAAAACAGAATGGTACGACCTCAAGAAATGTTCTACCAACAAGATAAAATCCAAGACACCTCTAAAAAATCTGCAACTTGGCATAGAGGGGCGCCCAAGGCTGAAAAACTCAACAATCCAATACCCAGAACAATACAAAAATCCTACAATGAGATATGAATAAAAATCTATTTCAGCAAAACCCTAATCAACAAATGCAAAACTCACAAATCTCTAAAATCTCCAACTTTGATGCTCTGTTTGCTAGTCTGGATGAGAAGCAGTCTCTGAAAACTTAGCTAGGTGCTATCTTTCAAGCACGAAACCAAGAGAAGGGACTAGGAGGTATGCATTCCTCAAAGTAAACTCTGAAAGCATTTCAACAGCATAACAATATGATAAGCAACAATAGATCCTGAACTGAAGAGTTGAGGCCTGTATTTATAGATTTGAGAGAATCATCTAGAAACTTCAAGAAGGGCGCCCAAAATAGCCAGCAATATTCAAACTTGTGTTTGACCCCATTTCCCTCCAAAAGTGGCGTCCCTTTTCATAAGGCAGTATTTTTGACTTTTAATAAATAATAAACTCCTTGAAGTTGGCGTCCCCTCAAGCTCTCACATAATTTTGGCCTTAGAAATATTTAATTACCTCCTAATGAGGCATTCACCCATGAAGTCCCCCTTTTTAAAACAACTTCAAGTTATACTTCTAGCCCAAGGGGTTAATGTGAAAATATAGCATTATTTAAATCAAAATAACTTATCTCTCCAAAAATGCATCAAAAGGCCAGAATTCAACAATACCAATTGAACTGCCCGAAGAGGAAAGCCTGCTGAACTGATGCCAACTAGACTGTTGCCAAAAAAAGAATTTACTAAAAATAGTAAATTCAAAAATTTGCTCGGATCAAAGTGCATGTGATACCATTGCGAAGCTTTCTGAAAACCCAGAAAGAATCCGCAATCCAAAATCCCAAACTCCAAGATGTAGGCGTCATAACTTACTAAAAATAGTAAGTCTAGAGAAAGGTTGCGGGGTTGCATGTCATACCTCTGCGCTCTCTGAGAAAACCTAGAAAGATCCATCAGCAGGCAGGCTCCTGCAAAACCCCACAGATGAATAGGGCCGCCCCACTAAAAAATTTAAACTGGCCAGAGCCTGAACCACACCGAGGATAGGCCATCAATCACTTTAAAGTGTAGTGCTAAAAATGGGGACATTGCACTTATAGCTTCAAGGTCATAAAAAATCATTATGTAAACTATTTTCTTTTTGTCTTTCAATATTTTCTCACTACCCAATGTTTTTAATTAAAAATTCACTCTAATTCCCCCTTAGAATTATATATTTTAATTTAAACTTTTAAAAGGGTTCTATTAAATAATGTTCCTCTATGAGAAAATTTGGTAGAGCTTCACACAAAAATTAGTGAGTGAAAAATAGAGGAGAGCTTAGGATTGACAAAGGAAACACATTGGTGATTATAAGACCTCATGAAGTGTTGGACATAAGAGGTAGAAATAGTGATGGAATAATTGAGGTGACAGGTCCAAGGTAACAACATATGGTGGGCCAATTGAACTCAAGAGTGATGATAGTGGTGATGCAAGGTGGAAAGAGTGGTTCTTCTATTCAACCCAAAGGGGGTGAAAAACTCATCAAAAATATCACACCATCCTAAGAGTAAAGTTTGAGGACTTGGTTATTTGGTCCTCCTATGAAAACTATGCAATTTAGTGTCAATAAATTAGGGATTTAAACCTTTGTGGATCATTTGATTCTTCTCAAATACAAGATTGTATGATCTAGGGGAGAGGGGCCCATAATCGAGCAGGGTCCAATAGTGGGGATGGAAGTAGTCCTCAGTGGGCCCCATAGTGGAGCACTTTAATATCCAATTCCAAAACACTTTTTATCCATAAAGTACGCAAAGTGCCAAATCATGTGATGCCACATCAACGCACCAATAAAACATGACTTAGTGCACCACTATCGGTCTCACTTTTTTTTTTGGGCCTTTTTGGATACCTCAACAAAAAGCATGCTAATGTGGCATCATATTTGATGATGTGGCTCTAAAATGAAATATAGAAGCACATGAGTTGCCAAATAAACTGTTGTACAAAATTGAGAGTGATTTGAAATTTCCATGTAGGATTTTGGGAAACGCGAAGTTAGGGTGCTCCACTATGGGCCCCTCTCCCCTATATATACATTAGGAAAATGTTCAAATAGTTAGTTTTCAATATATCACTTCTAGGTTGAGTGAACAAAAAAAGTCAATATTTTGTGCCCCATGAGTTCCTAATCATCAACCAATTAGTAGAAAGTAAATTTACAACACATTCCACATGGAAAATTTAGGAAATGACACCTTGTACAATCAAGTATGGGTAATATATTGTGTTTTGTATATATATTTAACAATTATGTTTATTACCCTTAAATATTTACACCAACATTCATTTCTTTAGATGGCGTGCTCGAGCGAGAAGGGGAGCGGGATAATTTTTTGAAATTCCTCTAATGCTGCTGAAGATGGGGGTTCTGAATCAGAGGATGACGATGATGATGGTTTTTTGTTGGGGGTTTGGCAGATTTGGCCTGCTTTGGAAGGCTATCGTTTGGTTCTTTCTGAGCAGTTTCCATTTCTTCTGGGGGTATTTATTGTCTCAGTTGTTTGGTTTGTGGGAGCCCTCTATGCAGCCTTGTTGCCTTTTTTGTTTGACATTCTATGGATGGTTCCTTTTGGAGGCATTGGAGTGATTGTTCTCCTGTCTAAGAGTGTTATGCCTTGCACTTGGTGCTCTCTGGTATGCTTCTTTTTTTTCCTAGTTGTTGCCCCTGCTATGGTTGGTTGCTTAGGGGTCATCTTTTGTGTTGGTTCCTAGCCTTGTTTGGGTCCCCGATGTTGGTATCCTTCCATGTTTGGGAGTGTTGTCCCCTTTCAGGTTGTTGCGTTGGTGTCCCAAGTGTGTGGGGACTACTCTGTTGTTGGTTGGTCGGCCTTGGATTGGCATTTTTTCCTTTGCTCAAGTCTCTCTGCTTTGGGTTTCTCCTTTCGAGTGAGAGTCGTTGGCGTGCCCTGTTTAGTGGATGAGAGATCAAGCCCTTGTTTTGTTCTTCCCCTCTCTCTTGCTCTCCATATCTTGGTTAGAGACCATGGCTTTGTGGGGGGTCATGACTTCTCAAGGTTTTGCTTCTCTATGTTGGTGCAGGGGTTAGTTTTCTTTCTGTGATTCAACCTTCTACTGTCTTGGTGGATGTTTGGTTCATGCTATTGGCCTCTGCAGTGGTTCTCCTGGTGATCTCCAGATCTACTTTCACTCCTTTGGAGTTTGGTTTATACTGGCAATTGAGAATGCTCCTTTGGGGGTGGAGGAGCCCCTGTCTTGCTTTGAAGTGGTTGGGATCTTGCTTTGGTCCCCTCTTGTTCAACTGGTTTGTGAGTTTTATGTGTTGCTATGGTTTTTCCTATTGCAATGCTTCTTTGGCTCAGGTTGTTTGGGGTGTTCAATTTGTTTGGGATATGTTTGCTCAAGATTCTCAACTGATTGAACTTTCTTATACTACTGCTATGTTGGTGGAGGGTGTTTTAGCTCAATATTTTTTGTTGGTTGAGTTGCTTCATATTTCTTTCTTTTAGTATTTGTTGCTCATGTTTCCATGGGATTAGGTGGGTTTTCATTCTACCAAAGTGTTGGCTTCCTACAGGGTGCTACAGATGGGGTCTCCTATAGAGGTGGAGATAGCTCCCACTGAGGTGGAGCCCTCTCCTATTGAGGTGGAGATGGTTGTTGTAGTTGCAGTGGGTTGTCCCCTTTCTTTCTGCTAGTTTCTTTTGAGGTGGAGCTTTTCGGGGCAGAAGATTGTTGGTTCTCATAGTTTTTTTTTTCATTTCATTCTCTCCTATAGAGGGGAGCTCTCTCTTATAGAGGTGGAGATCGAGTTGGTGCATTGGATGGTGTGGTGTTTCAAACCGGCTATTGTTCCTTTGAGTTTTGTTGTGCTCATGGAACCCCTTTTTGAGAAGGACAGGGGTTTTTACAGGAGCTACTATTTTAAAGGTGTTGTTCAGAAGGTGCTACTTTATGGACGCCTTGAAGTTCATGTTGTCTTGGCCACCCTTGGGGTGGATGTTGTTATGGGCTGCTGCTTTTATACCCTGATGGGTGGCTTGCAGGCTTGTTATGTTAGTCATGCTCTTAGCCCTGGGTTCTCTCAAGATGTTTTGATGGGCTTAGTTGTCTTATGGTGGTTTGGGTTTCAAGATCTACTAAACCTTGCTGGTAAGGGTTTGATGTATGGTTTTTCTTACCCAACCTTGGGGTGCTTGCTATTTCAAGTTGCTATTTTCACAACAAGGAGGGTGGCTTGTTGGCCTGTTATGTTGGCTGTGAAGCTTGATTCGAATAATATTTGTGGTTCAAGTCCCTATAAGCTTATTTTGCTAGCTATGAGATCTGTTTTGTCGTTTGGTCCCATTTATTTCTCTTGTAAAGGCTTGAGGACCATCTAGTTTTTTTCACCCTTGGGGTGACTGCTATTTATTGTTTGTTGTTCTACAACTTGTTTTGGCCTGGTGTCCTTTTCTACTAGCATTGTTGCCTATCCTACTTTTGTTGATTAGCTAGCTTTGATTACAGTTTCTTGTTGTTGTTCCATGTCTTTTTGTACTAAATTCTAAATCTTTCATGATGTAAAAGGGTTAGGGCCCTTTCAAAATCGTTGCTTACCTAATAAAAAATAATTATGTTTATTAGGATTTCATGATAACAATGTTCTAGAAGATAACTTTTGTAAATTGAGTATGTGTCAAACTATTTGAAGTGTCAAAATATTTTCACCTTTGGAAAGGTTACAAGTTTGAGCAACTTTATCCATTCCCCCACTCAATCAAGATAGCCTCATGTTCACATGTGACCATTTTAGTGGTTTAAAATTGTACATATTAGGACTAGGACATGATCGAGTTATTGAAGAGAAAAGGGTAGTGAAGGAAATAAAAATATCCATGATCAATAAAATCATTTTTCAAATGGTCATGTGTTAATATTCCACCTCCTAATTCTTCATTACAAGCATTGGCCAAGCTAAGTGGGTTTTTCAATCAAACAAGTGAGACCCACATAAGCTAGTTGTAGAATTATCTCTCTTTGTTGGATCTATTTAATTCAAGGATTGAAGATAACTTGGGAATGATCAAGTATAATCAAGCTCAATTAAGATGAATGTGATCATGAGAAATGAACTAACAAAAAATAACCAAGACATTTTTTTGTCAAAATAATGGGCCAAAATATGACATGTTCTATTCAAGCTTTCCAACCTTGAAGGTTTTCACACAAAAGAGGGATGAGTTTATCAAGATCAATGAATTATCTTCCATTCTCACCAATGATCAAATTAAACTAATTCAAATTCTTTAAGAAATATATCAATTTTGTGTCTAGTCTTAAGAACAAGAAATGCAATTTTGGGGTTCAAACACAAATATATTTTTAGCACTTTAGAGGTTGATTTTAGCCCAAAAAAATGTCAAAATAGACCTTAGTTGTAGAAATTGGGTTATGGTGAAATGCATCTCTTCATGATCTTCAATTTAAAATAAAATGGATCAATGGGTTTCCTAGATCAAAAGTTATGGTCTCCAAAATTTGGGTCTCCCACATTAGAAATGTAAGATCATTTATGATGTAGAAGAAATATATAAGAGGGAATTCACTTGTTAACCAAATTATGATGAATATTATGACACATCATAAATTATTTTTTAATAGAGATAATGGAGCCAAAATAGAGTTCCTAAGTTGGTCAGTGAATTATGATGAGCTTATGACAAGAGTAAGGAATATGTTATTTTTAGCCTATGGACTCATCTTGGAATTCAAGCTTTGAATTTTGACGTAAAATTTAGGTATCATATTTTGGGTATTTTTAGCTCATGGTTTCCTAACTACTATTTTATAATTTTATTTATTGTTTCTCCTGTCTATTAAAAGTGCTTGAGATGGAGGTTTCATAGTGATTTTTCTAGGTATTTTTGTTCTTCTATAATTTATCCATATCTCTTGTTGGTGATACTCCTATAAAGGATTAGAATCTATAAATAATTGGTATTCTAATTGTTATCCTTACTCCTAGTGAATGGTGTTTTGCTTACTCTATTTAATGAATTAGTTTGAATTTAGTAGACATCTCATTTGTTGGTAGTTGTGCTCCTCTTATTATCCACATTCCTTCACTTGGGATTTAGTGTATTACTTCTATGATTTAAGACACCACATCCTCTCTAAATGATGTGATATTCTAACCAAAAAATTCTTCGATATTGGCTCCAAATCTTTATGTTGACAAGGTTGGTGATATGGATATTGCGGACAAGCTTGGTTGATGATGATGTTGACAATGTTGACATGTTTTATAATTTTGGTGATGAGTTGTTTATAGGAATCACAAATAAATGACAACAATGTTTTCCTTTGCAAATTGATTGCTCAAGTTTTCACAACTACAATATTTTATGCCTAATGAA
The DNA here is from genome assembly GCA_007258455.2 of Sequoia sempervirens. NCBI lineage: Eukaryota > Viridiplantae > Streptophyta > Pinopsida > Cupressales > Cupressaceae > Sequoia > Sequoia sempervirens. Next base: position 292,355,810 of record VDFB02047230.1, read on the forward strand.
CCTATATAAATTCTATAGTTCCTCAAGTTCCTTTAATTAACAAGTTAATTTTAAGGGAGATGTTAATAAAATACACTCTATTGGATGGAGAATAGATGTAGTCGATAACATATACAATTACAAAATACTAATGATAAAGAAACAACTCTAAAATATTCAAGTGCAAAGTGGCAATGAAATTTAATACCACTACACTATCGAGGGTGCATACATTCTTGGAAGTGGAGAGGAGCATGACCTCCTCCAACTCAAGATTTGTGAGAAATGTTGATGTTAAACATAACTTCATTAATCTCATTTTGTCACAATGTTCCTTCACATATGGCTTAAGTTGGCTTAAGTTCTTATGAGGCATCTTAGATTACACATCTATATCTACCTAAAAGTATATTGTGTATGAACACAATGATGCATTTTGTTTCCCTTAATAGGTATCATTCTCACCTAATGACTACCTTCACATAAGATGTACAAATAGGGGTGGTTCTAACTTAATGACTTCCTAAGGCATATAAATCGGTATAAATGTGGCATTGATTGCATACAAGTAATAAAGTGATGTAATATTATATGATAGTGTTCATTGTACCTTGAATAATACATGCATCTAGCCATAAATACATTGATGTGTATAGGAATCCTTTAGTACAATGTCTTAAATAAACTTGATAATGTGCATACGGTCCTCTTAGTATATTTTCTTAAATATAGTGTGCTCCCATAATAGGGGTATATAAATAATTGAAGCGTGAAATTATGTTATGCGACTTTTCTTTGTGGTGAAAATAGAGATACCCTTTGGTAAAAAGGGAGACTAAAATAAATTATTTCCCCCTTTGGTTAAAAGGGAGATTGGTTCGAAATGAGATAAAATAAGTAATATGCAATTACCCTTGAAGTGGAAGAGGGGTAAAAAAAATATCTCATAATTATCTTTGGAAAAGTTATTGAAATACATAGTTATAGGGTGAAAAACAAGGAGTAAATAGTCTCAATAGAAAATAAGGAAAAATAATTAATTAAATGATAATTGTGATGTGAAAGAGTATGATGGTTTAGAAACATCCTTTGAAATATCATATAATACATTTATTAAAGTCTTGGAATGGGGAGAAGAGAACCCAAGACACCCACGGAAGATGGTGGTGGGCATTGGAAAAGGAGCACACAAAATGTGTCCAATTCAAGACACAGAGTATCATAGGGATCATCGTAGGCTAAGGCTTTACATTAAGAGTTTGCTTTGTTTACATGAGTTTATGTTGTGGTTATTAAAGTTAATTCCTCCTAAATTGTAACCATAGATTAAGGGATATATCCACTAGATTCTTCCAATAGTGTGAGAAGCCATTCCAAAGAATTTCCATAGATAAGTATTGGTTGTATTTTTTTTTAATAAAATGAAGCTATAAATGTATTCATAAAATTATTATTTGATTCACCAATTTCTAATAATTCAATATTTATTATAATGTTATCAAATTTCATTATATTTTGCAATTGTAAAGTGTGAAAATGAATCCTTAATTTTTTTGAAATATAAGATTAATTTTATACAAATAAATTAAGGAGAATTGTCCCATCACACACTAGCTATACACAAATGATAAAGTGATTAACCATATACTATAACTTATTGTACCTACCAAATGTTCTTTCATTTATGTGTGATATTGTTCTAACATGTTATGGTACTGATTGTGGATGAACATTACACAATGATGGAGTAGAGTAGCTAAATGATTATTTTCTCAATAATCTTGTAGTTAAGTAACTAATTGGATCATGCATATTGTTCAATCTTAACATGTAGTTGAATAGAATAGTATTATTCATGTCAAATATCTTGGAATGCTAAAAAAATGGGTTTGTTATTTATTTTTCCTTTCATTCTAAAGGAGGCAAACATAAGAGAACAAAATTGTATATGCAATTTTGCAACATGTTTAATGGGTCCACATTAGATCTTAGTCAATGTTTTTATCATGATTGCCAATTTGAAAAGGCATGTTTAATACAAATCTATCCAACCAAAATAACTCCCCAAAATAATATGTATAAGGATGTCTAGAAAAATATACAATTGCTTTGGTGATCATACTTAAAATAATTTCATTGCATTGAAATATTTCTTTACAAGATTTCAAATTTGCATATAGAACTTGTGTTTGTCACACCAAAAATATTGTTTTAACAATTTTATTGTGTAAGAATCAACTTGTGCCTATGTTGATGAGTGTTATATATCTTATTTCTTATTTTCATTTCAAAATTATTTGTACATAAAATTTTATATCCACTTTCATGGTCTACGTTGAACTTAAATAATTGAGAATGTGATTGATTACTTGAAACTATCCACTTTCATGGTCTACGTTGAACTTAAATAATTCAGATTGTGATTGATTACTTGAAACTACCCTTAGAATTTACATCACAATTTAGAGTGCACAAGAGGTATCACATTGTTATGATTGTCTTTTAACTTTTTTAATAGTTAAAATGAGGGTTGTTGTGGCCCTCTCCCCCAAAAAAGCCATGATTTGATTAATTGATGAGAGAATCAAAGTTGAGAATTAATCCACCACAAGAAACCCTCTAAATACAAAGTGTTGTATACTAATATTACAATCTCCAATTACATTTAGTTTCTAGAAAACCCTTACACACCAATATTGAGGTGGTATTAAAAACTATATGTCTATTAGTGCATTATTTTATTTTGTTTATTTACTTATTTACTTTATTGCATATTATGCATCTAGGATAAAATTGCTTAAGTAATTATCTACTTAGGTAGGTTATATTTGTGTAGTTAAAGTAATAATGATGTGTGTACCTTGAACAATTTACAATTTACACAATATGGATTGTGGAAATTTGATATCATTAAGTGTGTACCTTGAGCTCAGATTATCAAGTTCCCTAACTAATCATCATCCAACCACCTCTATTTAATTAGGGCCACCTCTATCTTTGTTGATTGAGTTATCTCACCTTCTAATTAGGAGTTAACTCATGACCTCTTCGACACATGCCATCCTTACTCGTACATCCAAGAGGCCTACTTGTTTGTACTTCATCCATGTATATAATGGTTGAGTGTGTTGATTTGGATCATTGTAATCTTTTATTAAATCATCTATATTAAAATAATCGTCTTATCTACATTAAGTAATATATATTTTATATGCATTTACAATTAGTGTAACTTGTTTCTCCCACCTAGGTCTTGGCTTTGAAATCTATATAGAATATTACATGTCATCAAATCTAATTGGTGATTTGAAGCATTTTATTTCCATAAGGATGTTGGGGTTTTGTATTGATTTACTTGAAGGTCACTCTTGCATAAGTCTTCCAAGCAAGAAGTGAACCTCACTATGGTGTCTAAAAGGTGTCAATCTACTAGCATTGGTTGTAAGCTTGATAATGTTTTAATTAATCTCTCAAGGACCCTTGGTTGCAAACCTTTGTTGGCACACTATTTCAAAAAAATGTACGATTTGCACAGTCTAGGATCATACCAACACATGCAAGTGTCATAACTAGCATACAAGGTATTAAGTCACAAGTATTAATTATTGGTAAATTTGTTTGTTTTTGCTAAGGTATTGTGAAGGTAAGAAAAAGTACAAGTGAAGGTACTCACACAATTTATTGCAAGTAAGGGGATGCTTTATAGCTCAAATCATTGTATACTTGTTAGAAATACCCCATTGACAATGGCTTTTCCTATCAAGCCTTGTATACTCACAAACACCATGAAAACTCCTTCAATTGGGATGCATTTATCAACCTCTTTGGTGGTGACAAAAATATCACCACCCTACCTAATACCACTCCTATTAAAACAAGTAGTTTTCTCTTTCAAACAATAGTTTCTATCCTTCCAAGAAATTCTCGGCCATTGTGAAAGAAATTTTGAACTTTGAAGAATATTCATAAGCATCTTCCATCTACATTACATGTGGTAGCTTTTTGGCAACTATTTGTGATCTAGCAACTTTGAAGGATGGTTTTGAAGTGATCTAGGTGGCTTTCAATGAGCAAGTCTCATGCTATTGTCAACATTTTTAAGCCCCCAACTCAACACCCTCACTATTAGCAATTTTCATTTTCCACTCAAATATTGAAAGCTTCATTCTTAGTCATATAGTGTAATTTTCAATGCATTTTTTGAAATGGGATAATTTTTAAGTGGCTTCATTATGATGCAATCCATTCCTAATTTTAGTTATTTTTTAATTTTATTTAAATACAATTTGTTGTAGGTGTTGTTGAGTAGTTCTTATTCTAAGAACTTTCGAGGTTTCATTTGGGTTTATAAAAACACCTTTTCAATTGTTGTTTTTTAAATTTACATGATTTTTTGCATATTTGCATACTTTCCATTAGTGCCTTCTACATTTTTCTCATTGTACTTAAAATCAATACTCAACATAGTGAAATCTGTTGGCATCTATAAAATAGTAAGATCAAGAACACTTTGTTAAATTTGACAAGTTGCAATTATACTCACTATTTTATAGTGTCACCTTTTGTTGGGGGATCTTATGATTGAACATTACAAGTGGTCTTTTAATCAACTCGCTTGCAACTACACTATTACTAAATTGGCATCATTGTGTTTAGTTAAAGGATCTCATAATTGAGCATGTATTTGACTAATCAAATTGAAGATTATCATAATTGGTCATGGCTCTCTATGATCTAAACAAACCTTCTTTTCTCACCTTGGATTAAACTATAAGTCTTGGTGAGAGAATCCTAAAGCATTACATATGGATTAAAATCTTGCCTTATCTCTACATCAACCAAGCACCTATTCACAAAAGTGTGCATGGTATTGAAAGAATGATCATGTCCTAGTATTAACTAGATGTAATGTTGACATCTACATAGTTTTTATCACCTTGCACATTGGATGCCCTCACACTTTTTGGACCACCCTTTGGGAGATGTATGGAGATCCTAATGATCCTCCAATCTCATATGATCATACTTTAAACTGCATTGTGCCCTAGATGTTTCTAAGATTCCATTATAGGATTATGGTTCAACTAAGGATCTTTCTTATTGGGGAAGTCTTAAATGTCATGGTGACAAAGACTTATCCTAATCCTCATCTTCCTTCTACAAAACCTAGATGAATTTTTAACTTCATTGACTCCTAGGCTTTGCCTCATCTATCTCTAGGTCACCATGTTTAGGCTAAGGGATATTCTACTCTAACACATTTATTCGACATATATCTTGGCTTATTTGCACACTTCTTTAAATTCTTCTTAACAAGTTCATATTTGTCTACAAAATCCACCTCATTGGGATGTGTCCTTATCAAACATTCATCACATGTTTATAAAATCTCATCTTTGGGATCTTGAGGATGCCATCAAGGACATTTCTCACCTTAATTACAACTCTCATGGAGTTGCATCTCCTTCCCTAGATGTTATGACAGTTCATTCTAACACTTCTATTCTTTCTCCATCTCTAAATGATTCAATGGTAAAAAATCTTGTAGTTAATTCATGATTCCACTTATTTGACTTTGTCACCATTAACATTTTCTACAAAAATATCTGATTATCAATTTAAATTTCACTCATATGTTGAGAACCACTTTACATGTTTATTGTCCCCAAATTTACATGGTGCCTAATTCAATTGATCAATTTTAGTCACTATTTAGTATTGGCTAAAAAATTTTGAGTAGTTTTTTTGAGACATTCATTTGAATACATTCCTTCATTTTGTTGAATGAACAAGACAACTGAGAGGGGGGTGAATCAGTTGTAGCAAATTAAAACATCAAAACCCTCAACAGTAATCAAATCCAGATGCATTCATTAAACCCTTATTTTGTTAAAGTAATTAATCATGAAATGCAGATAACATAAACTAAAATAACAACACCATACACAAGAGAACACCAGATTTATGTGGAAAACCCAATGAAGGAAAAACCATAGTGAGGATTAGCTCACAATATAAGTAATTACAAAACCAGTACAAGGGCTCACTGCCAGAATAGGACACACTGTCCAAAAAGGTCACAACTAAGGCTCACTGCCATAGAAAGAAATACAAGAAGATAGAAGAGAAATGTTACGCAAAGAGAAAATTATCAATGCAACAAGGAATCCACCACAAATACTCCAGCACTTTTGCAGCCTTGCATGAAATGTTGCAAACACCTTCAACTCACTGCCTTCAAGAATCTAACACTTTTAGTTTCGCATTGCTCTGCTCAAATTCACATTACACATATCACTCACCTCTATCTTGCTTTGCTCTCACAACTCACAACAACACCATACTTATTTATATCAACCTCATCCTTGAAAACCTTCTCCAAGGTCAGAAACTAATTGTTATATTTAAAATTTCAAATTAGATCGACATCAAAAAATTCCTGCGATGGATTAGGAATCAAGGCGACCCATACAAAACCTTAATTAGGACGCAAATAGATCCAAACACACCTCAACACACTTCCACAAGCCTCACATGTAGTGTTAACACCAGGTTGGTCGTTATCCATGCTAAAACACCATAAACATTAAGTACATGCTTCTTTAAATCAATCTAAAACTTCTGGACAACAAAAATCACTTGAACACGATCTAGAGTAATCCACAAATCAACTGAGATCCAAAAATGACTTCTTCCAAACTCACATCATACAAATACTTCAACTCAGAACATCTAGTTAACCTTATTTGTACACTAGCGCATGAAACACACTTTGTACTATACCAAATCAAGTGAAACCTTTAATACTGAAAGATACAAACATTATAAGAAACTTCCCAGATACGCACAACCTGAAGCCAAACTGCGAAGAAACGTGGAGCAAATACATTTCTCCCAGACCATAGAAAATACTAGACTAAAAACTGATTCACACACTAGTGAAAATATCTCACCTTGCACAATGATCTAGAAACCCAAATTCTAGATATAGCACCTACAAACAACCTTAAACAACATATCAGATCTGCACAGGCATAACATCAACACAAAAAAACACAGAGCACATCCTGGAGCACATTAAAAACACTTGCACAACACTATTTTCTCTATTTATCAATTTTTCTCAAAAGCACTTGAAAATCAAGTTCTAGAGGCATCATCTTGGCACATTACCTTATTCCAGCACATCTCTAACATAAAGATAGCTCCATGTACTCATAGCACTTCCTCAATATCTCAACACAACCTGAAACAACATGTTTTCCTCTTTTTCACAATTTTTTCAATATCCTCAACATCTTTATCATGCAACAACCTTCCTCAATACATAGTTGACATCAATGACAACGTCAACCTATAGACATGCTTGTTGACATCAATGACAACACCATCATACTTCTAACAATCTCCCCCTATGTCATTGATGGCAACAAAAGATGTGAAAAACCATCAAAGACAACATACACACTATTCCTACACTCTCTCCCTTACAAGATTTTTTCTTCCTTTTTCAATAATGATTAGAAAATATACACAACTTTCTCCCCCTGATACCTTGCACTTTTCACATGATTCTCTCTCCCCCTTTGACATCATTGGAAAAGGATAAAAGTGTTTTACATTGTTCTCCCCCTTTGAAACATAAACAAGATACTTGCTCTAAATCCCCCCTTTTAGAAGTATACCCAACTAAATCAACAACTCTGCAATAATGACAACACATGACACTACCTACTCCCCTTGAGAGGTAGCCACCAACATTAGACCAGAAAATAGATGAATCCATAGATCCATTGGACTGATGCATCTAGTTCAAAGGAGGGGAAATAATCCCCAACTTCTCCCGAAGATACTCAAAAGTATCCTTAGGAAGAGTCTTAGTAAATATGTCAGCAATAGGTACATATTCAAGCTTCACCTCATTCTCCATAACTTCCTCTCTCAAAAAGTGTTACCTAATTGATATATGCTTTGTCCTTGAATGCATCATTAGATTCTTTGAAATGTTAATTGCACTTGTATTATCACAAAAGATAGATATAGGTTCATCATACACTACTCTGATATCCTTCAATGTTTGTTTCATCCACAAAACTTGTGTGCAGCAAGATGTTGTTGCAACATACTTAGCCTCTATAGTGGATAGAGAAACTAAATCTTGCTTCTTACTTAACCATGACACCAATTTGCATCCAAGAAAGAATGCACCATCACTTGTACTTTTCCTGTCAATAACACAACCAGCCCAATCTGCCTCTGTATAAGCATTTAATGTGAAATCAGTATCCTTAGGATACCATAAGCCATAATCTAAAAGTGTTTTTTAAATATCTAAATATCCTCTTTATTGCAACAACATGTGTTTCTTTAGGATTTTCTTGAAATCTAGCCACAAGACATTGCATGCATGATATCTGGTCTAGTAGAAACTAGATACAACAGTCCACCAATCATAGATCTATATTTTCTCTAATCAGCCTTAGGTGAATCATCATCTTTTCTCAATTTACAACCAGTCACCATAGGAGTGCATATCGATTTGGAGTCATCCATTCCAAACTTCAACATCTCTTTGACATACTTTGATTGTGAAAGGAAAATGCCTTTATCTATTTGATTGATTTGTAATCCATGGAAGAAATTCATCTCCCCAAACATTGATATCCCAAACTCTTTCTACATCTCTTCAGCAAATTTCCTACACAACTTCATTGCCTCCAAAGATAATGTCATCCAAATACACAACCACTATCAATATTTTATCTTCCTCAATTTTGAAGTAAAGATTACTATTTGTGATGCCTTTACTGAATCATTGGTGTATCAAGTATATGTCCAGCCTTCCATACCAAGCTCTGGGAGCTTTCTTTAATCCATATAATGCCTTCTTCAATCTACAAACCATGTTTGTTGATCTGACAACTAAAATCCTTCCAGTTGTTCCATGTAAACCTCTTCTTCCAATTCACCATTCAAAAAAGCAGACTTCACATCCATCTGATAAACTTTAAAGTCCTTGTGTGCTGCAAATGCCAAAAACATCTTGATAGCTTCCATCTTAGCCACCAGAGCAAATGTTTCCTCAAAGTCTATACCTTCCACCTGTGAGTAACCCTTACACACAATTCTTGTTTTGTTTCTCACCACTTCTCCATCCTCATTCAATTTTTTCCTGAATACCCACTTAGTTCCAATTATGTTCTTGTTTGTTGGTCTAGGATCCCATTCGGGCAAGTCTATTTTTTCTCAATTTGCATAAGTTCTTCTACCATTGCCTTCATCCAATGTTCATCTTTGCATGTCTCACTTACTATTTTAAGTTCAACTTTAGAAAGTAAACATAGATTTACCTCAACTTCAGCAACTCAGCTTCTTGTTAATATTATTGTCCTCTTGTCTCCAATGATTTTCTCTTCAGAATGATTCTTTTGCACATACATAGGGGTCTTAAGGGGTCTTCCCAGGAGCTTCTTCCTCTTCATTCTACACTTCTTTTTCTTCAGATTTTTCTTCTTCCTTTTCTCTGCAATCATATTTATTTGATACATATCCATCTACTACAATTGAATTATGCAAATCTTCATCAACCTTAACATTTGCACTTTCAACTATCTTTCTCAACCTTTTGTTGTAGCATCTATAAACTTTTGTTTTAGTTGAATATCCAAGGAAGATACCTTCATCACATCTTGTATCAAACTTTCCTAAGTTTTCTTCATCTCTTTTGATATAGCATTTGCTTCCAAATACTCTAAAGTACTTCATAGTAGGAATCCTTCCATACCATAACTCATAGGGAGTTTCTGTGTTGTTAGCTTTTGCTTGAACTCTGTTAAGAATGCAAACAACAGTATGAATTGCTTCTCTCAAGTAGAATTTCGGTAGATTTTCTTCTTTCATCATAGTTCTAGGAGCTTCTTGAATAGTCTGATTTTTCCTTTCAACAACTTCATTCTGTTGAGGAGTTCTAGGGGCAGACAAGTGCCTCTTTATTCCATGAACTTCACAAAACATGTTAAATTCACTGGAGGTGAATCCACCTCTGTCAAACCTCAAAAAATTGATTTTCAGATCCATTTCATTCTCTACCATAATTTTAAATGTTGTAAATCTATCTAGTGCATCAATTTTGTCTCTAAGAAAAGTAACCCATGCCATCCTAGAGTAATCGTTAATCAAAAGCATGAAATACCTATCACCTTGAAGAATTCTCACCCTTGTAGGACCACAAAGATCTGTATGTATCAATTCCAATGGTCCAGTAGCAGATTGTTCCTCTCCTTTGAAACTACTCCTTGCTTGCTTTCCAAACTGACAATTCTTGTAGACAACATTGATTGGCTTTGTGATTCTTGGTAGGTCTCTTACTGCATGAACTAAACTTATTTTAACCAAATTTTCAAAATTCATGTGACACATCCTCTGGTGCCATAACCAACTGTCATTAATATGAGACATAAAGCAATGACCATCGACACCCTTAAGTTGATAGATGTTTCCTTCTATTTTCTTTCCAACAATTATCATAGTTTCGAGCCCTTTTCTGATCTCATACCTTTCATCCTTAAACACAAGGTTGTATCATTTTCTACATATTTTTCCAACACTCAAAAGGTTATGCCTTAAGCCTTTAACATAGTAAACATCTTCAGTATTATGCTTGCCATCAAAACTGATTGAACCTATTCCACAAATCTTAGCTCCTGAATCATCTCCAAATTTAACCAATCCTCCATCATACTTTTCAAGTTTGACAAACTTACTTTTGTCTCTAATCATGTGATTAAAGCAACCATTGTCAACAACACAATAGTTCTTTTCTTGTTTGACATGAAAATCAGAAACTAGTGTACCTTCAATCCTTTCTTTCTTCTCCAGAACACTTTCCTTCATACAACTTTCAAAGATAGCAGGAGTATATTCATCTTTTAAGGCAAAAAACAAGCATTCATTTTCATGAGTATCTCCGTAATCAGATTCATCATTAGAAATTCCAACATCTTCTTTGACATAGTAACTTCTCTTAATTATCTTTTTTTTATTTTTCCTACTTTTATTGTTCACAGTTCTTTTTGGACATCTTGAAGCATAATGACCTATATTTTCACAACTAAAACATTTGAAAGGTAGTTTACATTTGTACTTACTGGTGCCCTTTTTCATTTTTCTTACAAAGTTAGCTTCCACATCATCAAGATCTTCTCCATCTGAATCTTCAACCTTTTCTAATTTTTCAGCCTTAAAAGTAGTCTCTACTTTTGTACCATTTTTCAAACCAAGTTTTCTCATTTCAAATGAAGTTAGTGTAGCAATCAACTATCTCTAGAATAAGTATTAAAATTTGCAACTTCTTCAACAACAGATACCTTTTCAATATATGAATCAGGAAGAGTTTGGAGAACTTTCTTTACCACCCTAGGTTCTTTGACTTGTGCACCAAGACCTCTCATAACACTTACCAGCTCATCAACCCTCTGCATGTAGGTTGTAATTGTTTCATCTTCAAACATTCACATGGTCTCAAATTGTGCCTTCAGATTCTGCAACTTTGCTTATTTGACCTTATCATCTCCATAAATACTTTCAAGCTTATCCCAAACATCTTTAGCAATCTTAAGATTCATAACTTTAACCAATTCATAATTTGAAATACTATTCATAATGATAAATTTTGCCTTAGCATTTACCTCATGTGCCTTGATCTCATTGCTTGTGCTTAGACCATTTTGAGGTGCAACATATGGATTCTTTATTGCCATTTCAATCTCATATCCCTAACATGCCATATATCCTTCCATCTTTGTCTTCCAAAATGCATAATTTGTTCCATCAAATCCAGGGCAATCAACTTGTTTCACCATTATGGATCTACCTCAAGCGGTTAAACTCTTTACCAAGGAACCTTGCTTTGATACCAATTGTTGAATGAAAAAGACAACTAAGAGGGGGGGTGAATCAGTTGTAGCAAATTAAAACATCAAAGCCCTCAACAATAATCATATCCACATGCATTCATTAAACTCTTATTTTATTAAAGTAATTAATCATGAAATGCAAATAACAAAAATTGAAATAACAACACCATACACAAGAGAACAACAGATTTACGTGGAAAACACAATGAGGGAAAAACCATGGTGAGGATCAACTCACAATATAATTAATTGCAAAATCGATACAAGGGCTCACTGCCAGAATAGGGCACATTGTCCAAAAAGGCTCACAACTAGGGCTCACTGCCACAGAAAGAAATACAAGAAGATAGAAGATAAATGTTACACAAAGAACAACTTCTCAATGCAACAAGGAATCCACCACAAATGCTCAACACTTTTGCAGCCTTGCATAAAAGATTGCAAACACCTTCAACTCACTCCCTTCAAGAATCTAACACTTTGAATTTCGCACTGCTCTGCTCAAATTCCCATTACACACATCACTTGCATTGATCTCACATCTATCTTGCTTCTCTCTTGCAACTCAAAACACCATACTTATTTATATCAACCTCATCCTTGAAAACCTTCTCCAAGGTCGAAAACTAACTCTTATATTCAAAATTTCAAATTAGGTCGGCATCCAAACATTCTCGTGGTGGATTAAGAATGAAAGTGGCCCATATAAATCCTTAATTAGGACCCAAATAGATCCTAACACACCTCAACACGCTTCCACAAGCCTCACATGTAGTGTTAACACCAAGTCGGTCGTTACCCGTGCTAAAACAACATAAACATTAAGTACACACTTCCTTAATCAATCTAAAATTTCCAGACAACAAAATTCACTTGAACACGATCTAGAATAATCCACGAATCACTTGAAATCCAACAAAGACTTCTTCCAAACTCACATCATACAAATACTTCAACTCACAGCATCCAGTTAACCTTATTCGCACATTGACGCATGAAACACACTCTATACTATACCAAATCAAGTGAAACGTTAAATACCGAAAGATATAAACATTATAAGAAACTTCCTAGATCCGCACAACCTGAAGCCAAATTGCAAAAAAAAATGGAGCAAATACATTTCTCTCATACCACAAAAAATACTATAGAAAAATTGGTTCACACACTGGTGAAAATATCTCACCCTGCACAACGATCCAGAAACCCAAATTCTAGATATAGCACCTACTAACAACCTTGAACAACATATCAGATCTACACAGGCATAGCATCAACACAGAAGAAATGCAGAGCACATCCTGGAGCACATTCAAAACACTTGCACAACATTGTTTTCTCTATTTATCAAATTTTCTCAAAAGCACTTGGAAACCAAGTACTAGAGGCATCATCTTGGCACATTACTTTATTCCAACACATCTCCAACATAAAAATAGCTCCATGTACTCATAACACTTCTTCAATGTCTCAACACAACCTGAAACAACCTGTTTTCTTCTTTTTCACAAATTTCTCAATATCCTCAACATCTTTATCATGCAACAACCTTCGTCAACACATAGTTGATATCAATGACAACACCAACATGTAGACATTCCTATTGACATCAATGACAACACCATCATACTTGCAACACATTCCACCACTTGAGTGGAAATTCAACAAGTATACAACTTGAAGTTTCCTCCATAAAGGAAGATGCATTTTTTTTGTTGCAAAGAGGCCTATTGCAACACTCACTATGTGACTATCTACATGCATATTCCCTCTTCTATGTGGAGGCATTCATGGGCTTTATCTTACAAGGATTTCAAGAGGCTATTCCAGCTTTTAGGGGCAAGGTGCAAGGGGCACTACATTGTCCTTATTTCTTCTCTTTGGGAGGAGTTTTCACTCTCATACGGCGATGACTATTGGAAGGGTATTCATATCTTCTTTTATGGAAGGGGGAGATTTTTTTTATATGGGTAACTAACATGGCCACACATTTACCATGGCCCATATATGCCTACCTAAGCTACACTTATGGAGGGGTGTGGGTGCATTATTTTATTTTTTGTATCTAGTTATTTTATTTATTGCTTATCATACTTCTAGGATAAACTTACTTAGGTAGGTATCTACTTTTATGGAGACCTAACATGACCACACATTTATTGTGACCTCTCTATGCCCACCTAAGCTACACTTGTGGAGGGGGTTCATTTTTTTTTATTTTTTTTTGCATATAGTGTTTGCTTTATTGCATATTATGCATCTAGGATAAACTTACTTAAGTAGGTTACATCATAGTTAAGCTAATAATGGCATATCTACCTTGATGTGAGATCATCAAGTGCCTTAATTGCCTCATCTTGTTTGATTGTGGCAAGTTAGAGTGTCACCTCTATTTAACCAAAGCTACATGTGTCTCAATTGATTGAGTTAACTAATATTCTAATTAGGAGTTAACTCATGATCTCTTGGACATGTGTCATCATGACTCATAGAAGCCTATATGTTAGTACTATATCCATTTATTTCATGGTGAGTGGGTTGATCTAGCTCATTGTAATATTTTTATGCATCTTCTATATTAGAATTGTTATCTTATTTTCATTCTACAATCTATATTGTTTGTGTGTTTATAGCTGGTGTAACTTGTTTCTCTCATCTAGATATTGGCGTGTGTTTGTATTATCATATAATCATACAAGACCTCCTTTAAAACATCCTAGTCATGTAATGACCCTTTTCTGGTGGAAGCACTTAACACGAAACTTGCATTCAACGTGTTTCTCAAAGGGACATTTGAAAAATTAGATCAATAAATTTCAGTCATAATATCTAATAAGATCGAAGCATAAACAATTAATGTCATTGGATGAACAACAAAACAAATGTATCTCTTTGTATCATGTTAGTCCTCTTAACTTGTATTAAATGGCATATATGATAGAAAATGCGATATATAAACTTCGGAAATTAATTATAGTTGCAGCAGTCACGAATACTTAGCATACGTATACAGCTTCAGACAATAAGTAGTTATTTGACATTGAGTAAGATGCTATTCCTTAAGACGAGATATGCATTTTCAGGGATTGCTACAGAATACAGCCTGAGCGATTCATTATCAACATATTAGGTAACCAACACCCATCGTATAATTTGGATTATATCAGATATATATTACTATGTGAGAATTTCCTCACCTGAACAGCCGTGATACACGTCTTCTCCTTTTCCTATGTTATATTACTACCATCTTTTCTCTTCCTCGAGCGCTCTGATCTTCTTACATATGTATATAATGTTTTCGTCCTTGGACACTCATCGCGTATATACCTCCCTTAAGCATGTTCCCCAGGATATGCCAATCTTCTTAGGCTCACGGGGCTGGGCTTAAACATCACACTAAGCCTTTGACTGCTTAGGTGGATGTTTATGTGGGCCCCTCTTAACCCACTCTTCTCCTCATTTCCTTAACCCAAGCGTGTTCTCAGCTACGGTTTCCGTTTCCGTTTTCGTCGGACATTCCCTGCGATCAATCAAAATCCCGCCTAATATTTGGTCAATTCAAAACCCAGTTAAATTTTATTCCCGCGCGGTATTTGGAATTAGGTAGGGATAGTTGTGCTGTTTGAGAGTATTTCTGCAGAGACTCGCAGATTTTCAAGCCCATCAGAAAGAAAGATGACTGAAAGAGCCTCAAAATATTTTCTTCGAGGATTGCGAAAGCCCTTTGTATGATTGTATGGGCTTCCTCTAGATAGAGGACTGGATGCTCTCTATCCCTCGTCCATGCCGCCTCCAGATCACCACAACAGTAAACACGAAAAAGGTGAAGAGGGCCTCCTCCAAATCCATTTCTCGTTTTCACATTGTATCATCAGGGAAAAGGTAATGGTTGAACAAAAGTCATCGGGTTAATTGCGTTTCTCGGCTGCCATAGATTGTTTCTTAGAGTAAAACTAGAGCAGCTGCTGCAGAATGGTCGAGTCAGGATCAGATTCAAAAAGATGCTTGTGATGGAGTCCAAACCAGCAAGGGCAGCAATGCTAACAGTAAATTCGTTGGACTCTTCAAAGGATTCCAGAAAAACATATGAAATTTAGCTTTTCTCTTATGTAATGGTTTTGGCCAAGATAGACTAATCTGCTAACAAAAAAATATGATTTTTGTTCAATGGAAATATGCCTAAGTTTATTTTGCTATCAAGTGACATATTTCCTTTTTAAATTTCAATAATTTTTGCAGAATATTATTTAAATCAATTGTTTTGAATAAACAAATAACCTTCCATATTTCTTAGGCATTTTTTTGGCAGACTAGTTTCTTACTTTAGGAAATAAAATCATTTTATATAAATTTAAATTAAATGTAAATAAATTTATAATTTTGGTGGAGACCACTTTATAAAGAAATAAAATCATTCTTACATAAATAAAATTAAATGGTTACAATATTCCCCTTCAAAGTAGACCTACTAAATTACTTGTAATGACCCCAATTATTTTTAGCTAGTAAAGATGCCTTCTTACACTCACTTACAATGGTCATAATATATTTCATAAAATAAATATTAATATGTTCCTCCATAAAACTAATGTTTTAACTCCTCATTGATTTCCTTTCATAAAATTTGTCATAATGCTATGTAACTCCTTCACATTTCTCTATCTTATAAATGAATATTCAATAAAAGAATAAGAAATATAACTAAATACATTGTAAGATGATTGAGACACATCAAACTATATTGAAGTTCTATCAATTAAAGTTTATCTATATGTGTACATTAGAAAATCATGATAATACATGTGATCATAATATTATAATGTAAATAATCTAGCATGTGAGAATCCACTTGTAACTCCGCTAAAATTACCATCATGAGCTCTTTGATGATATGAACACTATAAGGAGTAGGATTTGAAACATCATCTTAAATCAAAATATTTCCATCATTATCATTTGTTACTTGTGAAGGGCGATCATTATTTTTAACCATTACAACATTGTCTAGAATAAGAAAATTTGAGAATAACCATCAAATAAGCATGTCTTATGTAAGTTACCTTTAGATAAGACATCATCATTATATTTAATAAAATCATAAAATGAATCATAAATCCTAGATGTATCTATATAATTTAGTGCTAAGGCACTAAATATATGTAGTTTTTTTCACAAATAACATAGGCATTAGAAACATGAGCTATATTATCATTACATAATAGAGAATTAATATCATCATGGAGGAAAGTAATATCAAGTGACGGAGAAAACATGCAATTCACATGACATATAAAAAACTACATCATCATCATTATGTAGTTGTTATCATCATTATATTTAATAAAATCATAAAATGAATCATAAATCCTAGATGTATCCATATAATTTAGTGTTAAGGCACTGGATGTAATGTATATAATTTTTTTTATCACAAATAATATGTGCATAAAAAACATGAGCTATATTATCATAACATAATAAAGAATTAATATCATCATGGAGGAAAGTAGTATCAAGTGATGGAGAAAACATGCAATTCACATGACATATAAGAAATAATCATATATGTCATCATTAGTCATATTATGAAATGAGGGAAATGTGCTCAAATCTAAATCATCGTTAAAAGTCATGGAAATGATATGATCATCGTTAAGCTCACAAAAATCATAATTGAGAATTAGAATTAATACAAAAATAATAAACAAAGGAACTGAGTACATCTATAATGGATGTTAAAGTAATGACAAAATCAACAAAAGATGAAAATATCACTTATCCAAAAAATTAACACCTCTGGATAATACACCACCAAAACTTGATAAGACTTGATATCATCAAGTACTAAAAATATCAAATGTTTAAAAAGCATAAGAACATAAAATGTCCTTGAGACATGCACGGATAAAAGCCAAAGGAAAGATTTTATGAGAATCCATGGTGATGAATATAGAAATTAATAAAAAATAATAAAGAAAGGTCATAATAGATCAAAACCATAGGTAAAGAGAAAGCTTAAGCAATAAGGATACAAATAAATTATAAATAAGAAAATAAATAAATATAGTCAAAATATCAAATTCAAAATAGAAAAGTGTGAAATAATAAAAAATTAAGGTTAAAACCTAAGGGGTTTAGGTTTTGAAATGTGGTGAGCATCTAGGGGACAACCAATAGGTGAGATACTAATTGCATAATGATGAATGAAATATAAAAAATGAAGGAAAAAAATAGAAAACTCTAAATAGATAACATATAATCTTAAAGGATAAGAAAGGAAGTTATAGACTTTCCAATTTATGTAGAGGAAAATAGCATTATCTCTACAAAAAAAATAGAGGGGAATAGATTATGTTTGATATAACCATATTATAGATATTTTAATAGTTGAGTGATGATAGTTGATAGATGTGAGATTATCAAGATAGTAATTAAAAATGTCTTAAATTTATGTGGTAGGTGATTAAGGTTTGTTTTACCTTAAAATGAGCTTTGCCTAATATGATGATATGGTAGAAGGATAAAAAAAATATATGGTACTAGTTTAATGTTCTAATGTATGATACAATCAAATCTTAAGTAGCTAACTGTTAGGGATAAAATCATATTAATGATTGTGTCTTATAAATCTCCTATCATGAACTATATGTGTGTACTCTTGTCTAGAGCATTAGTTGTTCTTTATTAATATAAATAATTTTCAAAGTAAGGGAATAAGTTGGTGCTAAAGAGCACTATGGAGATTTGTATGCAAGTATTGAAGTAGTAGACATCCTTTATCCCTAGGCAAGTCCTATCACTAAATTGAAAACAAAAATAATAGTAAAAATTGGTTAGAAATTAATAATTTTAATGTGTTAATATTAGTGAATATTAATGATATTTATCATGGACTACTAGTTTATTAATTCCATCCAATGTATGGTTATATTAGGGAGTATGCTTTGAATGTGTGCCATGGTATTTATGATGTTAATTAACATGGATAAATTAATATTTTCCTAATGTATGATGATGGATGAATAGTGTTCCTACATAAAGGAAGAAAATTTATTCTCTTACTAATTTTTTACTCAATTATCTTATGGTTTTATGATGATGGATAGTAATGAAATCCTAAGAATGTTAGTCTTCAAATGAATAAATCTAAACTTTAAATTTAGAGAATGATATTTCACCAATAATCCTATCTAGATGTGACTTTTTTTAGGGTTATTAAAATAGTGAGTATTTGATGAACAAAGTTTTGAATGGGAAAAGTGACATATCTAAGTGATGGATAAAGTTAAATCAATAATGTTCAAAATAGTAAAATCATGTGTTGAAACCATGCATCCAATACATCAACCCAAAGTGGTGTAAAGCTAGAGTAGAAAATTATAGGTTATACATTTTTGTATAGTAGTTGTAGTGGAGAAAAGTGCATACTTCATTCTTTTTCCCTTTTCATTTATATTGAACTTTGGTCTTTTTATAAATACATTGTCTATGTACTCAATTTCTTTTTTGTTCAAGATGTTCTTAATTCTAAACATATTCTCTTATTATTAATCTATCATTGTAGAACAAATCTAGTATTTTTTTTTTACTTTCTAACAATCTATAATAGATAACATGTGTAGATCTATCTCACGATGAAGACTTCCCATACAACCTAATCGTCTTAATTGAAATTTAATTTCCAACTTTCTTCATCCAACCACTTATGGATAATTTCATAATTATCATTCACCTTACATGCCAATATGTAAGATGTTAGTATTTGATCTTTGTTTTAGATTAATAAAATCCTACAATTATCCAAGTTTGGATTTTTCTAAATATTTCACCAAGTTTCACCCTTAATGTGGTGATGATATGATTGATTTTTGAAAATATAATAAAATATATATATATTGTGAAATTTCTAAGGAAGTTTGGAGTTTGAGAGGTTTTAGCAATGTGGAGAAGTTTGGGGGAGAGCATTAGTTCCACAAACTACCACATACCAATTGTATCACTCCTTGATAACACATAAGATTATGAAGGAATAACAACCTTTAAGATTAGAATTGCAATGTTTAGAAGTAACTTAGACTAAATCCACAATCTTAACTTCTATTTTATTGACCTTTTGCTTCATTCTAACTTTATTTCATTTTGGTTTTTCCACTCTATCCAAAAAAAGAACTCTATAATCTTTAGAATTTATGCTATATGTTTCATCATTTTCATTCCATTTTTGTTGTTTCTTAATTTTTGTTATTTCTAACGCACTAATCATTATAATTTTTTAGTTGTGTTTGGATTTTATTACTACTTTAATTATATTTCTTGTAGGTTCATTTGTTCAAGCCTCAAATCTTACAAACTACTAACTTTTGGTCTTGTAAGATCATTTGTCAAAATTTTCTTCCCTAACATTAATTACACATTTAATTTGTGTTAAGGGCAATCAAAATTTATTTTCATTTTATTTTTTGTGCTAGTGATTTTTTTTTTGTATAATCTCCTCTCATGTGCCCTAGCGTGATCTTGAAGACCAAAAATAAATTTTACTTATTTTCTTATTTATTTACTTCTTTTTGTGAGTAAGTCACATATGATCTTCCTTCATGTATTATAATTATCTTGATGATAAAAATTGGTCCCTTCATTTGTGCAACTTAAGAAATTTTCGTATGCTATTTCCTAACACTTATGAGTGACCTTGGAAACTAGAAAAAAGTGATCAATTTTTTCCTTTTCTTAGGGGCCTATTGACTTGGAAGTGACAAAAATAATAAATCTAAACCCCATGATTTATCAAGGTATATAATTTCTAAGGATGAGTTGTCATTTTGGTCCAAAATGGTATTCAAATTATAGTTTTTTAAGTGAAGGAGGAGAGGGGTTACCCTGTCAAACTAAGATATTAGATAGAACACGTGTTACATGGACTTGGGCCTCATGTACTTTTGGATATATAAATGACATTAGAAATCCTTGTCTAGAAACATATTGTAGGAAATATTTTTGTAGTTTGTCACTTGCTATGCACACTAGTAAGTGGTTAGCCTCATGATGTTATGCACACCATAATTTTGGAAATAGAATAGTAGGCTATGATTTGAATCTCTATAGTAGGATCCTCCATAATTAATGATTGAATATATTGAGTTGATATATTTACAACCAAATCAAGCATAATTATGGGATCACAAGCCAAAGAATTTCACTTGACTAGTATAGTTTTTTGTCAAGTAGTTTTCTTACCCCATCCACTTATGCAAAACCTATAAGAAAACAAAATAAAAAATTGAAACTTAGCCCAATAAAATAAGATTCATGGACCTCTTCTTTGATGACTTATTAACCAATGAAAAACCTATTTGGAAGTAATGGTGATGATAGCCTCGTGGATATAGATGAATATGATGATGGTGATGATAACCTCATGGATATAGATGAATATCATGATGATGGTAAACTTATGGATTGATATAAATATCCAAAAAGCCACAAAATATTTCTAAATAGTAGACAAGATTGCACCTAACTAGATCACTTCTTACTTCAAAAAAAAATGCCATGGTTATGTACTTCATAAGCATAGGAACTAAGCTTCCCCCAAATTATAAACTTCAACACTTAATTAAATGTAACATTTCAAATCAAGTGGTAAGAAAAACTAATCCTAATCTATCAAATCATGTACATTCTAACCCATCAATCTATATACATCCTATTCCATCAAACCATAAAAATATTATCTCATTAAACCACCCAAATCCTTATCCATAAAAAATCTATCAACCAATATATATCCTAACTCATCAACCTATATAAATCTTGATCCATACAAAAATGTGAGGGGTAAAATATATAAGAGAAATCAGGAAAATGCATAAAAAAGCTCCAAATCTAAATTACACCCAAACACCTCAGATAAAAATAGAATCTTCTTAATCACTAAATCTAAAATGGAAGAGGGGATTTAAGAGTTTTACATGTTGCATCACTAGCTAGATACCCAAGATCCCACATGAACTGCAAGAAAATAAAATATGTATTATCATTGAATGGCTTTAAGGAAAATTTTAACCACATTAGGGAGTGCAACAAATATGAAAAAAATTGAGTACATGTGTTTTCTATGGGTAAATGCTATATCTATTGCTTATTCCTAAATGAAAATTGGGAAAGTGTGTCTATGGACTTCTTGAAAATTCTTCCCTACATGGTAAATATAGTAAGGATTATATCTATGTTGTAATGCATAGACTAAGTAAATATGCATGGTCATTTTCTATTCCTATAGAATTCAATGCAGAACAAGTGAACAAATTATTTGTTAGAGATGTGTTTAGGCTACATGGTTTACTTAAAATAATTATTATATAAGTGATAATGATAGTATTGACCTCACTCCCTAGATTAAGGAGGGTTGAAGAATACTTAAGAAACTAAGACACGTGTCAACAAGTAGCCTAGGTCAAATGGTCACACCTTGGAAAATGTTGTTACAAGACTTCCCATCATATGCCCCTTGGAATGTCTTCATTTATGATATTATACAAGCTTATGATACTTCATCTTTCATTAATTTAGTGTTCATAGGTAGTAGAATGTCACTCATATGCATATTAAATGTCATCATTGATATAAGGATGATGAAAACAAGAGATAGAGTCATCACAAGATATTGGTTTCATTAGATCATGAGCCTACCTACAAAGGATGCATATTAGGAAGTATAAAAAAAACCATGATCTTAATTTATATTGTTTGTGAGGAAGAAATTTCAAGAAGGCCAAACTTGTAATATTTCATATTTAATTTTTTTATTAGACCAAAAAAATCATTCTCATTTTTCCTATGGGCTAAGTGGAAATTAATAGGGAAATATTTGTTGTTCTTGACCTTTCAAATTAGTAATTATTTCTCAAAACCTATGAAATAGGTCAAGTAAATAATAAAATTATTAATTAAGAGTATTTTAAAAAATGGGGTATGTAAATTCATAAAGAAGGCATAATGAAACCATTGTGGAATGCATCATCTACAATATGATAGATTATAAGATAGACAAATATGAACGAGTTAGAGAGCATTATGAAAAAAATTATGAGAGGAAATCAATGAGGAGTTAAAACATTAGTTTTATGGAGGAACATATTAATATTTATTTTATGAAATATATTATGACCATTGTAAGTGAGTGTAACAGGGCATCTTTACTAGCTAAAATTAATTGGGGTCATTACAAGTAATTTAGTAGGTCTACTTTGAAGGGGAATATTGTAACCATGTTGATTATTATTGACTTGATATAATGGGGTGTTAGAATTTTGACACCTATTAGATCATATTTCTATTAAATATAGGTTTCTTATTTATTTGTTCATTTTTTGTCAATTTATCAACTTTCTTTGTAACTTGAACACTTGTGTTTGATTACATTTGATAAACTAAACCAAAATAACTATTTAAATGTATGCCACAAAATTATAATTTTAATCCAAATAACTACTCATTGTATTAAATAACTAATTATAATA